>PYXC01000046.1:1517500-1547500 GCA_015244755.2 Tenualosa ilisha
TCAACCAGTGTATATCTATTTAATCACCTCTGCCAAAGACCAACATAACGCAAGATTTCTGAAGCTCAAGTGCACAAGGTCGTTCACAACAGTATTTTAGCCAAAGTAAGAGAAGAGGCCAGGTGGACCATTTCCAATTTTTGATTCAGACATAATAAAAAGCATAAATTCATTTTTTTTTATAAGTAACTGGGTGGGGAAGTAAAAGGCAAGCTGCAGAGGCACCTTCCTTGGGTGGGCTTGGCACCTGCCATTGCCATGTCCACTCGTTCACAGTCTGTCTGTCACAAGTCTGTAGCCTGATTCACCATGACAGACAAAAGGAAAGCAATGACTTTTGCAAAAGGCAGTTGTGCCGTCTGGACAACACTCAAAATACAAGCGCACAAAAGGAAACAAACTACCGCGTAGTTTTCAGCCCTATTTTTCTTCTCTTTGAAAGACTTTATTTGGGGTTTTTTAGCACTTGGTACGTTTCTTGTGTTGTTGGCCGTGTGTGAGTCCATCACTCAGATGAAGGAGATGTGTTCTGTGGAGCATAAACAGGATGCAGCTGCCCCGCTCTCCGAGAGGAGCTTTCGCTCAACAGAGACTGCTGGCTGCTCAGCAGAACTTCAGCGCGCACGCACACACACGATTTTGGATGAAAATGTGCATGCATGGCCACACACACACCTGCATCCAAACACTTTCAATGCCAATCATTAATCATTAACCACCCAGCCAAAGAGAGAGCACGAGACAGAGACAGAGAGAGAGAAAAAAAAAAAATATATATAAACGCTCTGATTTCTTAACTTACCACTTCATCTTCTGACCAGCATTTCTCTATGAGTTTGGGCACAGGCTTCTTCACCAACCGCTGCAGGGCCTTCCCAGCGTCATAACTGCTCTCGTGCAGCTGTGGACAAAGTGGCACAAACATGCGTCACACATGCACACTTTCCTTTCCTTCCTTTTTTCTTTCTTTCTTTTTTTTTTTTTTTAAATATGCAAACCAAAATGACAAACAAACAAACAAACAAACAAAAACTATGGCACCCGATGGCAGCCCAACAAGCTACTCAAATCCCACATTTCTTTGTTTATGGAGGCTTTGAGTTTCGACTTTTTTGTGTCTGTTGGACTGTGTCAGGGGAGAGCTGGTGCTATTTGATTTTCCTCTCTGTGTGTGTGTGTGTGTTTGAGAGCCTTCGATATGTCAAGAGCAGTAGAGTTTGGACAGCTGGGCCGTGAATCTGAAAGCCATTAACCAGAGACAGAGTGAAAGAAAGCGAGGGGGAGAGAAAAGGAAGGAACGCTAAAAAGGAAGGAAGAAAGAGAGGGGGGAGAACGAAAAACAGAAAGAGAACGCAGGACAGGCGAAGGTCTGGTCTACGTGGCAGGCAGCAGCGTAGGGCTGCTTAACTAAAATAACCCCAGCTTCGTCTCTCGCCGGCTAAGCCCAGAACACGCTGTACGCCCACTAATGCTACAGGAGAGCTACGGAAGGAAGGCCTGACGCCTCGCTCATTAATACCCTATGGATCCATCGTACGCATGCCACCACGCGAGCTTCTAACAGCAGAGCTCCGTCACGCTTTCACAAGCTGTCCGTCTGTCTGACAGAAAACTAATTAAACGGGGCCAAGCTACTGTATGCACAAAACATGGCTTCTATAGCTAAATCTCCCTTTCGCTCGCTCATTCGCTCGCCCACTCTCTTGTTCGCCTAATTAGGCCAAGCAAAAAACACAATTTCTCTGTAAAAACCCGGCAATAATGTATCTCTAATGAGACAAAGAGAGGCCATGCTGTGATCTGAGTGACGGCGTTCAGATTACAACCCGTCTGTAATGGGAAGCAGAGATTTGGCCCAGGCTGTAAATAAACAGCGAGATCCTCCTTTGTGTTTGCATGACGGGAGGAGACAATGGAAGACAAGATGAAAGGAGCATACAAACTGAATCAGAGATCCGCCACCGCATCTCAGACTGCGCTTCTGTCACAGAGCTGTTCAAAGCCGCTTCAGCTAGGGCTATCGCTTAAGGCAGAAGAGGTAGTCCACTGAACAACAGAGGGCAATTTTGATGAAGAGCGCAAACACAAGAATTGGAATTGCAAATGGAGTGTGTGAGTGTGTGTGTGTGTTTCGTTGAGTATGTTCAAAAGGTCAAGAAACGCTGAACCACAGACAGCATTAATTCAGTCATCTCTTTTCCTGTCTGAATGTAAATGTCATGTTTATTGCACACTTAGTTCATTTGCTCAGCGCGTGTTTGCTGCATGTGTTTGGCAAGATAGAGGGGAGTGAGAAAAGGTGGTAAGAAGGCAAGAAACAGAGGGGAGCGAGAGAGCTAGAGAGAGAGCGAGAGAAAGAGAAAGAAAATCGCCATTATCAAGCGGCGGTGTGCCGCAGGGCAGCAGAGTGCTGGATTAGCATCGCCTGCCATTCTTTCACAGGCAAAAGACACGCGCTTGATTAGCTCGCTCTCCCACTCCCTCCTCCGCTTGCCGCCTCATCTAACCTGCCACCGGGCTGAGCAGGAGCCCCATGTAGAGGAGACAACTACTCATGCTCCCCAATCCCACCCTCCATCCCTGTCTACCCCTCCGACTCCACCCTCGTCTACTCATCCGACTCCACCCTCAATCACCCCCTGCCCTGTCTACCTATTCGAGTTCCCCTGTTAGTTTCCCACTATGCATTAATAGGGCTGTATATTGCACCTCTGCTTCCTGACATTAGCTGTTTCCTGACATTAGCTGCATTAGCTGCTCCCTGACATTAGCTGCTCCTCATGTCGCTTCGCTGCTAAGCAATGCCACTCTGGGGGACTAAATGTGTCTGCTGCCTTGCCTGGATTATCCGTGTCTTGGGTGGCTTTCCTGAGTTGAGGGGAGCGGATTTCGGATCAGTCCTGGATTTTTGAGGGGATCCATTTTGGATCCGTCTTGCACCTCCTACAGTGTCGGTTGGCTGAGGCAGAGTACGCACAGAAAAGGAAAAATTTCTTTTTCTACCCCACCCCACCCCCAACTCTGCAACAGACACATACAAAGTGATGTGCCTGACCTGTAAGGAATGTGTTGTTTGATTACAGTCTCTGTGCCAGCCATGCTTTTAATGTGGCATAGGCACAGCAGGATTCCGAAGTGGAATTCCAGAGGGGAACGTGGACGCCTGAAAGGCGGTTTTAATATTTGTGCACTGTTGATTCAAATTGCAGATGTTCAGGCTCTCCGAGAATGTGGTGGTGCAAATGTACTCGCAGCCTTCCGCTACTATCTCGACGTGCCGCAGTAATTGTATCTTGGGTGTCCTGGGGCGTCGTAAGGTTTCTCGCAGTTTTGGTGCAGACTAACACTGCACACTGCCGTACGATGAAACAGTTCCCGTGTTGTGTCCACCACATGCATTTCAGAAAAATATCAAGGGCTCCTTCATGAATAGTCTTCGCATCTGCACAGATAACAATGCCATGGGCTTGTTCTCACACAAATGACTGCAAGCGCAGCAATTTCTTTGCTTGCAGACGCACAAACTTAAATCAAGGAAAAAAAACAAAAAAAAAAAACAAAAAAAAAACTGACAACGCCGGTTCCTGCTAAAGCAATTTCCTTACAGCTCGACTCCCAAGCGATCCATTACCGAGCAAATGATTCTTCCTGGTGCCTGCGGTTGCACAGCGAGAGCCTGCCATTGCCACCGGAGCTCTGCTCCATGGCTTCCTCCTTTCAAATACACCACTCCTGGCCGTGACCAATTTAATTGGCCTCCTCCTTTTTATGTGCATCTCCCTCTTTCTATTGAATTCCACAGTCAAATTATTACGAGCGAAAGAAAGAGAGGCGAGGGAGAAGGGAAAGGGGCGAATCGATATTGGAGGAAGCTGGAATGTTCCGTGATTGTCTTTCTTTGCAGAGTGGATGACTAAAACCCAGAAGAGGAAGAGCGAGAGGTGGCGAGAAGCCGTTTGGATGTCAACATTTTCCAAAGATGAACTTATTTCATAACTACAGCGCTGCCACCGCTGAATGCTTGTTGACTGGGGCTGCGGATGACTGTGTTGTGTAGTGGTGGAGACCGGTGTCAGGATTCCCGACACCATTTTCTCAAGGCTGTATTTCATCAGCCAGCCGGATGAGGTGTTGATCACACACCGGGCGACGAGCTCCTCTCTAAACAAATACGGCAGAAGCATGCGGTAGCTTAAATCGCTGCGTGTAAGTTAACTAGCCTGCGCCCTGCCCAGGACAACATGAACCTACTTTTTGCCTCTCACACCCAAGACATATTTTTATCACAAGAGCAGTGCAAACCACCTAGTTCTTGAAACACGAGAAGCGTTAACGTCCCGCCTGTATGGACACATCTATGAGTGGCAAAAAGGGGACAGAGTTATTTTTGACAAAAACACAAGTCAGCAAGAGCCGATACCAGACCACCAATGAGTCGTTACAGCCCCCCCATGTGAGCAACACAATCAAAGGCTTTGAGCTATAAACCCTCGATATTAATCTTTATACGAGAAACACTACAGCAAAGTGATGAGTGGGTCAGCGCCGGGCCTCCTACCATTAAAAGAACACATAACAATAACAAAGACAGCATCTTCAATTTACGATGATTACAGTGCGGACGCCCCAACCGGGTCGGGCCTGTTATGCAAGCCATTAGCAAGCTCTGAGGGCCTTCTCTGCATACTGCAGCTGACTTGCTAAAAGCAATTAACAGTAAATCCATCGCCATTTCAAAGAAGTGGAGGAGGAAGAGGGGGAATATTAACAGTGTGTGTGTGTGTGTGTATATATATATATATATATAAAGAAGGGGGGGCAGAAGAAAATCTGCAGCGACCAGATTTATGCTTTGGGTCTTGCTCAGCCTGATGATCACTTACACAGTGAAAGGGAGGAACAAATTGTTCCTTGCCTCCCTGGCATGCGGGCGGTAAATCACACCTGCCGAGAGCCAAAGGAGGAGCGGTCCCCCACCCACCACCACCCCCAAAACCCAGCAGGAGGCCACTGGCTTTTGTTGTGGGCGGCAGACATTTTGAGAACCCCGGCAGAAAAAAAACAACCGAGTCTGCAGCGGGGGTTATTACCTCAGCGCGGTCGTTTCGTTTGAGGCGGCTGTATGTAAGGGAGGGTGGCAAAGCTTTGAGTCGACAAGCGCAAATTCAAGGCGTAGGGTGTGTGTGAATATGAGGCTGTGTGTGTGTGTGAGTGCAAGTGTGTTTGTGGGGGGTGGTTGGGAGGGAGTGTTTTGATTCTGCCTACACAACAACTGCTGCTGCTGCAGCGGCTGCTTGTGACTTATATGATTGTGGCGCGTACACACACACACACACACACACACACACACACACACACACACACACACACACACACACACACACACACACACACACACACACACACAGTGACACTCCTCAGGTTGAGCGGAGTGCATACAGCTCGTTATTTCTGTCGCCTGATATTTATTCATGTTTTCCGGGCAGGCAACACTAATTAGCAGTGCCTTTCATTTGCCTCCTGTATCAAGAGGCGCATTCTGACACAGCAGACATCTGGTGCTTGTGTCGCTCTTTGCTTGCGAGTGCGAAGAGGCTGGGTGCTCATGATTGGAAGGGGCAACGCTGCTCTCCCCTCTCCAGATGCCTCCTTCTCTCATCTGGGTCTGCCGTTTCCTGCGAAGCACTGATAACTCTGCAGTGATCCCTCCTCCAGACAGTTTGAATCTGTGTGTGGCCTCAGATCTCCTAACAGAGTCTCATCCACTGTGTTGGAGAAACAGATACTAATGCTGCTCTCTGACATGTTGTGTGGTGGAATTACTTATGTCGAGTCATTTAGCAAAGGTTATTTAGGGCAGTCCGTGTGTGTGTGTGTGTGTGTGTGTGTGTGTGTGTGTGCGCGCGCATGTGTGTGAGTATGTGAGTGTAGAATAAAGAAGTGGCTCTTACAGTGTTTAGCGCATTGAGTGTGGTGTCGTCTCTTGAAGCAGCGAGGCAGCCATCCTCCGTGGACCCTCCGTCGCACATCCCCGCAAATGCTGCCATGCTCCTGTCCATGCACACGCGCGCACACACACACACACACGCACACACACACACCACAGAGCAACCAATTAATGTAGAGGTACACATGCAACAGTTTCAGCTTACAAAATCACAGAATAAACACTTCAATCAATGGAAACACACTCTTTGCCTAGAAACACTAACAGCTCAATCGATTCACGTCAGATAGAGATGGATTCCACTGGCCCACAGACACTGGGACAGGTGAGGGTGGACATCTCCAGCAGACTGAGAGGTTGGACACTTACCTGGCTGCCCTCAGGTACATGAGCAGGTCACAGTCGTTGACGCCCGGCATCCACACCAACTCCTCTTTCTCGGTCACAGACTGACCCCCAGGGGAGGGGAAGGGCTGGAGGTCTGGAAGCTTGGCCTTGGATTTTGAGGAGAGGAGGGAACAGAGGTCAGGCCAGAGACAACCAACCTCACAAACAAATACACACACACACAGACACCCACAAACACAGCCGTACAAGGGAACTTGGCCTTGGAGAAGAGGAAACAGAGGTCAGGCCATGGACAACCAAACCCAAACCCACACACACACACTTACTGATATTTGGGTCAGGTTTGGTCAAGCCGGTACAAATAATTATTGCCCTTTTAAAATCGATGTTTAAACATAAATATTTCTAGCCTATAAAATGCAAAAGGCCATCATATATCAATTATTGGTTGAAAGTCTGGCGAAAAGATTCAACGCTATAACTTTCCACTTACACATGGTGCATATGTGCACGACATGAGAAGGCAAGATGGGGGAATGGGGAGGGTCCATAGATAGAAAAAGCAAAGTTTGGGAAACATTTGAGGAAATAGCAGCATAAATGAAGATGGTACAGGTGCAGGTTTTGTTTTATGTAGCCTACTTGTTATGATGCCATCTACCAGTAGGCTATGACAGCCACAAAACAGGCAGACAAACATGGCTCGCCACAAATGTGGCACAGGTAAGCCTTCGCATCCCAACAGACGAATGTCCAGTGCAAGACTACAATTAAAGACATCTGTAGCTCAAATTAAACAGGACCATAACATTTCAATCCTTTGTATTTGCTGTCAGTAGAACATAAAGTGGCAATAAGTGGTCAAGGGCCCTTGTGCAAGACACTTAGCCCTAAGTTGCTCTAAGGAAGACTGGCCCTGACGTAATTGATAGTTGACTAATGTAAGTCGCTTTGGATTTTGCTTATTTTGCTTATTTTTGAAGGAATAAAAAAGTGGGTCATGTAACAGGTTGGAAACTGCCTGGTGCTGAGCAATTTTTGCGGGTCGAGTTGTGATCGGGATTGTTGAAAGCGCTGGATGATCGCGGGTCGTTTCTAAACTTGCGCGTCCATCACTGCCGCATACACTGGCTTACAAGAGGAGTTTGGCCTTGATTATGAGAGAAAGCAGCGGCCAGAGACTAACAATACACACACAGAGAACAGAAACAGACTACAGACAACCACCCACACACACACAAACACTATTCTGTCTAATAAAAACATCTGCACTGCCTCATAATTGCATTGCCTTTGTGCGACCTGGTTAGAACACAAAACAAATCAGGGGATAAATACTGGAATGTGGCCTTTTAAATAATTCAGGCAAGCTAAATAAATAACAAACAGTTGTTTGTGCGAAGGCTTCAGCACTCCAGGGTTACACGGTGCGTTATGGGTGATAAAGCCAAAGTAGTTGTTAGCAACATAATGCTAAACCGCTAATCATGGTCCCACTATTGTGTGACTTAGTCACATTTTCATTTCAGCTACTTTACTACTCTTTGTATTATAATATATTTTGATAACATAATATATATATCATCAAAATATATCATTATATATATATGTGTGTGTGTGTGGCTTAGTGCTGTCAATATATTAAAAAAAAAAATCTAATTAATAGAATTTATAATCACACATTTGAAGAAAGAATGGTGGCTAGTGGTGCTCCTGGTGCCCTCCCCCCACCTGCATCCTAGGTGTGCAAATTCTGCAGACTACCCCTTGCTTCGAATCGACTTAGGTTTGGCCTTTTCCTTGTACTTTCATTCCATTTGTGTCAGCTATTCTAAAACACACACACACACTCACACACACACACACACACACACACACTCAGTGTTCGCACTCAGGCGTACATTAGTCTCCCTTTAAAATAATCAGCCTTCATGGTGACAATAGTCCCCTGACTATGCAGTACCTGCTCAATAATGGAGTCACTACAGATAGCCTGTATCATCAGGACCAAACATGACCCTGTTCATACATTTTAAATTGCGAGGGACAATCCAGTCACAAAGGCAACACTAAAAGAACAGTTAACTGAACCTGCACTTGTAAACTGATCCTTGGTTGAAGTGTGTGGCCCCAACACAGGAAAAAACATTTGAGAGTGAGGGATCCTATTCTTAGCCTCCAGACACACACACACACACACACACACACACACACACACACACACACACACACACACACACACACACACACACTCTCCCCATGGCCATGCAGTTGGGGCAGAATAAAGTGTCCATGGCAAAAGAGCGGCTGGAAGTTGTCTCGGGTATGGCCTGTGTGATGTGGGACCCGACTTTGTGTTTCATCCACTCCCATATGACTCCTTGGAGCTGTCGGCAGGGGCTTGGCTGGCACTTTAATTACACCACGCCAGAGCCGTGTGCATTCGTGCGCCAGCGAGGACGTGGGCTTCACAAATGCCTGGCACTGGCAGTACTTGTGGATGCTGTTCCGCCATTTATTTTTCAATGGAGCCATTTCTCACCCTCCATCTGACACAGACTGCACAACTGTAGCAGCCACGTTACACAACTCATATCTTAGCCAGCTCCTAACATTTCTACTGGTGCTCTCTCTTCCCCCCCCCCCTCTGTCTCTAGCTGTCCATCATTGAAGGTCAGGCTAAATCATGGATAAGAGGTCATTAAAATTGTATTTGTTGTGCAACATATGAGATGGACCCACATTAGAACACTAAGTAGGCCACTGCCAAGGACAGGCATCTTGGTTTCCTTGCAGTTCACTCGTAGTCCAATTATGTAAACTTCTGCGTACTACTACTTTTTATCCCCTTACTGTACACAGGAAGAGCTTGTGCGATAGTCCATTGGGAGCACAAGCACTGAACTAGTTCTTTAGAAAGCAGTATTTGGGAGGCTAGAAGAATGGCTATGATGCACAGGTGCAGACTGTTATTGTCCGGTCCAGTGTGCTGAAGTGGCCGACTGTTGTGGGTGCTGTGTGCCCAGAGCTACCTGTGATCTGAGAAGTGGAGGATTGCAAGCAGGTTTGGTGTGACGTGTTTGGTGTGTGTGCTGTGAGGAGGAAACACTGTACCTGGTGGCTGGGGCCCACTCGGATCTCCCCCTGTGTGCTGTTTAGCCGCCTGTAACATGAAAGAGGAGGGAACAGGTGGTGAGAACACACAACATGGAGCACCTCTGAATGTTTCAGACTAACATTGGGGCTCGGCAATATTGGGCTATTACTGTAAGATCCTAGCATTTTATCATAGGAAGATCTCACTTTATATAGCGGCACAGCAGGAGGATGACAAGGTTTTTAAATAATCCACCTGGAGATCATAACACAGACTTATCCTCCTACTTGGCACAACATTAATGAATGTGTAAATTACACCCCCCCCCGTTCCAAGAACATAAACACACAAACAAAAACACAAACAAGCAAACAAAGCTGGTTTGTGACACACTGGTAGGAACAAAGGCACTAAAAGATTGAGGGAGAGAAAGAGAGCGCACGCTCCTGGCAGAGAGTCTCATTGTTCAGGCAGAGAGGTACAGAACAGCACCTCGCCCCCCCCCCAGCCCCTGTCCCTCCTCACCTCCTCAAAGAGAGGGAGATGACACGGGAGACTCGCAGGCAGGCACTGCTGAAATGGTTGCCGTGGCGAAAAAGAGAGCCGGTCGCCATGGCAACCACAATTTAATAACAGTGTTCCGATCTCCAGCTGCAGTGGATTAAAGAAAATGACAACCCCCCCCACCCCCTCCCGCCAATCTCTTTTCCTTTTTATTTTTTTTTTACCCCCACCCCTTCCAAAAAAGCCCCTTTCCCGTTGCCACGGCAACTCGAGTATATTTTTCATATAGCCCCTGCATGCGAGAGAGCGGCCCAGAAACTGTCACTATGATTTGCATCCGGAGAAACTCTCACTCCATTCGTGGCGAGGTGGGGGAAAGGGTGGGGGGTGGAGGGGCTGTCAGGCTGACCCTGGCTAGACACCGGAGACACTCTTGCTCAGTGAGCCTGGTTGTGTTTCAAGCCTTCAAAATCATAAACCTCTCTTTTGACTGTGTTTCATAAACACCAGTCTCTAGGCCCCCCTTACACTGCCACATCCTCCTGTGAGCAAGAACAGTCTGGAAGGAAAAGTCCATACGGTGCGCAGATGCACGGGGCACGGACCAGGCTGCAATATTAAACAAATCTCCCCCCATGAAAGAGAAAAATGTCGGAAAACAAATGAAGTAGGGCTGGGGGATTAAGTAGCTCTTTCTTCAAAAGCAAAAAAGGAGTTTGAGAAGAACGTACAGGCATAAACTTAATACTGTTCTCAACTATATGTTTTCATACTCTTGTACAGTCGGACGGCCCAGCCAAAAGCACATACTGAGAGTAACGTGCAAAAACCAGGTGATCTCTGGACAATCCACTTTCAGCTGTGTGTCAAGTCTGTGAGACATGGCCTGGGATTCGCAGCAGGGCTCCTGAACACGTCTGCTACAAAGATTTTGGCAGAGTCAGGGTGAGGAAACGAGGGGGCTTGCACAGGAGACGGGAACCTATAGGCAGCTATAACACAACCTTTACAAACTCTTGGCACTGAGAGCTTGGAAGGAAATTCCTCGAAGCAACACGGACAGAAATTGAACAGCAACAGATGTCCAAATAATGTCAACAGAAAGGATGAATTTCTTTACTCTGTATGTTAAACAAGACTTCAGCATGAGTCTTGACAGATTTGATTGGCACTGAAGATGCAGAAAATAAAGTAAGACTAAAAATCTATCCATCTGCCAACCCATCTGCAGTCAGTGATTCAACGACCTGGCCCAGCTGACAAAAGAGCGTCATGTTCTGGTCTTTCCTTAATTCGTCTTAAAGTTAGGGACATCAACACAGTGCCACAGGTTTACACAAACCTGCAGTGGGAAATTCAAAGCTGTTATTCCCCCAACACATCCCTGATCCGACTTCACTGCAAAAAAAATTAATTCAGATTTTGTACCTTTTCAGTGAAGTTTGCATATGATAACTTTGTTTTTGCTTTTTAACAGAGAGGTAACACCACTGTTCTGAAGTGCTACTGAACAGCGTTTTATAACACCAGAATTAAGAGTGCACAACTCTTAACTTGACTGGTAGTGAAAGTAAAGAAAAACAAAAGCAAAACAGTAAACACGTCTCATAGCCTGTCGATCAATAACCTTTTATTCCAAAAATTATAGTAATAAAATAATTTAACTAGAAACCAAAAATCACAAATCTTACTTCAGTCTTCAGGCCAACAACAGGCTCAAGAAAATCCTTTCTCTGTCTGACCTACTTATGAACTTCATTCATAAAGTTAACTATTTGGCCGCACTTGACCTGATTCAGTAAGTCATTTTTGCCCTGAACTTGTCTACTTGGCATTTATTTAAAAGTAACTTTCTGTGAATGGATCTAACTGAGCTTCACTGCAAAAATATGCCACATATGAGGATCTTAAAATCATCAAATTATGAGTCTAGATGAAAGTGATGTGTTATTAGTCCTTCTTAAGTAACAACACTGACATTCCCTGATTAAAAATTTAAATAATGAGAAAGCCTAAAAGTATAACTAAATTCTTAGACACTTGCCCAAAGCTGTATATTTTGGACATGACTTGGTAGTAATATCTCATGTATAAACATACAGCGGGTTCAACAGTTTATCAGTTTATCTCTTATTTAACATTGTTAAGTCAAATGTGCACCATGCCACACTGATTTTCTTTCTTTTTTTTAAATTAAATACCTTGCTTGACAGTTTGTGTTTGACTGTTTGGTACCAGCCTGTCAGCCAGCCATTTACAATCCTAGGTAAATTAGACAAGTCCCACTAGTTCTTCTATAGTGAGCTTGTCAGTCGTCACGACAGTTTTCTGAATGAAATGAGCAAGCATCCAATCCACCGCAAATACTCTGCACAACATTTAACTCGACCACGAGAACAGTAATCAAGACAAACCCCGCCCCTTCCACCAATCTCATCCAATCCTCGCACGACTGTAACACTGTCATAACATTGCATAAATACAGTGAAAGGACAAAACTTTTTCTGATAATAATGCCAACACAAAGAATGCAACTTGAGCAAGAATCAGAGTGCTTCTGTACAGTCTATGGTGAAAACGTGCACAAAGCTCCTGCACGCCTCCAACGCCATGTCATCCCGATTGTAAACACGAGAACATAGCGTACTGCAAAATGGAGTCCCCACAAGCACAGCTTCTGTTTCTTACAAAGCATAAAAACAAGAATGCTTGTTCACCGACAACAGCCTACGAGTCGCTAGACTGCCATGGCAGACATCTATGCACGCCGTGGTTGCATTTTTGAATGAATAAATTGTAGCGGCGCTGGTATATGTAACGCTACCCAGGCGCATTCCAGCAAGATACTTCGCTTCTATAGTGTCTACTCTACAATGC
The DNA here is from genome assembly GCA_015244755.2 of Tenualosa ilisha. Classification (NCBI taxonomy): domain Eukaryota; kingdom Metazoa; phylum Chordata; class Actinopteri; order Clupeiformes; family Clupeidae; genus Tenualosa; species Tenualosa ilisha. The sequence continues at coordinate 1,530,274 of PYXC01000046.1, forward strand.
TACAACACAGCGTTTACCGATTTTATTCCGTGCATGCTGGTTACATACATTCGCCATAACAATTGATGTCACTGACATAGAAATAAAGATACGCCAGCAGGAATAAAAATCACAAAGGTAAACACGTCAGCGAGTTCAGATGGAACATAGACAGCGGCAAGTACAGCGCAGATTTACAGCTTAACAGGTGAAGCCGAATGTGCAAACCTACCTTCGCGGACTGAATAAGTCATCCATGATGTAGACGAAGCTATTGCGCTTTTAAATGTGACAGTTTGTCGGCTATGGTATTTTACACAAACTCTCCTTTCGCACCTATTTCTAGGTACTCAAAATGGAGGCTCAGGCAATCGCTCGGTGAGATTTTCACTGAGCTTGTGCTGTGACCTCAGCTTTCACGCACAGCGTACAGAGTTCCCGTTCCGACAGACACGACTGAGCATGTGCCGCGACCTTACACACAGACACACGTTGGAAACGCAATCCATCTCCTCCGCACGTCTGCTCCATAAACAAGGCCGAGTCGCGAGGTTGCTGACGCCCCGTACGGCATACCAAACAAGCGGGAGCGGGGAGGGAGGGAGACAGCCGGAGAGGGTGATAGACTGTGATTGAGTGGGGCCCCGGAGAAGGGGGCTCACAACAGGCAACAGCGGAGATGAATCGCCGCGACTGTGCAAAAGACCCCCAGATTCTCTAGCCCTCTTTCCCCCCCTTTTCATGATTTCCAGGAGAGGAAATGGGAATCCTTTATTATCAGCTCACATGACTATTGTGCCAGCCCCTGTCGAATGGCTTTGTAGGATTTATTTTCCTTCACAGAGACTATCTTCACCAGCAGCCTTTGCCTGCATTTCTGGCTGCCTTTCATTTTTGGAATATAAAATTATAGCATTGCAATGCAAATATATGAATTGTTAAATTTTAAAGACGGACTCCCCATATATTACTGAAACATTGTATTAATTCACTTCTGTATCAAGGCTATCTGAACAAAAGAAACATTTTAGCTCCAGTCTGAATACAGTATAAATACTGGGCTTTAATATCAACACTGGAAATACAAGCTAGACAAGATGGTTAGACTGCCTCAGGACATTGAACGTGGATAAAAAAAAAAAAAAAAAAAATTAATAATAACATAGGTGCAGTGGTAGTGTAGCAGTAAAGGAACCTGGGTAGCGTACAAGATAGCCTGAATAGTTGTGGGTTCGAATCCCAGTTGCCACTCTTGTGCCCCTGAGCAAAGCACTTAATCCTAAATTGCTCTAGGGGAGACTGGCCCTGAACAATTGATAGTTGACAAAATGTAAGTCGCTTTGGATAAAAGCGTCTGCTAAATGCATAAATGTAAATGTAATAATAATAAAAAACAAACAAACAAAAAAAAAAACCAAGCACTCCACTCATCAAGGTTCTGTAAGTAAAACAACAGACAAGTGTCACAACCTGCTGAACTGCAATGGGGTGAATGAACACAGCCCTGCATCCCAGTCAATCCCATGGCAAAATCAGCACAACTTGACTTGCTTCAGAGGGAAAATTGTTCATCAACTCTGATAAGTTGTGATGAGCAGCTGAAGTGTTGTACAATTATCTCCAAATGTTCATCCGTATAACAATTACTAACGGGCATGCAGGTTCAGAGGAGAAAAGACAAAAAAAGAAAACCTAGTTATAGTAATTAATTTAGTCTACAATCACAATACAATTAAAATCAGCACTTTGAGCAACAGAGAAGAGGACAGTTGTGTTTGTTAAATATTTTCCTACAACAAGCAAAGGAACAAAAACTCTGACATGGCCCTTTTTTTGAACTAACAACTATTTACCTGCTGTAACACTGCTAGTTTACTATGGAAGGAAATAGGAGAAGAGAGGGCAAAGACTATGTACAACACTAATGACCAGCAATGACTAATACCTGCCAACATCTGCAAATATCTGAGGGCAGTTCACAAAATACAGTGCAGGAAGCATCTTTTGCTGGTACATTTCAGCCTCCATGTCAATTAACCAAACAAGCATGAACGCTGTGACCCTCAAAGTGTGTTTGACATTGAGATGGTTTGTCAACATTTGCACATGTGTGCATAGAGTTTATCACAAATCTGCAAAGCTATTCAAATGGAAGATTAAGTCTAGAGACCAGTTGAACTGGGAATAAATACTGTTACTGCTACACTTTAAGTTGTGGGACAGACTACAAAACCTAAAATCCCCGCCCCCCCAAAAAAAGAAAAAGAGAGAGTGCGCATATCACCAGAGAAAAACAAACCAGGTTAAAACCAAAAGGTCCACAAACTTGCTCACATACTTTTGTAGGCACATCTACAGAATGACACAGCTGGAACTAGAGAGACTCAGTGACAATAAACTTCAGACAGATTCCAACGCCAGACATGTGACCTTCTTGTTCTGTTAAGTAAATGTCAAGCGGGCCGGTACACAAAACTACTGATTTGTGTGACTACTTTCAACGCGCACATATTTCAGTTTTATAGTTATGTTACAGGTGTTTGTGTTGGGATTGGGTAATTTCACAAAAGAAGACCTCTCTTTATCTCTGGGAACAAGATCTGTCTTTTGTTGAATGTACACACATCTCAGCTACTTTGAGCAGAAAGTGCTAAAGTGTTAAATGCCAAAACAATGTGTGATGTTTATTCTTACAAGAAACAACTCCAAATGTTGTCGCTAGGTCTTGCTCCAAGAAGCTGCTTGAAGTAATGCAACTCAATCAATGCCAAATGGCTGGAGAAATAGCTTGTGTCTCAGAATATCCATTGAAAGGCAACAACTACACAAGACTGCAAGCAACAACATGGGTTTCATACAACAAACTACATCCCAGAACGATGAAACTGTTAGAAATGACCCAACCATTGCGAGGATGAACATAATTCAGCTACCAATTTCCCATACAGTAAATTAAAGTGCATCGAGATGTGAAAACAGCCTCTGAGGGTGACAACTAATCCAAATAGATAAAAAAATGCTCCTTAGTCATATGGGTTGGTAGAGTAGAAGACGACTACATGCAACATCTTTATATTTCATACCTTACACACCACGCCCCTTCCATACTTTATTTGGCAACACTGTATACTACTAGTATCCACATCATGTTATACAGTGTAACAAAGTGTTTAACAAAGTCTAATACAATGTACTTACTTATGGGAATGGAATTTTGCGACACATTCTAGAAGGCATGTAGGCCTAGTAGAAAAGACTGTCTACAGTAGTCTGCCAACAAGCATTTCCAATTTTATATGTGTCAAAAATTTGTAAGTACAAATATTTTTCTTGTAATAGGTGATATTACACTTGGAGACACAGTTTCTTACACTGTAGGCTTTTTAATCATGTAAACAGGTGGCACTATAACAAAGGCACTGTAGTATAAAGTGCTGGCATTCATTTACGCCAACAGTTCAAACATGCTACAGGACGACCAGGCTTCAAATGCAACTCATTGTTTGAAAAGTTTTGCATAACACTGCAAGATAACAACTGCCGTCTGTAACCACACTATGACAAGTGCTGCACAGATACATGCGAGCGGGCCTATCTTCACACACTCTTCTCCATTTTCAAGTGATCTCACTATCTTGATTTGCACAGCAACACAAAGAAAACATCCTGCCATAGATTCATGTGTTTCCATCGAGCCGGACATCACGTGACAAAGAGCAATGTGGAGCGGTGAGCGAAGGTATCTGCGTTCGTGACTTCGCTCTGAACAGGGGCCGGGCCAGGAGCATATGTTTAACATTAAGAGCTCGACTGCAGAGGTAAATGAAGTGAGAGAGAGCTGCCGGACAGGAAAAGTGAATTTATCACCCAATACTTTTTGCCAAGGCAGAGATGTAAAATAATAAAAAACACTGGCGTGGGATGATAAATAGCTGGGGAGCGGTAGATGGATCCAAATAACCTCATTTCACTCTTTGCAACCAGCCTAACAGTCCATGTGGAGAGAATTATTATTATTTTTTTTGCATCGCAGGAAATGGTCATTTAATCCGTCTGCCCGAAATGTGAAGGCCACCAGCCAAGAGGGTTCAGTAACACGGCTCGCTGCAGAAGAGTGCAGCTGACCAGCTGACCTTAACACCCAGTAGAAGATAAAGTATGCTAAGCCACTTTTCAGCTCAGTCCAAGTAAATCCAGCAAAGCATTTTGAGTATACTACCCACACCCGCTAAATTTTTCAGCCGTGTTTAGACGCAAACTGAGGAAACTGCATAAAATTCACATACATAGAAACTTCTAGTTAAACGCCATGCCGCATAAGAAGATAAACAAGGCTGAGTGACCCAGTGATGTGCGAGCACAAAGACTAAGACTCCCTGAAATCACCATAGCAATGAATGAAAGAACAGTAACAGATTAATAGCAGCGAACAGAGCGGATTTTCTCGCTCCTCCTGTGGTTTTTGATGACACAAAGCCATTTCATTGAGGGAGGTGAATAAAGGATCAACCCGGGGATCATTTATCACTGAAACACACAGCGCAAAGCTGTGGCTTCGCCCCTCATGTTGCGACAATGGGCCCGGCGCTTCAAGGCACCGAGCGAAAAAAACAAAACAAAACCCAACAAAAAAACCCGCTGATGTTGAGTGTATTGCACCACGGGTCAGAGGAGGGGTGGCTGCAGTGTGTTTTTACTACTTCCACAGCAAACTGCCACCAACCTTCTTCCCCAGATCAGGGGAAAAAAAGCTATTCACTGTGCAGCTGAGACTCATGCCACTGTGATAAGATTATCACACACTTGCTTTGGGGGTGGGGAGGAGGAGGAGGAGGAAGAGTTGAGGGATTGTGAGGGGGAGTGATCAACAAGCTTACTGGCATATGGGCTGATTGACTCTGGATTTTTCCTTTAAGTTAGCTGGTCTGCCATCTCATATGGACCCATAGTATGTGCACACAAGTGCGGCCTTCATGTGATGTTCACATGGGCTGGCCAAAGGAGGGGATAGAGGGATGGGTTTAGGGAGAGGGGAGGAGAGAAGGGAGGAGAGGGGAAGTCAGCCCTTACCTTGTTTCTGGGTTGTATCCCAAGATATAGAAGAATGTGTCGATGCGGGCTTTGAACTCTCTGGCAGCAAAGATGTCTGAGAAGTGGGTGATGGTACACTTCCCTCTGCAATCAAACAACAAAATATAGGTTGATTTAGGAAAGAATAAGTCTATGTTATGTTTCAACCTGCAGAGGCATAACACTGACATTGTGTACAGAGCGCATGTTTAAAAGACTTTAACTGAAAGTGTTGCGAGGTGTGTGTGTGTGTTTTTTTTAGTTGCATTGTGTGTGTGTGTCTTTCAGTGTGTTTGAAGTGGAGAAACAGGGGAGATGCTGTCTCTCTCACAGTCATCAACAGCACCAGCAGGAGCAGCAGCACCTCTCCGATCTCCTCCAACTTTCATTCCTCTCCAGGTAGACAGATACAGCTCAAGCCCCAAATAAAAGATTAATGCTTGCACACACGCACACAAGCACTACACCCAGACACACACCCACCCACCCACCCTCGGCAAGCACCCCACACCCTCGGCAAGCACCCCACACACACACACACACGCACACAAGCACTACACCCAGACACACACACGCACACTCACACACCCACCCAACCTCGGCAAGCACCCCACACACACACACACACACACGCACGCACTACAGCAAGACACACACACTCACACCCACCCATCCACCCTCGGCAAGCACCCCACACGCACACACACACGCACTTTCTACATCTTGATAGCATTTTGTATTCCCTCACATTTCTGCCTCTCCCTGGTTCTGTGCCTCTACCTCTGTGTTCTCTTTGCCTCCCTGTGCTCTTTTTTCTTGTGGAGTGTCTGGGCCTATCAAAATAATAGGCATCACAGTGGCCCGGGAGCCCCTGCCGAGACACAATACACCTCGCCTCCGCCAGATAAAAGGCGTGCGTGGGTCCGACTCCACCATTACAGCATCCCGCTGGAATTCGGCAAAGTCGATCTAAAGCCCGTAATAAGTCAAATCAAAGGGGGGGGGGTCGAGGGAGCTTTGGCGGCGGTGGCGGCGGTCGAGGTTGCAGCTAATTTGCCCTGAAATCAGCGGGTCCGGGGCTGAGGCTTTGTGCGCCGTTGCCACTGCCGTGGAGCTTCCAGATGGTTTGTGTTAAGGAAGGCGAGAGAGGGAGGGAGGGAGGGAGGCAGGAAAAGAAGGATGAAGATGAAAAAGAGGCATATAAACGGGAGAAAAACGAGAGGAGATCTAGTTTCGAGATCCAGACAATAACCAAAGCTGGTCTTCTATCCCTTATTTTTGAGTACGGCAAAGAACGAGGGCTTAGAGAGACACTGTCTGTTCGGATAACTGGATAACTGTTGCTGCAGACAGTGAAATCCACCCAATAGCTTTTCCTCGTGGATATGCAGACGCTACCAGTACAGCCAACAACAACTCGGCTGGATGCATTAGTCTGGATGCATCGGCTAAACTGCTCCACACTGAAAGAGCCATCCATAATACTTTGTGTCACACAAATACAAACACATAGCATACTTACAACCTATACTTAAATGCATAGTTGCATGGTTAACTGCACCTTTGAGTATATACACAAACTACATAAACAAAATGGAAAAGTGTAATAAAACTAGACCAAGATACTTTGATTATAACTACATACTGAGTGAAAGCACACACGCCTAAGACAGTGTAAGTGTTTTAATGTGTCTGTGTGTGAGTGAGTGAGTGAGTGTGTGTGTGTGTGTGAGCGAGGGAGTGTGTGAAGGAGTGAGATAAAGTTTGAAAATGTATTTGAATGTGTGTGTTTTACCTGAGGGCAGCAGCATGGTATGTGTCCACATAGTCTGAGATGAAGAGCTCTCTGCTCTTGACCACAGGGTCAGTGATGACCAACTCCCGGCCAGAGTCTGCAGGGGCACACAAATGAAAGACATATTCAGCACACAGGTACACAAGACACACACACACACACAACAAGTTCACTTGCATGATCAGACGTCCAGAGGCCAATGCTGCTTACAAAGAGGCAAATCTCTAATGCACATACCACACATACATTTCTTGATTATTAACCAAGGTTAATACATTGATTTGGCAAATTACTATGAGGTTAATACAAGGGAAAGTAGTTCTTTCCCACAATCCACTTTGCCATTACATCGTGATCTGATTCATATTTACCATAAGTAACGCTTAATAAACTGCAGCCAATACATGGGTTTGGCTCACAATTTTTTAAGTTTGTATAAATCACTGTCCTCTGGTTTAGACTTGTGCAGCTTATATTTGGGAAACTAATACACACTAAGTAAAGGAATAAGTGAAGATGCATTACATTCAGGTCTTTTTTCTCTCCTCTTTCTCTCTCTCACACATACACACATACATACACTCACTCTAATAAATACTAACATTTATAATGTGAAGTACAATAGTAATGGCCATTCCACAACAAAGCACATAATCAATAATAGTCAGTGGCAATTCACTTCCCAAAGGCTGACATTTAAAATAGAAAAATTAAAAGAATTTAAAAAACCACCAAGTCAGCGGAGAATTACTGAAACAAATGACAAAAATATATTCATACATGTTCAAGGCAAGACGCATGTGCCACATTTTCCTAAGCCTGTTATTATTCTAGGTTAGTGGGATTTAAGTGGATGCTCTGCCCAAATATGAGAGAACTGGGGAAAATACTGTATGTGTGTGTGTGTGTGTGTGTGTGTGTGTGTGTGTGTGTGTGTGTGTGTGCAAAAGCAACCAAGCTTCCTTATCCATAATCATTGCGCTGAAGAGCATAAGTGTGTAGACATGGGGTTTTGTGTGTGGCACAGTGACACATCAGGCAATAACGAGACTGCTGTTTGGCTGTTTGTCTGTCTGCAGTGGCTGCCTCAAAGACAGAGAGAGAGAGCTTATTACAGCTGGCTGAAACAAGCTATGTTATGAGTTGGCTGGGGGGTGGGGAGAGGGTTATGAGTGGCCATCATTACAGTGACAAATGCCACCACTCACACACACACACACACACACACACACACACACACACACACACACACCAACCAAGTGGAGGGCTGCAGATGAGCGCTTGTCAGATTTCACCCGCTCTCCTTTCCCCTCCTCCCCCGTAGGCTGGGGACAATCACAGGCGGCCATGTCAGACAGCTTGTCTGTGCCGTGCATCGATCAGTCGCTCTTCTTGCTCCCTCTCTCTGTCATGCGTGCTCACACACACGCGCGTCTCTAACAAACAGCCAGGCTGCTCAAAGGAATGCACAGGCAGTGTGGGGAGGGGAGAGCCAGTGTGCATTTCTTTGTGCGTGAGTGTGTGGTTGTGTGTGAGCCTGTGTGTGGAGGGATGCTGGGTAAATGCCTGCTGATTTTATTAAGAGCTAAATCAAAGCAGAGTTGCCTCTGGCTGCTGGATGCACTCCGGAACACCCAATGAGCCAGCGACACGGTTGCCATTTTAACCATCAGCTCTTTCTTACTGTGTGTGTGTGTGAGTGCGAGAGAGAGAGAGAGAGAGAGTGTACACGAATGTGTATGGGTGAGGGGGGGGGGGGTGGCACTGATTGACGATGTGCTTTCAGGTGTGTGTGTGTGTGTGTGTTGCATGCTCCATTTTACCCATGAGCCCCTGCAGTTGGTGTATGTGCATGCATGTGCAAGTGAAAGGGAGGGGGAGGGCTGGTAGGGCTGACTGATGCTTTGTTTTCAGGTGTGTGTGTGTGTGTGTGTGTGTGGAGGGGGTGCATGCTCTGGGGGCAATGTTGGAGCTGAAGCTATTTGCACTTGACGCGTTCCCCGTCCCCCCTGGGCCCGAGCATTTGATTTGCTTTTTAAGGGAGCGTTGCCGTGGGAACAAAAGCAATGATGATCACGGCTAGTCTGATCTCCAGCTTCTCCTGTTCTACTCGTGCAGAACGCCTCCCAGCCTCATGAACTTGACCCCTCACTTGCTCTCTTGTTCATGCAGTGATGGACAGACAGACAGACAGACAGACAAAATGACAGACAGACAGGAACAAAGAACCAAAATAAGGCACGAACGCAAGAGACAGGGAGAGAAGGAGAGAGTGACAGAGGGAGAGAGAGGAAGAGAGTGACAGATTGGCATTGGACACTACATAGCGATGAGAAATCCTGATGAGGGTCTGGACATTCAGTAGTGAGATTTGATTGCTTGCTTGAGGTGTTTAAGTTTGAAAAGACTGGATCAGCCCCTGACTGATAGCTTGCCCTGACTGATCAAATCCAGACTAGCTCTAAAGAGAGATGGTAATCAAGTGGAAGTGCTACGAAGGCATGGCCAGGCTTGTTGAACTTGTTTGTATGCATCCACAGAAGCATTTACTCTCACTCCCACACACACATATACAAACACACACACACACACACACACAAACACACAGAGCACAAGAAGGGGATAAGCCTGCTCACCGTTCTCGTTGTTGCGGTCCTGCACCAGGTGCTGGTAGACAGAGTCGGGCACCTCAGATTGGCGGTAGTACCACTTCACATTCATCAGCAGATGGTCCCGTTTGCTCTGGAGAAAAAACACACACACACAGACAGAGAGAACACAATTAGCCAAATGCGTCCAACAGCACAAACAGGCAATGCATGTTGGTTAAAGGCTGCACAAACTGGGGTTCTGTTTGGCAGATGAGGAAAGTAGTTGTGTGTGTGTGTGTGTGTGTGTGTGTCTGTCTGTGTGAGAGAAATAGTGTGAGAGAGATGGTGGAGATTCTCCCTCCACCCCCTGCCCTTAAGCTGGCCAAAAAAACCTGCTGTAGAAGCCAGTCAATTAAAAAGGGATTGAGCGCATTTAATTCTTTGGTAAAGTAAACAAAGCGTTGTCCAGCATGACTCTGGTCCGCAGAGATGCGCCATGTTAGAAACGGGGGAAAAAAGTCTAGACCTGAGGAATTTCCATCACACTACCCCAGAGCCCCTTCTTCTCCCTCTACCTGTGTTGTTTGCTCATGAAGTTAAATGCATTCATTTTTCCATATATTTCACATATGAGCTCATAAAATGCATTTCAACTCCTGACACATCTGTGTGGAACAGAGGCCATCATACACCTACACACATGCAGATGTGTATAGGCACAAGTGTGGGTGTGTGTGACTGAAAGAAAAAAAAGAGAGGTGAAAAAAGAGAGAGAACACTGGAAGAAAAAAAAAAAAAGAGATCTGGTGTCATCCAATCAGCCACAGGATAAACCCTGGTTGCTCAGTGCCTGAACTGCACTTTGAACTGTGCCACCCGCTGTCAGAGAGGGGGACTGCATGCAGCTGCAAAAATGCAGGATCCCAGGAGCGTGCACTACATACAGACCAGCAGCAGGTGGCAGCACTGAGGCGCCAGCCAGCCCTGCCAGAGGCACTTTCCAGTGTGAAAGAGAGGGCGAGAGGGGAGGGAGGGGGAGAGAGGGGGAGGAAGAAAGAGGGCAGGCAACAAGAGGAAAAGGGCACGCCAGTGTTTATACTCACTGACATGAAATATTTATTACCCCTCCGACACGAACCTAACTGACCGTTCAAACTCTTTTTAAAACAAGCATTAAATAAGAGGGGAGAGAGAGAGAGGGAGAGAGAGGGAGAGAGGGAGGGAGAGAGGGAGTGGAGAGAGAAAGAGGCGGGGGGACGCAGCTGGGTAGAATGAAGGCAGCCAGAAATCACAGCAATCTTTAACATGGCTGCAGATTACCACATTCCCCACAAAGCTGCCTAGGCCACCATGCCAGGGAGGGGAGACAGGGAAGGAGGGAGGGAGGCAGGATGGCAACTCACTCACTCACACACACACACACACACACACACACACACACACACACACACACACACACACACACACACACACACACACACACACACACCAAAAGGGTGGATCTAAGATCCAAGTGCTTTCCAAGCTCTTACACACAAAGCTGGAGTTCCAGCCTTCACACTCACACACACAGACACGCACACACTCACACACACACACACACACACACACACACACAAAGGCAGTCAGTCAGTCAGACAGAGGCTTCACTCTCTTTGGCCCCCGCTGCATGCAGGAGCATGAGGTCATTGTTGAGCAATGCTAAGCCTGCTAGTAGCTCTCATTATGTCAGTGGAAAAGTCTGTAGAGGGGCCTGGAGAATTAGCCCTGATCCTCACTCACTTGGGGCCCCACTGCACCAGTAAAACGCTGGTCTACAAGTGTACAACATCCTGACCCCAGCCCAAACAAAAACAAAACAAAACACACACAAACTTAAACACATAAACACACACACACACACACACACACAAATGCAAACAGATGTGCACGTACACACAAAATACACACGCCTAAACACAAAGACGTGCACACACAAACACACACGTATAAATACAAAGACATGTGCGCGCGCGCACACACACACGGCTGCCTGAGATCGCGAAAGCACCAAAGCAGGCAACTCACCACCTAGGCAGTCACCGGGGAGAATGACTTCAAACAGTAAGACTCACAGAGGATGGAGAAACTGACTGACTTGCATAGACAAAAAGCCATTACAGATGTAAGGCTTCCCAGCTCACTCTACCAACACATAAAAAGGCCTCCAAGACAAAGGAAGCTAATGCATTAAAGCAATACAGTAAGACATAAAGGGGATGGATGGATGGGGGGGAGAGAGAGGAGGGGGAGAGAGAGAGAGAGAGAGAGGGGGGGGGGGGAGAGAGAGAGAGAAAGAGAGGGGGGGAGAGAGGGGGAGAGAGAGAGAGAGAGAGGGGGAGAGAGAGGGGGGGGAGAGAGGGAGAGAGAGAGGGGAGAGAGAGGAGAGAGAGGAGAGAGAGAGGGAGAGAGAGAGAGGAGAGAGAGGAGAGAGAGAGGGGAGAGAGAGAGGGGGGAGAGAGAGAGGGGGAGAGGAGGGAGAGAGAGGGGGGGAGAGAGAGGGGGGGAGAGAGAGGGGAGAGAGAGAGGAGAGAGAGAGAGAGAGGAGAGAGAGAGAGGGGGGAGAGAGGGGAGAGAGAGGGGAGAGAGAGGGAGAGAGAGAGAGGAGAGAGAGAGGAGAGAGGGAGCACATTTCTGCTCATCAGGGACACTGTTCTTGAAGGGTTTTAGCAAAGCGGAGAGGAGAAAGGAACTCGTGTTCAACCGACGTGCTCGAGGGAAAGATTTAAAGATTGCAACAACCTCCTCCTCTTCCTCCCCTCCCTACCCCCTGGCCTGCTCTCACAAGCATTCCCTCCTTTAGACACACACACACACACACACACACACACACCACACACACCACACACACAACACACACACACAGGGGGTATTTATGATGATTTAATCAGATACAGTTAGAGCGGTAGATCCAAGAGTGCATCTTCACTACTTCAATTTATGGCCTGGAGAATTAACAACTCCATTGTAGGCTATAAAACACACAGTGCTGACAACAACCAGCGACACTAGAGAGACGGGGAGAGGAGGAATAGACCCAAGGTTAGCTCACACGTACAAGTCATGCTGCTCTCGCTCACACACACACAAAAGGATAAAGATACACACACGCACACACACACACACACGCAGAAATAAATATACGCCCACACTGAATCTCGTGACCTTTCAGACATGACTAGGGTCTACAAACGACTGCTGAAACGAGCGTTTCGTTTAGAAAAAAATGACGTGCCTGATTATGTGTGCATGTGCTACACAGACCAGATTCCCCACACACAAGCAAGTCATCCAGATAAGCACTTTCAGACACAGAGAAGAACGACAAGAGGGCGAGACAGAGCAGGGTAGAGGGAGAGAGGTAGAGCGGTAAAGAGAAAGAGAGAGAGAGAATTAGCCTATAGAGTTAGAGAGAGAGAGAGTGTGTGTACGAGAAAGAGAGAGAGAGAGAGAGAGAGAGAGGGAGAGAGAGGCAAGGCAGGGCCCCATTAGAATCACAATGCTGAATTGATTAGTGACATTCCAAACAGCATTTGGAGCTACAGCCGCTCCCACTGAGAGCTACAGGCTCCGCCTGCTCTCTCTGGGCAAGTGTGTGTGTGTGTGTGTGTGGGAGAGAGAGAGAGACATGGCTGTTCTTCCCCAAATTTCCACCAACTAAAAGCTCCCTTCTGCTCTCTTCCCACCTCTTTTACTCACTCACACACACACACACCACACACACACACACCACACACACACACACACACACACACACACACACACACACACACACACACACACAGAGTGGCAGTTTGAGACAGGCAGTGAACCGAAGGAAAAGGGGGAAAATATATGGCATTCCCCTCCTCCAAACCTTCATCCACATCTAACCCTTTTCTGCTCAGTCCTTTCAGCCGACCACTTTGCACCCAATATTCCTGAGTAGCGCCATTCAGGGCAGGAAATGGAGCCAGGCTCCTCAGCCAGTGCAGTTGCACTGGTCTCTCTTAGCCCTGACTGTGCCCTCTGTCTCGCCACCCCCCAGCACCAGCGCTGGCACTGAAGGACCAGTCAACCACCAACCAACCCCCCCCCCACACACTCCTTTTCTTTCCTCTCATGGCCTCATCGCCTCCCTCTCCCCGCCTCGACTCCGAGCCAAGGCCAGGCCAACTCCACTGGGCACCGGGAGTCCAATGGCAGCTTTTGTCTGGATGTAGGGGCTTACGACCTGGGAGTCGGTAAGCAACACCGGCAAGGAGGACAAGGAGAAGGAGAAGGAGGAGGAGGAGGAGGCAATGGTGGTAGATACACACAACCAATCCACCAACACAAACAAGACAGGGAGGGAGGGAGGGAGGGGAGGGACGGGGAAAAGAGGGAGAGAACGATGTGAGAAAGAGTGTGTGTGTGTGTGTGTGTTGAGGGGCAGCTGGGAAACAGAGCGCTCTAGTAATTACAGCAAAGCCATGTTAAGTCCTTCGAAAGCCAGGCAACAGAATGGTCTGATATGCCACAGAAGTCAGAGGAGTGAGGGAAACAGAGAGAGAGAGAGAGAAAGAGAGAGAGAGAGAGGTGAAATTTATGGGCAAGGCTGGGAATGTGGGCCTGGATGGGGAGGGGGGAGAGGGAGAGAGGGAGGGAGAGAGAGAGAGAGAGAGAGAGAGAGAGAGAGAGAGAGGAGAGAGAGAGGGAGCGAGAGAGAGAGAGAGGGAGCGAGAGAGAGGGAGAGAGAGGGAGAGAGAGAGAGAGAGAGAGGGAACGAGGGAGAGAGAGAGAGAGAGCAGTGAGTTTTTACAGCCGTGTTAGCCGAGCAGTGTGGCCCTTTCAGGGCTGCTCAGGAGCCTGCACTACGCTCGTTAAACACAATAACCCTGGAGGAAGAGGGAGCGAGAGGGAGCGAGAGGCAGCATACACACACACACACACACACACACACACACATACTGTAAGGCTGTAAGAAATTACAGCACATCTAAAAACAAACATAAAACACCTGAAAATGGACTTGCGCTCACTAGCTCAGTGACTAGCCAGTTCCCTCGCCTTTTCCCTCTTTCTCTCTGTCTCTCCGACAATCTCTCCATTTCACTCTCTCCCTCCCTCCCTCCCTTTCCATGCGCACATTCCTGCTCGGAAACAAATGGTGACCTGACAGCTCTGCTCCCCCCGTCGCCCACCTCTGCGGAAGCTACGGAGCGGCGGAGGGGACAATCAAGCTCTCAATCATTTGGCAAATTGCGGCGCGGGCTCATTTGGGAGCTTAGTGGGCGTTTAGCGGAGCGCGGAGACGACGTGCCTGTTCCCATCAGCTCTGCAGCAGCAGAGTCTGCCAGCACCGGCCTATTAACACACACACACACACACACACACACCACACACACACACACACACACACACACACTACATGAACATGAGGATTCATACCAGAGTCCTGCGTGCGTGTATGCGTATGTGTGTGCGTGCGTGTGTGAATGAGTGAGTGTGAGAGAGAGAGAGAGAGAGAGTGTGTTTGAAGGGGGTCTCTAGAGTGAGTATCAAGCCAAAATGGTGTGGACTAAGTACGGCTTGAGAGGAGGAGAAAAAGAGAGGAGAGGAGGGTGAGGAGAGGAAAAGAAAGGTGACGAGCAGAAGAGAAAATGACAAGAAGACAAAAGAGAAGAGGAGGAAAGGAAAAGAGAGGAAAAGAGAGGAGTGGAGAGGAAGAGAGACGAGAGGGGCAGGTAAAGCGCCTGCAGCCCCACTGTTGCCTGCTGAGGGGGCACGTGAGTCACACACACACACACACACGCACGCACACACACACACACAAGATGGCTGCTGCTCCTGGTGACGGACACAAACTGATCCCGCCCCTCACCCGCTGGTGTCTACGTGTCTGTGTGTGAGTAGTGTGACACTGTGTGTGTGTGTGTGTGTGTGTGTGTGTGTGTGTGTGTGTGTGTGTGTGTGTGTGTGTGTGTGTGTGCCTGCGCTTGATTAGTCATGTGAATAAAAAAAAAAAAAAAAAAACCCACACACATCTATTTCTTTTTCAATGGTCGTGCTATGAAAATTGCATGGGGAGTTAAATGTAAAGCGTAAAACCCTGCATAAATAATCCATACCATATGTTAACAGTCTGTGCAAAACACAGGGGCATACAAGCCAAAAAAAAAAAAAAAAAAAAAAGTCAAAAGTGAGCTTATAGTGAGCTTAAAAAATAGGTCTGCACCTAAATGAACAAAAAAACTTGAGCAAAGCCTAATGGGAGTGGTGACGCGGGTTTTCCCCTATAAGGCGAGAGCTGAGGACAAAAAACATGGCCGCCACAGCTGGAGTCCTTTGTGAGACCATGTGATCCCTCATGAATGATCCGACATGAATGTGTGCTTGTGGTGGCCAGAGGAGAGGCTTCGGCCGCAGCCTGGTCCTTGTCTAACACTCTCTTACACACACAAACACACCCTCGCTCGTATGCTGGAGAGAGAGTGTGTGAGCGTATGTGAAAGTGTGGATAAAGCTACGCAGAGCCAGTTTTTTTTTTTTTTTTTTTTTTTTCCCTCCCCTCTCGCCCCCACCAGCCCCTGCCTCACACACACACTTGCAGGAAATGTGTGTTTATTTTCCAAATGTTTAGATTGTGCTTCTCTTTCGTAGCCTATATCCAAACTCCTCCTGACCCCATCCGACGCTCCGGTTACAGCCACGCAGAGCCGCTGAAAGAGGGAGGAGAGGAGGGAGAGGGAGGGGAGGGAAGGGGGGATGAAGAAGAAAGGGCAGAGAGGAGAGAGGGGGAAAAAAGCAGGATCTATGACTTCCTCCAGGAGGTAAAGGCAGGAAATGGACTCTAAAACCTCAGCAAGAGAGAAAGAGAGAGAGGGGGGGTCAGGGAGGAGAGAAAAAAAGAAAGTGTGTGTGTGTGCGCATGTCTGTGTGTGTGTGAGAGAGTGTGTGTGTGTGTGTGTGTGAGAGAGAGAGCTGCTCCACTGCTCCAGAGCTGATCATGTTGCACGCTAAACCATCCCAGGAATTTCTGAAACATTTATGAAGAAAAATACACAGACAACCACACACTCTCTCACCCCCTCACACACACAGCTCCGGTGCAGGGCCACAGCAGGTCATGAGGCAAATGTGAGGCTAGCTGTTTCACTTTTTTTAACACACACACACACACACACACACACACACACACTTCTGGTTGGTTGAGTGAGTGAGTTGCTGGGTGCTGCAGTGTTGTCTACAGGGGCTCTATGGCATTACTAGGCCAGTGGATCCAGGGCTGAACTAATCTACTGGCCAAACATGATATGATTAGTGGGAGCAGAGCAGAGAGGAGAGGAACAGGAAGAGCAGCTTGCTCCCGTGGCAACAGCAGTAACAACAGTAAGAACGGCAGCAACGGCGTCCATGATGGATGGGGCTGAGGTGTTTCCGTCCAGAGCTGCCCTGCTCGCTTAGACAGTGACCAGACACACACACACAATGTTTTACACAATCACACTCACTCACACACACACTCTCTTACAAAATGGGTCCATCTGGGGGCCCTGAACACAATGAGTCACCCAGCTGTGTGTGTGTGCGCCACAGCCTCACAGAGCCCTCAGCAGCCCCATTCAACACACCAGCCTGTGGAACAAAGGCACACACCAGTGAGCAGGCAAGTATGTGTGTGTGAGTGTGTGTGAGTGCTTGGATGATGTGGGGGTGGGGGGTCTTTTGTAATACCCTATTCTCAGGCTCTCTTAGCAAAGAGGTTCTGTTGGCTTGAAGGGGAAAGCTGGCC
>PYXC01000046.1:1552500-1617500 GCA_015244755.2 Tenualosa ilisha
ACGCCACCCTCTCCACCTCTCCTCACACGCTCAAGGTGACCTCACCTTAGTGGTGATGCAATAACATCTAGTGCCGCTTCGCTTGAAAGCTCAGCAGCACAGGCACACACACACACACACATTTACAAGCACTGCCTGCAGCTGGTGCGCACACACACCACACACACACACACACACACACACACACACACACACACACACACACACACACCTGGGAACAGAGAATGAAAAAAGCGAGGCAGAGGCTCAAGCATGTTTGCACAATGCGTCATTGTTCAGAAAGCAGCTGAAAACGCACATTAGTGGTAATGACAGTACGATTTCTGTCTGCAAGAGTTGCGGTGTGTGTGTGTGTGTGTGTGTGTGTGTGTGTGTGTCTACGGTCAGTCACACAAAACGGACGTCTAGACAGTCAGGAAGAGGCAGCCTCTGCAGCATAAGGCCTGCCCCTCCCTCCGGGTGGCCCCTGGGTGGGAAGGTAAACACATGCAGAATGGAAAGGCAGACGCACACACACACACACACACCACACACACACACACACACACACACACACAGTCTGACACAGAACATCTCTCTTCCTTTCTATCAAAACACATGCTTATTTATCAGTGCCTCCTGCATGTTTAAAGCTTAATACGAGTCCAGGTGTGTGTGTGTGTGTGTGGTGTGTGTGGTGGTTGTGTGTGTGTGTGGTGTGTGTGTGTGTGTGTGTGTAATGGCTCTTGATCTGAGACTGACCTCAGAGGAGCTGAGAGGAGAGTGGCTGCAGGGAGCTGCTTATCTCTGTTGCAATGCAGGGAGAGAGAGAGAGAAACAGAGAGAAGGGAGGGAGGGAGAGAGAGGGAGAGGGGAGAGAGAGAGAGAGAGAGAGAGAGAAGCAGGCATGACCACGAGATAGGGAGGGTAGGAGAGGGGGAGAGAGAGAGAGAGAGAGAGAGAGAGAGAGAGAGAGAGGTAGTGGAGTGAAAGAGTGGCTGAGAGGCTAACCTGTCTGCCCTCGCCTCCCCCTGAGTTAATTATACAAAACAGTGTACAACCACACACACACACACACACACACACACACACACACACACACACACACAGATCACCCTGGCAGCAGATAAAAGGCAAGAGCATGTGTATACATATGAGCGCGCGCACACGCACACACACACACACGCACGCACGCACGCACGCCACTCCAGTCTAAATCATACACGCGATTGTGACGCACCACCTGAGGAGAGACAAAGAGAGAGCAGCCGATGCACACAAACATCTCTCTCTCTTTCCCTCCCTCCCTTTCTCTCTCTCTCTCCCTCTCTACCTTCCTCTCCCTCACGCTCTCTCTCACTGCTGAAGACACATCAAAGCAGCCACCACCACTGATGTTTACAGCCGTGCGGAAATGAAAGGCAGGCAGACACACACACACACTTACAGATACTCAGACACACACACACACACACACGATTGCCTTTTCCATTCGACCCTCACAAACCTCCCTCTCCCCTTCACAATATACACTGCCAGGGAAGCAAAAGGATTTGGCTGCAGACAGGGGAATTACTCGCATGGGCTCACCCTGTCGGAGAGAAGAGGGGATAGAGGAGGGAGGGAGGGAGTGAGGGAGGGTTGAGTGGCAGCAGAGGGGGGAGAAGAGATGAGAGGGAGGGGAAAAAAAAAAAAAAGGTCTGTGTTTCAGGGGGTGAGAGGTCACGGCTGTCCCTGCCCGTACTTCTGCTGTCCACAGAGTGTGCCATCGTCAAGCTCTCCATCACAACATGCACGTACACACTCACACACACACACACACACACACACACACACACACCCACACACACAGAGACTGTACTCCGAACAGCTCTGCGTGCCTGACGTCCTCTGCAAGGTGACGACCAAGACACGCACACATGCGTAGGCTCACGCTCACACACACACACACACACACACACACACACACAGTGTACAGCACTCAACCGGCAGCAACCGGCTCACCTCCTTTTTATAGAGTACCTGCAGAGGGCTGCCAGATAAGAGCTGAGGTCAATCTAATTAGATGTAATGGGCTGCAGCAAACATACACACACACGCACGGGCACACGGGCACACACACACACACACACACACACACAGGTAATCTCCATCACTTAGGTACAGAGACTGATTTTCCATTCAGCAGTCTGAAATGACTACCAGAGCATCTGGTCAAACACTGAGGCAGGAAACAGAGGAAGACAGGGAGGGAAAAAAGAGGGAGAGGAAAAAAAAAAAAAAAAACACATGAGACACATGATTTTATGACTGTGCTGGCATCAACAGAAGAGTGAGTGTGTGTGTGTGTGATGAAAAGGAGAGGGATGTCTTCTGCTGCCTTTTGAGCTCAGGACATCATTCATAGTGCCATCACAAATACACACTCAGCACCTGAGAAGAGAAGAGAAGAGAAAGAAGAGAAGAGAAGAGAAGAGAAAAAAAAAAAAAAGAGAAGAGAAAGAAGAGAAGAGAAGAGAAGAGGAAGAGAAGAGAAGAGAAGAGAAAGAAGAGAAGAGAAGAGAAGAGAAGAGAAGAGAAGAGAAGAGAAGAGAAGAGAAGAGAAGAGAAGAGAAGAGAAGAGGGGAGTGGAGTGGAGCTGGAGAATAAAATTGAGGAAGAACATTCCAGAGAAAGAGAGTTAGAGGGAGAGAGAGATGGAGAGAGGGAAGTTGAAGGTGCATGTATAATGGATGGGGTGCAGTGGGAAGTGAGGTGTGGTTACTGATGCCATTCAGTGCTGTGTGGCTGGGCATCGTTAGCATGGCAACCTGGAAATCATAAACTCACCTGTAATCCACACCAGCCCAATCACAGTCATGGGAGCACAGGAGCCATGCACTCGGGTGGGCTCCCTGCGTGCGTGTGTGTGTGTGTGTCGCTGGCTGATTGACACGCGCTAAGTGTTTGTTTGTGCTCTTCGGCTGGAGATTTCCATCCATTTGCACAGCCCCTCCCCTGCTTCTGTTTTTGTTCCTCCACTCCTCCTCCTCCACCACCACCAACCCTCTTTTCTTTTCCTCCCTCTCTCTTCTCACATCCCTCCCTCCCTCTTCCCATCTCTCTATCCTGGTCCCCTGCAAAGGACTCCAGAGCAGAATCTGAGGAGATTTTCCACACCGCTGCTGTGAGATCGATTCCACTCTCTGCACCCCGTCTCCAACACACACACACACCCTGCTCCATGCCATCGATCGGCTCGTTCTCTCCCCAAGACAGGCGGAATGAATGATTGCATAGTGTTCACACACACTCACACACACTACCTCTCCCCCCATCTCTCCGCATGCACAGCGATGCACACCAAGCACATAAATTACACTAGCACTCATAGATTGGGATTTGTCAAACAATGGCATGTGTAAATATGTATGGGTGCCCTTATCTGCATATTAGCATTCGTGTGAGTGTGTGTGTTTGTGTGTGTGAGAGAGAGTGTGTATGTGTGTGTGTGTATGTATGTATGTATGTGTATATATACACTCTGTGTATGTGAGTGAATGTTTATGAAATGATTCTGTATTCATATGCGCAAATGCACGATGTGCATTCATGGTTGGCTTGGTAACATGCCCTATACTGCACGCATAAACATAAAGAAAGCTCCGTTTGTCTCTCCCCGGACTCTGCTAAGGGAAAAAGAGAGGAAAGGGAGGGGGGGGTCAAGCATGCGGCACTCCGTCAGATCCCCTTTTCAGTCGGGCAGTTCTGTTTGGTCTGCGGGGGCCTCCGCCTCCAGCACTGAGGCTCAGCTCCCCTCCAGCAGCAGCAGCAGCAGCCGCCGCCGCCGCCAAGAACGAGGAGGTGGAGGCAGCGAGGCAGCGGAGGCCGACGGAGGTGAGCAGCGCAGAGCGGAGTGGAGCGGAGCGGAGCCGACACGCGTGTCAGAGCAACAGACACGGCCTCGGCCCGATGGCTTCATTACACCGGCCCAGATAGAGAGATAGGCGGCAGGAAAACAGAGAGAGACAGACATACTACTAAAACACACAGAAACAGAAAAAATATTGAGTGTGTTTGAGTGAGACAGTGAGAGAAAAGGAAGATTGAAAAATGGGGGAGGAGGAGGTAAAAAAAGGTCAAAAACGCATCTCTCCTTCCCTCTCACGCCACATTCTCATCATCTCCCCCGCCCCCCTACCCCCCATCCACCCTTCAGCCACTGGCCGCCTCATCCGCTCCCATCCCATCATGCCTTTCAGCCTGCCCATCTCCTCCACTCTGATTGCCATCATGTTCTTTTTCTCTCTCTGTGCTGCCTGCCTTTTCACTCTCGCTTTCTCTTCTCTCTTTTCTTCCTCTCTCTCTCTTGCTTAATCCACGACACATTCCTTCAACAGCTGAGCTCATCTATCAGGACTTCCGCCAGACCACACGGGCAAGATCATGCCCAACTTCGTGAATGGTGTGTGTGTGTGTGTGTGTGTCAGAAGGGACATGGTGGCAGTGTGTGAAATACACAGTCAACAGGGCCTGATTGTAATCTCCATGGTTACGTCTGTTAATTTCTCTCCAATTAGAGACTGAGGATCGAGCTCATCTGGACCGGGTGTGGGGAGTTGCAGAGGTGCCGTGTGTATGTGTATGTGTGTGTGTGTGTGTGTGTGTGTGTGTGTGTGTGTGTGAGGGGGCATGAGTGATGGGCTGATGAGTGGCTCTGTCTGCTACAAATAGCCTCACTGACAGAGAGAGATGGGGGGGGGTGCTAGTGGCCACATAGTTCAGATATAATAGGCCGCATGGGAGTCCCACAGATCTGAGGGAGCATGTGTGTGTTGGTTTGGAGGGGTGTGTGTGTGTGTGTGTCATGGACGTGCGCGCATGTGAAACTTAAGTTTGGGGCGCACATATGCAGGAGGATGAATGGGGTGTGTCAGTGTGCATGTGTGTGTGGAGGTAGGCTAAACCTCTCTCAAATCTCTTATTTCCTCTAAGCTGCTTTCACTTCTCAACGGCATCCCTGGTTGGCTTAAGCCATCGCCCTGCACCACCGGCCCCAAGACAACGCAAAGGAGCAGAAGCACTATTACACTCTGCTAAAATCACATCCATAAAAGCCACAGAGCACTGTATACCCAGCTGGCTACCGCTTTGGCATTTAAATGCCATGTGCAGGCACTGGATACTTCACAGCTAATTAGCGTGCTAAAGCTAGCCCAATGCGTTCAAAGCAAACGCGCCCCTTTAAAATTTGTCCAATGGCTCAACTCACTCCACGAGGCTCCAAAATTGGGGGCGTGGATCTAGACTTCTGTTGCTTCTGCCTCAGGCTTTCTCTCCTGTTCCAATGTGAAATAGTCCATGAGGACATCCATGTAATATATTTACACATATACACACACACACACACACACACACACACACAGAGCTCCCTAGTCTGACAAAAGGGTACTTTTAGTGGTCTGAAAAATACAAAGGAGAAAGCAAGTGAGTCCATTTATTTCCCTTTCAGCAGTGTGTGTATGTGTGTGTGTATATATATATATATATATATATATATATATATATATATATATATATATAGTGTGTGTGTGTGTGTTTTTTATTCCCTTCAAGCATCACGGCTAAAGTGTCTTTGTTAAAAAAAAAAGAAAAAGAAAAAGAAAAAGAAAAGAATGTAAGAGAGAAAAAGTCAATACGGTAAAGAGGTAAGTGTTATTAAAATGCCTGCGGAGCGCTGCAGGGGCCAGTGACTCACTGGAGGGCACAAGCAGAGGAGACAAAGACAACCAAAGCGCAGAGGTGGATTTATTTCACCTCCTTCTCTCTCTTTTTCCCCATTTTATTACTCAAAGCTGGCACAGGAAAAACAAAGCCCCGCCACAGTCGGTGACGGCTGACACACTAATTACATGACCCTCTCCCACCACACACCCCGCCACACACACACACACACACACACACACACACACACACACACACACACAGCCTCCACTGAAGACTGCTTATTAGCAGCGTGTGTGTCATAAAGGGGATGTCTCGCACCTGGAGAACGTGAGGCTTTTTTGGCCCCTCCATGACCTACGAGAGATAAGGGTGTTATGCTGAGATGTGCAAGAGTCTCGCTTTCTCTCTCTCTCTCACACACACACACACACACACACACAGCTTGGCCAGTTTTGGGTTTATCGGAGGCATGACAAGAAGGCGGAAAACCAAGCTGACATTCCACACGTCGGAATGTGCATCATGTCCTTCTCGCCACATCTGTCTCTACATCCTCGAACAACCAGAGGCCACACACACACACACACCACAGTCACGAGCAGTGTGACCCAATCCAACCCACCACACACACACACACACACACACCCCTTCACACTGAAGGCTGTCAGGCTGCATCAAAATCGATCCCATCCCAACGCATTCTGATTCCTCCTTCGCTCGTCAAGAGGCAGTGCCGAAGGCTGTGGCTGCCTTTCCTCAGGGACGGGGGTGGGGCGTGGGGGTGGGGTTTAAGATCACGAATGCGACGCCTACCAACAGAGCTCCTCCGACCATAACGATGGTAACTGTAACAGCGTACACTCATGCAATATTGATGAGGACTTCAAACTGCAAGTTACAGTTGACACGAATCTCCATTTTCACCAGTTCTCAGAGACGCCTCTTCTCTCTGAGGGAACCCTTACGTATGGATATGGTAAATCAAATTCATGATTGAGTGGCTGGCATTTTCCTAGCAGTGGTCCTGCCAGACACTGATGCACTAGGCCAAAGGAACAATCTATCTAACAGTCGGGAGAGGTATATCGGCTTCAGACATGCACAAAGATATCTGGCTGTATTCATGCACGGGCACGCAAACACACCCACAAACATACACATCCACACCCACCACACACACACACAGTACTGAAGTGAAATTCAGCAGTTCTGTGAGATGAGAGGCAATGAGGGGCTGTGCAATGCAAACACTGACTGGCACAGGCAGCAAGGAAGCACACGTCATACTGACATGAGCGCACACACACACACACACACACACACACACACACACAAGCGAAAGTGTCAATCAGCCTGTCAGATGGAGGACTCTCTCAAACTCACACACGTACGGTTCCTCTAGGTGCCTCTAGCTACACACGACCCTGTGTGAAAAAAATAACACCAGGAATATGGCCTCATTTTCTCTGCGATTGAAAGCCTGTGTGTGTACGCACTCTGATGATTGATCAGCCAGCATTTATGAACAGATAAGTCATTAGCTATGAAAATAAATAAATAAATAAATCCACACACGGCTGGAAGCTTCAAGCTAGTGTGCCGAATGGATTTTTGCCAATGGAATGATTTTCTGGCTGAATTACAAATTCAAAGCTTAATATGTGCTCAGGCAATGTTTCCCGCTAAGGCTACTGATCGTTAATGAGACAGAATGTTGAACAGGGCATGAACCGCAGACATGCTAAGGCACAGTTACACTCCCAAGGACACACCGTGGAGAAACACCATGGAGAAACCCCTCGGAAACAGAAATGGGAAAAAAGGGGGGAAGGGAGGGAAATACAAAAGGAGAGAGAGAATAAAGGAAAAAAAAAAAAAAGACCTGTTCTTTCTACGTCTTCATCCAGGCCATAAATCCTGTCCTGCAAATGACCTGGGCATTGCTGTTGTGTATAAACGGGCCATGTTAAGTCTTAAGAGTCTTGATGGGGTTTTATTTGATACCGGTGCTAAATGAATACTGTTAAAACAGTGCTGGTGCCTAAACGATACTTAATTCCGTAGGAGGAAAAAAAAAACAACAAAAAAAAAGCCCAAATGTGTGGTGGTGGTAGTTGCCGTGGTTGCTGCTATTATTATTATTATTATTATTATCATCTATATACAAATAATAATAATTGTATTTAGCTATACATCCACTTTGATACCAATATCTACAACTGCAATGTTTTCAGCAACTGTGAACTAAAAATTAAATCATCAAAATGACAGAAATCTTTCACATTAAAACTTCACCAGTCTGCAGCATATTTACTGAGATGGGGTAAACCTTGCTAATGCTCCAAACTTGTATGATTTACATAGCATAGCCTATTTTGCTAAACAAGAGTAAATGCTTTAAGTAGGCTACTTGGCATGGGGACACGCTGTACACATGATGCATCCTCCTGCTTTAAGTTTAGTTTCAGCAATCTTAAGGTGCTTTATGCTAGCTATGGAAAGTGTAGACTCTGCCGTTATCAGAGCGGAGGTGGTGCAACTTGCAGAGACACGACCTGCAATGATGCTTCCGATGCACTAAAAACAGCTGGGGATTTAATTGGCACCGAAATGAGGCACTGAAATCCACGGTGTCACTCAACTGTTTATGTTGGCGCCAGTTCCGTACTAGTACCGCTTTCCGGTACGCAACTAGCCGCACTGCTCCCGAGGTCATTGAGGCTTCCGTGTCCTGAGGGCATGAAACACAAGGCCTGATGCTCAAACACTGCATGTATAGATGCCGCTCAGATTCCTCAATAGTGCCCCTCACAGACGGCTAAACACTTCCTGGGTCATAGAAAGGCTTTCGACTAGTAAGGGTCAGGGGCAAACCATCACATAATAACTGAATCACAATGTCTCCCCTTGAGCCCTAAGCCTTGAATCCTCATTGACTTACCTGGCACGAACTGACTTCATGATTGGCCAAATCATATCAAGTATTTGGGGGTTAGGGGAAAACATTAGGATTCAGCCACTGAATGGAAACTTCACATAAACAAACAGATGACTAGCTCTTGGCTTGTGTACATAGTACACATTGTTTTATGGAGCTCAGTGGTGACAGGATTCAGAGTTCTGAGGAGGTGAAAGAGCATTCCTTAGAATGTCTGGATTCAGAACTTCATAAACAATCAGAAGATGAAGTTAACTGGATATTGAAGAAAAGGTCTTCAAAAGGTGCTAAGCCACTTGTCAGGTTGATTCAGGGCAAGTTTCTCAGGTTGGTTCAAGACTGAGTGTTAAAAAATTGCAAATTCATTTAATCAAACACATGAATTAAGTATTTAAAAAAAAAAAATAGGAATTTGACTGGGAGCCTGAAAGCAAGTTGAGAGGGAAATAAATAAATAAAAAAATCAATTAAGATAATGCTTCCTATAATTGCTAGGAGGCAATGGCAGGTCTGCCACACCTCTCATCTTAACACTCCATTTCCAGCTGTGAGAAAAGAAGGTTCTAGAAGTGTGTGTTTTACCCCCGCACACACACAAAAAAAATGAAAAGGGAAAGAAGCCTTAGCAACAGAATTAGCCTCATTCACGCACAGTCAAGGATGTGTTTACTGAAACTAGAGAAGGGAAGGACAGAAAGGAAGATAAACACAATAACAAAACAGGACGAATAAATGCAGTCTTTGAAGAAAGACAATCCCTCCTCCTCTCTTTCTCTCTCTCGATCTTTCTCTCTCATCTTTGAACAGAGAAGTGAAACATCAACCGGAGAAACATGACTGGGGTGTTATGCGGTGCGTCACAAACCGCACAACGGCGAGGGGATGAATGGGTCGATTCAGAACGAGTGGAGACTCGTGAGGATCAACACGACACCGCCGCCGCAGACGCGAACCCCCTTTCTCCACGGGCGAAACCAGAGCCGAGGGGAACGTGCTTGTTCCAGCAACAAGCAATGTAGTGGGAGGGAAAGACGGGGGAGATTTTCAAGGGAGGGGAAGTATGTGTGTGAAAGAGAGAAAGACAGACAGATGAGAAGAGGTGAGAAGGGCAATGTTGAGATTTTTTTCCTCCAGGTTCTTCACACAGTTCCATGGATGGCTTATACGGGGGGGGGGGGGGGGTAATGAAGCCTGTCTGTGTAAGCAGAGCTGCAGAGGCAGGCGGACCTGCTTCTCTCTCACACACACAAAAGTGGCCCCTTTAAATGCAGTGTGTGACTGCACTGGAGCACAGCTGCAGAGAGGGAGGGAGAGGGAGAGGGGGAGAGAGAGAGAGAGAGAGAGAGAGAGAGAGAGAGAGAGAGAGAGAGAGAGAGAGAGAGAGAGAGTGAGTGAGAGACAGAGAGAGTGTGTTAGTGTGTGTGTGTGTGTGTGTGTGTGTGTGAGAGCTGGCCTGGCCCCCAGAGCTCTGTGATCCATTCACTGTGACAGGCAGGCAAACATCATTTAGACTCGCCCATCACGCTGGCATGCAAAGCCCAGCCAGGTCAGCCCAGCCAACGCTGCTCTATACAGCAGCACGACCTTCACAGAGCAAGACAGAGCAAAAACAACAGCACAAATGGAGGAGAATGGAAACAGTGTGGCCCTATTTACAAGACAAAGAGCCCGGAAGTCCAAATATTCAATCCAAACCCTTTCTTTCCATGCAGTTATGGATATGCCAGAGCACTATACTACAATTTAAATACACACACACCCTTCCAGTAGAGAGCCCACTCACTCACTCCCTAAGAAATCTCCAGAAGGCATTTTGAGGAGGCTGTGTAGTGTGAAGGTCCGTAGAGAAACACTCACACACCCTTCCAGTAGAGAGGCTGTGTCGTGTGAGGGTCTGTAGAGCAACACACACACACACACACACACTTCCAGTAGAGAGGCTGTGTAATGTGAAAGCCTGTAGAGACCTTTCAGCCAGGCTAAGAGCCCAATCCCTGCCACGACTACACTGCACAGGCCACCGCAACCCATTCGTCTCGAGTGCTCCTGCACCTCTTCAAGCATGTGTGTGTGAGAGAGTGTGTGTGTGTGCGTGCACAAGATTCTTTCTCTCTTCTATATGTGTATGTGTGTGCACAATAAATATGTGTGTGTATATGTGCACTGTGTGTGTGTGTGTGTTTCTTTCCCCTCACTCTCCCTCACTCAGCTCTTGTGTGGGGGCTAATTTGCCACATGTGTTCTGTGAAGGCGGGAGTTGCCCCGTGTGCAGGCGTGTGAACCCGATACCTCTGCACGTCTCCACTTCCACAGCACACCCCCCACCCTCCCCTCTCTCTCACTCACGCACTCGCTCTCCCTCCTTCTCTCCTTCACCCTTTCTCCCTCGCTTCTTTTTATTGACCATGTCACACTTTGGACAAGCTGGAAATTACACAGCGACCAGAGATGCCCCAACGGTCACATTCTACAGAGAGAGTGATAGAGGAGAGGGGGAGAGAGAGAGAGAAAAAAAAAAGGAACAAGAGAGAACGGGAGTGAAAGGGAGGAAGAGAAAGGGGAGAGAAAACAGGACGGATAGAGAACACGATAAAGTGAACGTGAAAAGCAAGATCGCATGAGGTGCCCCCCCTCACCCCCCCTCACCTAAGAGGAGCAGGAGTGGGCTGAAGACGATGCTGAGGGGGAGTGATCGCATTCCAGTTTCCAGTGACGCCCTTCGCTCAGCCAAGCTCCGCAGGCCACGCCGAACCAAGCAAACCAGTGTGGTGGAACCAAGAAAGCTACTGCACAACACACACGGCACGGCTCGTGAGTGAGTGTGTGAGCTAGCACACGCTAATCGACAAAGCTAATGCACTGATAACTATGGTAATACACTATTCTGTGTGTCGAACCATAACTGAACCATAACAGCAATAAACATTGACTTGTGACTTTTGGTGTCGTCGTGGCCCATGAAAGCAATGGGGAAAGCGACTGACAAGAAACAAAAACAGATGACCCAAGAGTTGCCCCTCAATTCCTTTCCCATATGTAGGAGTGTGTCTGAGAGTGCGCGTGTCGGAGGGGCCGTGTCATTTTAGAGCCTAGCATGGAAACTTTGGTTTGGTAATTAAAGTCTCAGCTATTTAACACTGCGCAATGGCTGCTTTTAATTAATCACATGCCTCCAATCTGCCATCTTCCTGTGTGTGTGTGTGTGTGTGTGTGTGTGCGTGCGTGTGTATCTATTACATTTCTGTCTTCCTCCTCAATGAAGTGTTTCAGGGACGACATCAAATGCTCACCGCAAAAAAAAAAAAAAAAAAAAGATAACGGCAGTTTGGTTTATTTTTTTTTATCCCCCGTCTTTTTTAAAAAAAGATAAAAACCAAAGGAAGCTGAATGCTTGGCGCTCGGTGACTACGAGCCTCAGATGTTTAGTGAAGACATCAGAGGAGCCAATTTGCCAGCGTTACACACACTCACACACACACCCACACACACACAATCAGCCCATCTCCTTCCTCCCCTGTGCCCCCCACCCAGAATAATAATAATAATAATAATAATAAAAAACGGTGCTGTGCAACCACTGAATATTTCAGCAACCTGAAGACGAGCACTGAGCCAAAGCATCAGGGGAAACGAAAGCTGGGGCAAAAGCCCTCCCACCCCCCCGCAAAGCCCTCCTGCTCCCCAGCGTAACTTGGGCTTCGACTGAGACGGAAGCAACAGAGAAGAGAAAAGAGGAGAGGAGAAGAGAGGAGAGGGGAGAAGAAAGGAGAGGCATGGAAGGAAGTGGTGGGAAAGAGAGGGAAAATAGAAAAGAGAGAGGACATGGAGGATGAGGAGGGCGAGGTGAGGGGAGACAAATTGGGGATAAAGAAACAGCAGAGGTGTGAGGAGAGCTGTTTTAATAATTCAGCTGGCCAAGGATAACTGCTATTGATTGGGCTTTCTGAGGGCTGGGGGGGGGGGGGGGGGGTTGGTTGGTTTGGGAGGGGGATACTTAAGACAACGTTATCTCCTATGCTGCTCTGTACCACCACACACACACACCACACACACACCACACACACACACACACACACACACACACACACACACACCCCACCACCACCACCAAGTGAATGCAATCACTGCCAACTGCTTTGTGATGACCTCACGCCTCCATTTTGATTGCCCCACGCATGGCCCCCTTGTTCTAGCCCAGCGCTTCCCTGCTCTCCATCATTCTTCTTCTCTGCTGCCACCACAACCAAGCCCCCCCCTCCATCCCCATTCCACACTGCCTATGGCCATCTCCCTGTGCAGCCCCGGTGGAGCTGTGATGGCCACCTATTCACACAATCTGAGTCCTTAAAAGGAGGGAAGCAGGGGGAGGGAGGGAGGGAGGATGTGTGTGTGTATGTGTGTGTGTTGGGGGAGGAGAGAGGGAAAGACAGAGAGAGAGAAAGATGCTGAGGAGAGATAATCTAGTGAGACAAAGGCAAGTAGTTTTTTGATTTGCTCCTGATTGCCTTAGTGAAGTGCTGTGTGCAACAAGGCTGGTTTTGTGTGTGTGTCTGTGGAGTGCTATTCTAACCACTGATTTGTGCGGCTTTATTTATTCAGGGCCCTTCCCGTGTATGCAATCAATCTAAACACCCCCTTCCTCACCCACACACACACACACACACACACACACACACACACACCACACACACACACACACACACACACACACACACACACACAGGGAGTCTCATGTGTAAAATGCTCCATCTTTTTTTCTTAGAAAAATAGTTGAAAATGCTCTGCACAGACAAACTGATACAATGGCAGTTCAAGCTGTCTCTCCCTCTCCATCCAACCAAAACCAACACCCCCTCCCCCCCCCCCCCGCAACACACACACACACACACCGCCGCCACCAACCCCCTCTGCTCTGGAAGAATGCCCATTTGGAGACAGCAGCTGCTGCAGCATGGTCTGTGTGTCACAGTAAATTGCTAAGCACCTAATGTCATTACATCCCTGGGCAGAAATGCTTCTCTTCATCGGAATCTGAAGAGCACGGGAGGGGGGGGGGGCAAAAATGATGGAGAGAAAATGTGAGAGGTAGAGAGAGACAGAGAGACAGAGAGAGAGAGAGAGAGGAAGGCGACGAGAGAAAAAGAAAGAGAAAGAGAGAGAGACGTGAGGGGGAGTGCTGGTGGAGAAAGAGACGTGAAGCCTAATAACTGTCTCAGTGATGATCCAAACGGCCATTAAAGTTTAGGGCAGATTGAGTTACTATGCCGTCTGGGCTAATAAGGCTTCCCAGCTTGAGACCGTGGAAATAACAACCACCTCAGCTTGTGGGAGCACACACTCACACTGGCGTTTCAAAAACTCAAATTAATAAAGACAAACATCTCTCCTGTGTGAACAAGAAAAGACAACACAACAAAACAAACAAAGGGAAATAACACCACTGTACAAAAACAACAACGCCACCACCACCACAAGCAGCTTCAAAGTGGGAGGCTGCAACGCCATCTTGGCTCGATCCTGGTGGTCTTTGTCTCAGCCCTGGGCGCTGAAAGCCAGGCGGAGGGGGAGCCATTTTGAGCAGAGCTTCCTGGGAAATGCGGGACGACAACCTTGCGTCTGACAGCAGGTTGCTGGCGCCGAGCCCAAGGGGGACATACAGTAACCGTGTGTTTGTGTGTTTCTCCTGCTCCGTGTGAGAGTGTGTGTGTGTGTGTGTGTGTGTGTGTGTGTGTGTGTGTGTATGTATGTGCAGATGTGTGCAGCCACTACTTGTGAGCAGCCAAACACCTTTCCATATTTATGCATGCAAATCTGCTCTGTTCATTTCCACAGGCTGAATGCTCACTGGAATAGGAGACAAGCAGGAGGGAATGAAAGGGAGGAAAAGAGAGAGAGGAGAGAAAGAGAGAGAGAGCTCACAAGACACCTTTCCATTTCTCTCCCTCTCTCACACACACACACACACACACACACAGGGTCTTAATGACTGCAGGCTCTGTAGTAAAGATGGCAGAGGCTGCCGCTCAGCTCAATAAATATTAACAAGAGCTGCGACTGATGGCGGTGCTCACTGATCCATAATTGCATTTCAAAATGTTCCAGAGAGAGAGAGAGAGAGAGAGAGAGAGAGAGAGAGAGAGAGAGAGAGAGAGAGAAAAATAATGGCAGAAAACGAGAGAAAGATGGACAGAGAAAAGGTGAGGAAAAAATGAAAGACAGACCCAACATGATTTTTGAGTGAGCGTGTACACACATCAGCAAATGCATCACGCACACACACACACAGAGCCACCATCAAGACCAGGGATGTCATTGCCCGCGACCCTGTGAGTCACTGACACGCTATCCCTCCATTAGCGTTTAATGCTACGACATCACATGTTTGTCACGGCCAGTTCCAGCTGCTTCTGTACGCCCACAAATTAGTCTGAGGCTGTGGAGGAGGCTGGAAATATGAGGTTGTTTAGCCTCAAATGTGCAGAACCATTAAGGCCTCATTAAAGAGTGTGTGGCTCTCAATGTCAGCCACCCTCCTCTCTCTCTCTCTCTCTCACACACACACACACACACACACACATACACACACGAGGGGAGGGCTCTCGGGGAAGAGATGCAAATGCTAATCACTCGGAGAGATTTGCCATAACCAGAACGCTATTCTGCTGTTATGTATTCAGTCTGCTGTCAGTAGTCATGAGATCAAAAGATTACATTGTAAACCGTCACAAAAGGACTGTCGTAAATTAGCACTGACAGAACCAGCTTTACATTACAATACGACCAAAGACACCTTACAACTGTCTCTGCTAAGTCATGCTATGCTGTACTAATTATTGTTTATATTGTGTAATGATCATATCAACCAACATGGGTGTTTAGCAGTATTGGGAAAATAAAAGGTAGAAACCTAAAAACGAAAACACTTCTTCTCGCTTGTTCACATCATCTCATTTAGCTTCCCCTAAGATAAGCTAAAGTAAGCTAAAAGCTAAGCAAAGCTAAGCTAAGCAGGTCTCTCCTCATTAATTCAGGTAAGGTAGGAAGGTCGTGGAAGTGCTCTACCATCAGACTGCACGCTAGACCCATCCTCCTCGCCTGACTCACCTCTAGATGGGCTTGTTCCCCACTCCACACACATATTACGCACATGCGTTAGCATCTTTAGCAAACCCATTTCTTTTTAATCAAGGCTCGGAATCATTAGCTTTAGAGGGCTATGCGATAAGCGAGACTAGCCATCGTCAGAGAGATAACATTATGCATGCACCAGACCTAATGCCATGTTTACTAGGCAAAAGGGTGGCCTGCTTTTGCTTACATTTGCAGCAGGGCCATCGCACACACAGGCACACATGAATGAAAATACATACACACACACACAGACAAAAATGAACACATACATTCACACTTCAACCCAGATGTTGAGTCTGTGGATACCAACCAACAGCTCATTTTAATGGCGATTTGGCGGTGGGGTAAAAATGCAGCGTGCGGGTGCTGGGAGAGTCAGGGTTGGGCAGGGGCAAAAGAGGGGCACGAGAGGGGTTAGAGTGCAGTGGGCCGCGGTACGTTTCCTGTGATTCAGCAGCCAGAGGCGGCGTTGCTGGCCTGGCACGTCCTCTCCAATCACGCACCCCTGTGTCAGAAATGGCACAGGGGTGGGGGAAAGTAGTGGATACTAGTCACCGTCATTCCGATAAATAAATAAATAGACAAACAAACACCTGCATGTGCCAAGAGCCCTAACCCTCAGGCTGAGTCAGGGACAAAAGAATTTAATAGCACAACAAGATGCGTCTTAATTCTGACACTTCCTCAGTCTTCAGCTACTGGAGATGGTGGAGAAGAATCCACTTTTTCACCATCATTAGTAAGCTACATTAACCAAGAGATATTGGCAAGTCCCTCGTGCAGTTAATTGCATTGTACACCACTTAAATGGCCATAAGCACTGGACGACTGGTGAGAGGCATAATCTACCCCCACCCTACAATGCACGCGCTCGCACACACACGCACACACATAGGCACACACACAGGCACACACCTCTAGCACAGCAAAGCCAGAGGAAAGACACAGTCAGCCTAAGAGACGCAGAGCTGCACACAGCTGAGCTGGCTTATGCCCACAAATTAGTTCAGCCCTGGAACAACCAGAGGGGTGTGTGGGTGTGTGTGTGTGTGGTGTGGTGGAGGCATCATGGTGCTGTCAGTCATCAGGAACATACACTCACAGCCCAACTGGTAGACAGCTGAGACAGACAGACAGTGAAGGAGAGGGAGAGGAAGCGAGAGAGTGAGTGAGTGAGTGAGTGAGCGAGCGAGCGAGCGAGCGCGAGAGAGAGAGAGAGAGAGAGAGAGGAATAGAGTGGGGAAGATGGAGTGTATGGACAATAGAGGCAGACTGTGTGTGTGCCTTGGTGGATCAGAGGTGTGTGTGTGTGTGTATATGGATGGAGGGGCAATGGTTGAAAGACTGGAAAAGGCAATATAAAAGGCTGGCAGGACGGGCATAGGGCTCGTTTGATTTCATGGCATGTCGTCTACGAGTCTGAAAGAGAACGAACG
Organism: Tenualosa ilisha; assembly: GCA_015244755.2. Classification (NCBI taxonomy): domain Eukaryota; kingdom Metazoa; phylum Chordata; class Actinopteri; order Clupeiformes; family Clupeidae; genus Tenualosa; species Tenualosa ilisha. The sequence goes on from PYXC01000046.1 coordinate 1,569,691, forward strand.
AGTGCAAGAGAGAGATAGGAAGGAAGGGAAAAGGGGAGGGAGGGAGGGAGAGTGAGAGGGGGAGAGAGAGAGAGAGAGAGAGAGAGAGAGAGAGAGAGAGAGAGAGAGAGGGAGGGAGCTCACCATTCTCACTTTATTCTCTCTTATGCTCGGTCACGACAATGTTTCCTGCCAGATGATGTCAACGAGTGTCAAGACATGAGTTTCCTTCACATGTAATGATGAGAGCAGGAGAGTGGTAGAGCGAGGGAAGCAGAAAGAAAGGGAAAGAGAAAGAGAGATGGAGGGAGGGAGGGAGAGTGAGGGGGAGGAGAGTAGTGAAGGGAGGAGGTGTGGAAAGAGGAAAGGAGAGAGATGGAGAGCTTTATTGGAGAAGTGAAAAAATGGAGAAGTGTGCGTGTGGCAGCCTCGGCACCCATGGCTCAGGGGTATCAGTACAGTCTGAGCTGGGCTCTACTAAAAGAGTGTACTTAGATAGCAGTATGCACTGACAGGCTACTGCCATAACACACACACACACACACACACACACACATTCAGGGCAGTCCAGGATGTGCCGACTCCGAATAACATTTTAGCATGTCTTCACACCAACAGTCAAGAGAGTAACCTCGTGAGAGGCACACCTGTGTATTTTCTCTCTCTCTCTCACACACACACACACACACCCCAACTTGCCTACCAAAACAACCTGACCACAATGTCTTGAAAACAGGCATTTAACCAAGCCTACTTTCTGACCGCAGACTGAACTGACGGGTAGAAGCAAGAGAAAGAGAAGTGAACGGACAGATTAAAGAGGTGAAAAAAAAAGAGAGGCAGGCAAGGGGCCCATATCCTGTGTGTGTGTGTGTGTGTGTGGGCGTTAAGGCATGCCATAGCGACAGACACACACCTCCATTTGTGCCATCCCTCAGCTGCATTAGCTCCTGCAGACAAGCAGAGGAAAAAAAGAAAAAAGAGAGCGAGAGAAAGAAAGGAAGAAAGAAAGAGTGTGCCTCTGTGATCTGAGTACTAATCTCTAAGCAGAGGAAACATCCAACACCCCCCTCCCACCCCCGTGTCTCTCTCTACCCACCCATCCATCCATCCATCCGTCCGTCCATCCATCCATCTGCTCCCTCAGCCAGAGGAGCAAAAATTGAGGAGGCTGGGATGAGTGAGAGGCTTGCCAATTAACAAAGATGAGCTGACGGAAACCAGAGCAGAAACCATGGTGTGTGTGTGTGTGTGTGTGTGTGTGTGTGTGTGTGTGTGTGTGTGTGCACTCTTCATTTTATATTCATGTGAAGCATGAACTGTGTAAAAACTTCAATATGCATGCATCACACATGCTGGTGTGTGTGTGTGTTTTTTTTCTCTCTCAGTTGTGCAAATGGAAGATCAGGCATAATTATTGTGTAATGTGTGTGTTCGGTCCATAACGTGTGTGACAGGTGTGTGCGCGTGTGCGAGTGTGTGTGTGTGTGTGTGTGTGTGTGTGTGTGTGTGTGTGTGTACGCACATGCATATGGAGGGTGCAGCAGAGCTGGGCCGAGGTGGACAGGTTTATCCCTGGGTGGCAGAGATTGATGGCTGCCTGCAGATTTTCTACACACTGCTAATTGGATTCACAGGTCATTAGATAAAGTACACGAGTGACGTGCTTGGGGCCGGACACCAAAGAGAGGGAGAAAGGAGGGGAGAGAGAGGGAGGGGAGGGATGGATGGTGGAGGGAGAGAGAGATTGATACATACACATATATATATATATATAATATATAGATATTTTTTTTTATATATATATAGATAGATAGATAGATAGATAGATAGATAGATAGATAGATAGAAGAGAGAGAGAGAAGAGAGAGAGAGAGAGAGAGAGAGAGAGAGAGAGGATATTGATGAGGTCGTTTTGGTCAGAAACCACTGCGATTTTCTGTCCACTGTGCACTGGTGAAGTGCCCCTCCCTGCATGCCCACAACAACAACAACAACAGCAGCAATGGCAGCAGAGGCTAAATAACTCAGTGTGTGTGTGTGTGTGTGTGTGTTTGTGTACACCACAGCGACGGGGTAAAGGCAGCAACACGGCTTCTGATGACAACAGCTGTAATGATGAGATACTTGATTTAACAGGAGAGAGAGAGAGAGAGCAAGGGGGAGAGAGAGAGAGAGAGAGGAGGGGGAGAGAGAGAGAGAGAGAGAGAGAGCAAAAGCCTGTGAGAGCAAGAGAATGAAAGCAGAATGACAGAGAAAGAGGGATCACAGAGAAAAAGGAGGAGAGGGAGGGAGGGAGGGAGTGCTTGCTCCTGAGGGAGCTGTGAACATTATGTATCCACTGAATCGGCCTTAATATCTGATAGCGTTGCAAGCTGCTGTGTGTGAGAGTGTGTGAGTGTGTGTGTGTGTGTGTGTGGGGGGGGGGGGGGGTAGATTCCACTCACCCCCGCGCTACCTGCCGATACCCTCATGAATCATGATGGCCTCTGGAAAGAAGCCTTTTAAAAAAAGGATTCTCTGATCTTCCTTAAAAACTAATCAATTACAGCTGCCAATGGAGAAGATTCACATCCAGAGGGAGATGAAACAGAGAGAGAGAGAGTGTGTGTGTACGCCGTTTGGGCATGTGTGCGTGTGTGTGGAAAAGCCAGAGAGAGAGAGACAGAAAAGAGTGTGGAAGGAAGAGGGGTTTTAAAAAGAGGAAGAGCAATCGACCCCTTTGCAATCGTTGGGGTTTCTTTTTCGGGAGGAGACAGATGCTCTCGTCTCCAATTAGGCTGTGCGGTGACAGGCAACAGCGGTGGTGGGGTCGAGGGGGGTGAGGGACCAGAGACCCCACTTCTCAGTTTGGGATCACCGCGGTCGAGGCGCTCGTCAAACATGTGCCGCCGCACCACTCGACATGCCATCTGACAACATCCTGTCTCTCTCTCTCTCTCCTCTCTCACACACACACACAAACCACACACACAAAGAGACAGCATGCATCAAATACAAATGCATGCATGCACGCGTGCACACACGGACACACACACCCCAACAAAGGTTTTATTAAGATTCGAATGTCTTTGAAACAAGACGGCAGGCATCCCATCCTATGTGAAGTGCAGCCGCTTGGGACTGCCTCTTTAGTGACACACAGGGATAAACAAGAGTAAGACAAGCAGACAGAAGAATGGGAACACGACATCACACACACCACCACACTACACCACACCAAGACCACACCAAGGCAGTCAAGCTAATGTATCTCTCTTGTTTTCTCAATTGACATTGACCATGAGGCCAAGCAAGACAACCCCAACCCCTTCTCCCTTCCCCTCTAAACCCTACGACTGTTGTCCCATTCCCCTGCCCCCCCCCGATCTGTTCTTAATCAAGTGCTGGAGATTAGGGCTGTGTAGGCGGGATGTTATTGTTTGGGCCCCCGCGAGGGCCTTCCTGCCCGCCTCAGCACTTCTGCCCCGCAATCCGATTAGCGCCTTGGCCCTGGCTGGGTCCTACGACAGCACCACAACCACCCTCCCTCCACACACACATACACACACAAATAAACACACACACACACCCTCCACCTTACCCCCTGCTAAAGTAACCCTTCAACTGCCCCCTCCAGCCCAAAGCCATACTCCCTCATACGACCCCCCCCCACCCCACCCAAACCAACTCCCACAACCCCCCAAGGCCCCACCCACCACTGCTGTTGCTGCCTGCTGCTTCCTTGACCTCCCATCATCACCCTGGATGTTCTGTGTCATTAACGTGGCCTCCTGGGGCACTACCCCCTGGGTCACGGCCCCTACCACCACTCCTCCCTGCCTGCTTATCCCCCTCATCTAAAGCTGCCTCCCGACTAATTGCTGTTATGGCTGTTATGACTTCAGACCGGCAACGACAAGCTACTTTGAACGATACAGTTTAGCGGTATGGTCATACTACAGCAATGAAAGAAGGGGGGTAGGTAGTGTGTGTGTGTGTGTGTGTGTGTGTGTGTGTGTGTTTAAAAGGGCACTGCCCATGCCTGATGAGCTATCGAGAGTTAGGCTAATATAAATGGGGATCTGCTGGCCTAATAAACCTGTTTAAAAAGCGAGTGTGAGGTTTGTGTGTTGTGAGCTGCCTCCCTCGCTTTGAAGCTTCTTATTCTTTTTTTATGTAGCTGATTAAAAGAATGTGCTTTGAGTGAGAAGAGAGTAGGAGATAGAAGAAAGAAATATGTCCACACACACACACACACACACACACACACACACACACACACACCATTCAAAACATAAAAGATCACACGCTAGGGCGAGTGAAGTTGTGTGCATTTTTCCCGCTAAACTAAAAATTTAGCCACGTGTGGAAAAAAAGGGGGATGGGGAAGGAGGAGGGACAGACTGATGAGAAACGAAGTAAGGGAAAGAAAAGCAAGAAAAGATTTCGCTGTTTTCTTGAGGCCTCCTTCCTTAAGGTGCTGTGCCAGGCCTAGCTACCTTTTACAGCGTGCGTACGGCCCGCTCTATAAAGCTAAAGCCGGCCGCGATCTACAGTCAGCTATGAGTGTGCCTTCAGAGAACACACACTGGCTTTACACATTTCAGTGATTTTTACTATCTCCAACACAAACATTAATCCTGTCTACGCACACCTGGGTTAGATACACAAGACGCACACAGAAATACATGCACGCACGCACACACACACACACACACACACACACACACACACACACACACACAATCGCAGGCAATTACCCCACATCAAAGCTGTGTTTGATCCTGCTTTCACAGCACTTATGGAGGTAAATAAGACAACAAACACTGAGGCCAGTGGGCTGATAAGGTCAGCGCTGATGGAGCCCAGGCTTTTGGGGGGGGGGGGGGGAGTGAGTGAGAGAGAGAGAGAGAGAGACAGACAAAGAGAGAGAAACGGAGCGAGAATGATAAGGAAATGCATTTGCACTCACCAGTTTAAAATCCTGAATGCTACAGATGAAGTAGGGTGTGTTGGGCCGGCGGCTCTCAATGTAAACACAGTCTGAAAGACAAGAACAAGACAAGGGATTAACGTGGTGTTCACGCACAACCTAGTCACTCAGCAACGACACATACATACCATAATAAAACATTACTGGGGATACGCACGTCCCAATTTATGTTTAGGACTTTTGAGACACAGACGAGTTTGCGTAAGAGGCAAGTATGTGTGCACACACACCACACCATAGTAAAACATTTACATGCATGTTGTGCTGTGCTGTACCATCATGCATTGAGGAAATTTGAATAGAGGACTTTGAGTAATACAGACTAGTTTGCATCTGAGGGAAGCCAAGCGAGCACTTGACACACATACACACACACACACACACACACACACACACACACACACACACACACACACACACACACACACACACAAGCCACATCATAGTAAAACATTCACGTTCGCTGTGTTGCACCACTGTGTGTTGTGGAGATTTGGATAGAGCGCTTTGGGCAACACAGACTAGTTTGCATCTGGGGGAAGTTAAGCTGTGTTGGGTGCAGGAGAGCCTGCCCTGTGTGCACCCATCAAACCGTCTCGGGCGCGCCCACTGTAGAGAAGCTGGGGCGAGACGGTCTTAGTGACACGACAGGGAGAGGAGCTGCAGTGCTTTAAAACTCCGCTGCCCGTTGTGCACTTCAACTGGAATGTGAGTAATAGGATTAGGAGCTGGTTTGGAGCAGGCCGGGCCTGTGTCTCTCCAGAACAAACATCAAGGAGCGCCCGCAGGGACACGCAGGGACAGAGAGACAGACTTGCAGACAGACAGCAGACAGAGGGAGAGAGGGAGAGAAAGAAAGAAAGAAAGACAGACAGGCAGAGGGAGAGAAGGAGAAAGAGAAAGAGAAAGAGAGAGAGAGAGAGAGAGACAGACAGACTGAGGGGGAGAGAGACAGATGGAGAGGGAGGGAGAGACAGAAGGAAGGACAGAGAGGGAGAGAGAGACCGAAAGAGGGAGAGAGACAGACGGGCATGGAGTAGGACGAAAGACAGGGAGAAGTAGTGAGAGAGAGAGAGAGAGAGAGAGAGAGAGAGAGAGAGAGAGAGAGAGAGAGAGAAAAAGAGCGACTGCAAATGAGGGAAGAATGTTGTTGGAGACAGAACTATTGAGCGCGAGAGAAGGCAAGCATCCCACAGAGAGCTCCAGACAGAGAGAGTGTGTGTACATCGGGCTTTGGGCTTCGTGTGTGCGTGGGTGGGTGGTGAGAAAAAGAGAATCGTCAGTGTAGGCCGCCCTTCGAAAGCCGCAACAAAACGATAGCGCAGAGGAGGCCTGGCACACACGCCAGCCGCTAAACGGTCCAGGACACTCTCCTGCTGTACACCCACCCAAACAGGACACTCTCCTGCAGTACACCCACCCAAACAGGACACTCTCCTGCTGTACACCCACCCAAACAGGACACTCTCCTGCTGTACACCCACCCAAACAGGACACTCTCCGGCTGTACCCCAACCAAACAGGACACTCTCCGGCTGTACACCCACCCAAACAGGACACTCTCCGGCTGTACCCCACACTCCCATACTGCAGAATCTTTGCTCTTCAACACACTCAAACTTCTACACACCGATAATTGCAGAGCCTCCCTAGCACAATGCCGACCACACTGTGTGTGTGTGTGTGTGTGTGTGTGTGTGTGTGTGTGTGTGTGTGTGTGTGTGTGTGCGCGCGCGTGCATGAGAGGATGCAGCCAGTGAGGAGGATAGCTGGAGGAATAGCTAAATTGAATGTGACTGGTGGTATGGCCAGGTCATGAACCCTCATCTCCTTAACAAAAACATTCACGCTACCGAGGACAAAAACAGACAGGCACTTCAGCTTGGAAGAGACACACAAACAAACACCCCGCTCCCCACACACACACACACACACACACACACACACGCTTCCTGTCTTTAGCAGCCAACATCAGGCACACAACACTACTAAATGGAAAGATCATTTTCTCTCTCTCTCTCTCCCTCCCCCAGCTCTTCTCTCCTGGCACCGAAGGGATGAGGATTCCCATACTTCACATACAAAAGAGAGAAGCCACTCTTTCCCTCTGAGGCTAGAGTTCTCTGCTGCAGCGTGGTGGGGAATCAAAGAACAGAAACAAGCCCTGATATAGACAGAGCAGCACAGAGAGGGAGAGGAAGGTGGGAGAGAGGGGGAAGGGGGAGAAAAAAAAGAAAGAAAGAAAAAAAGAAAAGCTGGGCTGTGCTCCGACCATCTCGCAGATAAAATCTTATTTACACTGAAGCATGAGCCTCTCGTCTGAGGACACGTCCGCTTTGATCACACAAAATGTGTTTAGAGCACAAAGCAGTGTGAGTGCAGCCATCCCCTGACTGGATTTACTCCCGGTCTCTCTCTCTCTCTCTCTCTCTCTCTCTCTCCCTTAGCCTCCCCCCTCCTTCTAGTCAAGCTGGTGTTGCCTTTCTTGTTCAAGACCACAAACTCAAAGACAGCATATGCAAACACACAGACACACACATTTCTTTTCCAAATGGAACTCCCTTGCACGCACACACACACCCACCCAAAACACACACACACACACACACACACACACACACACACACACACACACACACACACACACACACGCACGCGCGCGCACGCACGTGCACACACACACACCCCTTACATAAGGGGTTGTGGTTCAGATCATCTAGGCTGGTTCCCATCATGCCTCTGCCTGTCTGAATCGCACATCCTCAAGCTGGAGCTGTTGACTGTGAGCCTCTCCCAGCGTGGAGGTCACCCCGTCTCTGGGGAGAGACGTTGCTGAGTTTATGCACGGGGCAGCAAGCAGACGTACGTGTGGATGTGTATGTGTGTGCAGTTTTGCAGCAGATAGCAGGAGAATATAGAGAGGGGAGGGGGCATGAGAGAGAGAGAGAGGCGGGGGTGGTGGACGGGGTGGGGAGTGGAAGTGGGGGGTGGGGTGGGGGGGGTTGAGGAGGTTTGTTCAAGTGTCTGTCGACAATTATGTCTGCTAGCTAAGACCTCCCTGAAAGAGAGAACAGGGTGCTCTGATTTTGCTGGAGGGCTGAGAGAGAGAGTGAAAGAGACAGAGAAAAAGAAAGAAATAGAGAGAAAGAGAGAGAGAGAGAGAGAGAGAGACAGACAAGGAGATCCATTTTTTCTGTCTTTGCACTTCGTCTACAAGCCATTCCCCATGCTGTGAAAATAATGCCGGCACACTTGATGTCATCAAAAGACAGACATTGCCTGCTGTCTCCTAGACATTATTAAATAGTAATGAACAAATGTAAAGGCACCATCCTTAAAAAGGTCTCCAAACGAATAAGCAGCGAAGTCGAAGGCAGAATTGCTTTATCGATCCGGAACCCTCCGTCCAGCTCATCAGGCTTCTCGCTCCACCGATGTAATGGCACAGAGGAGCAGGCAGCCAAAGGAGACGACGCTCAAGCGTCCCTGTTTATTTCTAGGCGCTACCGAAGCCTAGTTTACGCTAGCCTTTCTGTACACAAATGGACACGTCTAGTTTAGCTGCTGACCCGCTTACAATGGACAAATAAAACGGACCGCGCGATAGACAAAATTGACCGAGAACGGACAGAGGTCGCATCCGTAAACTTATCTTTCTTTTTGACGTCGAGTATAACAAGTGAGGTTTTAGGCTCTGGGAAATGGAGTGAGGGAATGGACTGAAGGAGAGAGAAGATAATGGAGGAAGGACTCAACAGGACTCTAATGCTGAGTTAGAGAAATATTCAATTGGTGTGTCACATGCAGATAAAATGGCCTACCTGGAGTCTGGGGGGGGGGGGGGGAGGTGAGAGGGAGAGAGAGAGAGAGAGAGAGAGAGAGAGAGAGAGACACTGACTTATGAGTGGTCACGGGAAAAGAAAGCTGGAGACCTGACATACGACATTCTCCAAAAACTTTCCACTCGCCAAGGGTGACTGATGTTTGTTGACACAAGCAGTAGAGAATGTTAGAGTGTGTGTGTTTATGAGTGTGTGTGTGTGTGCAAAAGAAGCGCCAGGAGGTACAGGTTTGCGTGTGTGTGTGTGTGTGTGTGTGTGTGGCGGGTGGTAGCCATTATGCGCCGCTTCTAACAAAAGCAAAAAAAGCGCCTCTCTATGCAGCCTTACATCATCATTTATTTATCTGTTTGGGCTGCAGTGGGTTATTGATCGCTCTCGTGTTTATCTGGAGGAGGCAGTGGGTCGAGTCAAAGGGAAAATCAAATAGGGAGGCCACAGTGCAGCCCATTTGTTTAGAGGGACCTTTACAGAGAGAGAGAGAAAAAAAACAACACTAAACTAAACAAAACATGAGGCTTTTTTTTCCCATGAAATGGGACTCCTGCACAGCAAGGGGGGGCGTTGGGAGGGGGGGTGTAAAGTGGGTATTATCTGGGCATGTGTGAATAAGGCATGCTGGGTTGATTTTCCCTCCTTCTTTTTCTAAACTCCTTTCTCTCCCCTCCTCCCCCCCTTTCCATTTTTAATCGTCGTCACAGCAGCCGACTGGATGATTGACACCTCCTGGCCCTGGCCCCCACCCAGGCCTAGCGAGTCATTTACAAGATAAGGGCCCAATGAAAATATCCATCAGCGCTTTTGTGCGCTCTCTCTCTCTCTCTCTGTGTGTGTGAGTTTGTGTGTGTGTGTGTGTGTGTGTGTGTGTGTGTGTATATGTGTGTGTGTGTTTATGCCTCTGTGCTCACTGACGGAGAAAGGAGAGGGGGAGCAGGGAAAGACAGAGGGAGAGTGTGAGGAAGGGGAGGGAGGGAGGGAGAGAGAGAGAGAGAGAGAACAAAAGAGACAAATCAGAGAGGAGATGAGATGACATGATTCAAAAAGGCCCATCCACATCAGGTGAAAAGCAGATGGGGGGGGGGGGGTTACTGGAGAGAATGAGAGCTTAAGGCTTCCCTCGCAGCTAGCAATACAGAGAGACAGAGAGAGAGAGACAGAAAGAAAGAGAGAGAGAGAGAGAGAGAGAGAAAGAAAGAAAGAATGAGTGAGAGAGGGAGACAGATAGATGGATGGACTCGGCAGCTATAAAGAGAAGCTGATATGAGCTTAGAAGAGATGACTTACAGAAAGCATAAACCAGTGTAGATTCCACAGAAAATCCATTTCTACTGAACACACACAAACACACACACGCACGCGCACACACACTTGAAATGAAAACGTTCCCTTGGGCTATCAATTTTTTACCCCAAGATCATCTGACACAAGTCTGTGTGTCAAGCCGCGTGTGGAGATGCATTGTGCATGGAAATAAGCTGCAACACAACCTGGCGCTATCAGACTATGCACACACACACACGCGCACACACACACACACACACACACACACACACACACATCTATCAAAGACCTCCACCATCACCCCTCCCAATACTCAAGCATATGAATAATCAGCTGCTCTTTAAACGGCAGCGGTGCAGAGCCATTTAAAAACACACAACCTGGGATGTGGCGGCGGAAAAGCTCGTTTGGGGAGAGTGAATTACTGGGCTCATTTGCATGGGACTCCATTAGTCACAGGCAGTAAGGAGCAAGCTGGGCAAGCAGACCTGAAACGCAAAGCGCGAGAGAGAGAGAGAGAAGGGGGGGGGGGTAGATGGAAGTAGAGAGGGACAAGGAGAGAGAGGGAGAGAGAGTGAGAAGAAGAAGAGTGAGAGAAAAGGAGCCAGAGAGGAGTGGAGAGAGGGTGAGAGAAAGAGGGAAACGGAGGTTCCAGCCATTTTGTGCTTTTCAACACCGATCCCCTCTCCATCAGCAAGGGGCTGGGGGGGAGGGGAGGGGAATTGAGTGAGCTGAAGAGCATGGTACTGTGTGTGCAGGAACATGGTGCTTTACGTGAGACGGTGTGTTGCTTCAGGAGGCTTTGTGAAAGACTTCCCTGTGCTTTCCCTGGGGCTAGAGGTTCCACCTCTCTAAAGGTGAGGGGCCGGGGCAGCGAAAGAGAGGGTAAATCAGGGCGAATAAGCAGAGAGAGAGAGAGAGAGTGAGTGTGTGGTGTGTGTGTGTGTGTGTGTGTGTGTGTGTGTGTGTGTGTGGGGGGGGGGGTTACATACACCACCGGATCAATTATCGACCCTCCAGCAGCAGCCTCCGGTCCCTCCTTAAAATTGAGATTTATCAGCGAGGGTGGGTGGATTGTAGGAAACGGCTCATGGCCGACGGTTAGCGCACGAGAGAGTGCAAACCAGAAGTCAAAAGAAAAAAAAGGGAGAGAGAGAGAGGGGGAAAAAAGGAAAAGCAGAGAAAGAGAGGAAAAAAAACGGGAGGAATAAAAGACAAAGTTAAACGTGATCCATCTGCAGCCATTACTTCTTAATGTATTGTCACTCCACGCTTAGCACGCATGAATATGCATGAGGTAAGGGGAGAAGTGGTGGTGGTGGTGATGGGGGGTGGGGGGGGTTGAGGGAGAGAGCAAGCGTGCACACACACACACACACACACTCACACACTCGGTGTTCAGCAGATCATTGTTCAGTCAGCTGATCCGCTGCTCTCCTGAAGCATGTCTAATTTAACACACACCTTCACCAATAAAGGAGAGAGGCAGCCTGAGCTCACTGTCAAACCAGATGCTGCCAAACTGCAATGTGGTGTGAGTGTGTGTGTGTGTGTGTGTGTGTGTGGGGGGGGGGGGGGGGGGGTTGTCATTTGCTCGCTAATTCCCTCTGTCCCTATCCCACTCCTTCTACCTCTCTATCCCTTGCTCTCTCTCTCTCCCTCCATTCCTCCCACTCATTCATTTTATGAGCCGTGATGAGAGGAGCAGCACGCTTGCAAGCCATGTGAGCAGCCACACACACACACACACACACACACACACACACACACACACAGAGAGAGAGAGAGAGAGAGAGCAAGAGACAAAAACCTCCATTACTTATGCACAGCTCACTGGTCTAGGATCAGGTGTGTTTATTTAAAGGAGGCGAGTGAAGGGGCAAGCAAGGCTGCATGTGGTTAAAGAGGAGGAGGGAGAAAAACACGACGGAGGAGAGGAGAGGAGAGGAGAGGAGGAGAGAGCAGGAGAGGAGAAGAAAGGATAGGACACACCTGCATCGCACTCAGCTTAAACTAGCCAAGCACAGACAGGGAGCTGACTGTAGCCCACTGATCCCCAAATTAAAAGAGCAGGAGGAATGCAATAATGACACCACAGGGAGGTGTGTGTGTGTGTGTGTGTGTGTGTGTGTGGTGTGTGGAATGATGGTGGTGATGCTGTGCCACAACCAGCCATAACGAACCACCGTTGTCTTCCTACTGTGCACACAAGCTCTGACACCCAGACTCATCCCCCATCCAATTCTCCAGGTCATATCCTGCTGGGGGACAACAAGCAGCTTCACTCAACTGGGTCAGGGGTCAGGGGTCAGGCCCCGCCATAGTGACCATCCCCCCCAACCCCCACCGCCACCCCACCCCGACATCCACCCCAAGCTCATCCAATTCCTGCCCCCACCCTCCTCTCCTCTCTCAGCCTTCTGACTGTTTGGCATTTAATCCCAGTGCTTTAAAGCAGCACATTTATTCAGTCTGCAAGAGCAGACAGAGCCGTTTCCCTCTGCCGGAAAAGGGAGGGAGGGAGGGGATTGAGAGATACCTCAGAGTGATCACATCAAACCTCTCTCTGAAGCGGGTCCATAACAGCACACACACACACACGCACACGCACACGCACGCACGCTGCTCTTTCCCTCTGGACGCAGGAACAGAAGCTCTTTGACGAGCCGGGGCGACGGACGGACTGCTTGTCTGTAGCAGCTCTCTAATTTGTAATCAGCAGGTGGTTAGGTTTCGAAGAGGGAAGAGAGGGGGGGAGGGAAGAGACGGGAGAGGAAGCAGCTCTTTTCTCCCCCCGGCCCTTGTCAGAGCGTGCTAGGAGACTTTTCCCGGGCGCATCAGGGTGCTGCCTTTTCGGTCCTCTGAGATATCGGCTTTGCTGCAGAGTGGCCGACATTTCAGTCGGGGATATCGCACATCACAGAGGGCTACTGTGACAGCACAGCGAATTCTGTCACCACACCGCACCACTTGAAAGCGACGCCAAATAAATAAATAAATAGATAGATAGAGTTAAACAGATCTGTGATATCTAAGCCGATATCAACGGCGAGCGATGAGGAGTGTGCAACAGTAAGCCTCAGCGTCATGGGAATATCCCTAACCACTTAGCTGGCACGGACTCGGGGATGTGTAGGATGTGAGCGCCTTTGATGTGGGTGTTTTAAGGGCTCTATGAAAGCCTAGACTGGGATGAGGGAGGGGTCCTAGACCTATATAAGCCTACACCAAAAACACGCCGGCTCCTCTAACAGCCCTTAATGTGAATTAACAGTCACTCTCTCACACACGCCACACACACACACACACACACACACACACACACACACACACACACACACACACACACACACACACACACACACACACACACACACACACACACGCCGCGCGCGCCGCTTCAGAGCAGAAGGAAAAATAAAAATCCACAATCACATTTCTGTTGTTTTTCCTAGCCCAAGTCAGCATTGTGGTTGATGCAAGAAAGCTAGCATGACTGTGTGGAACTAGCAGCAGGACCCCCTGCTTTGATTTAACCTCTCTGCTATAACTAAACAGAAAGGCTAACGTTGAGCGTGTAGACGGCTCAGAGAGAACACGCTCCAGCCAGTTACTCCATGACGCACTCAGCACGCGTCCTGCTTTGCGGCCGATTCGTAGTCAACGCAGAACACGCAAATGTCGCTCAGGTCGCCAAGCTGACGGAAGGAAAGTTCTCACTACACACTTGACCACATCCTTGAGAGAAATACTGCCTTGCCATTTTTCATACAGAACTTATGAGATATAAAGCTGAAGGCTTTCCCACAGACAGAAATCCTTTCACTACCTTATTTTCATAGGGTTTACATGTGAACGATCAGAGCAGCTGTGCTAAAATCCCTAGTGAACTAATTTAGTGCACTACACGTACATTAGAGCCTGAAACATGTTTCCTAGCCTACTTCCGATGGCTACTGACAATGCTGTGATTTGATCTTGGCCTATGTATTTAAGCAAGGGCGTAGCATTTGCTGGCTGTCCACACGACCACAGATCACTGGCAGAATCCCAGAGAGCTTCGTTAATGTTTGCACAGTCTGGAAGTGGAAAGGAAAGGTGAATTGTGTGGGGTGCCGTATCTGGGACTAGTGGATTACATGACCATGACCCATCCACATGCAACCTATCAGAGACAAACGCTGTCCTCTCCCTTTCTGCACGCACAGCCTGAGTGTGTGTGAGCACGTCAGAGACCGCAAACCATATTAAGTAGAAGTAGAAGTGTGTGTGTGTGTGTTTGAGTGTGAGTGTGAGTGTGAGTGTGTGTGTGTGTTGAGGGGGGTGGAGGGGGTAGTGCAGAAAGCATGAGCACAGGCAACAAATTGCATGGACACGACAAGGATTCTTTGTGTGTGTAGGGGTCAGGGATTTGTGTGCCAGTGTGTGGAGAGCTGGTGTTGTCTGCGGACAGGGCGCTCAAGTCCAGTGTGTGTGTGTGTGTGTGTGTGTGTGTTGCCTTCCTGGTTCTACACTATCGATCTGGAGTGTGTATAATCTCCTAGCCAGATCCATGAAGTGCACTGTGTGTCATATATATATATATATCCACCAAAGCTACAGGGAGCGCGGACAGAGGACTGCCACTCAAAAGACCCAATCGATCCCATAGGCTGCGCCTGTGTGCCGGCCGCCGATGCACTGAGTGAAATACAAATGCCCCTTCCAGATTTCTTTATCCCTCTCTCTCTCTCCCTCCATCCCTCTCCATCTCTCTCTCCCCCTCCATCTACCCATCTCCCTCTCCCATCCATCTCTCTTTCTCTTGTCCAGCAGCACAGCCCTAAGATGGAGGCCAAGTGTATCCTATGGTAATTGTTTCTGCTCGTCTGTCTTTATTGGCTTATCAATGCACACTAAGCCTCCTGCAGAACAGAAAGAAATGTGCTCATCCGTCCATGTGGGGCTGAGGGAGAACGGGGGATGTGTGTGTGTGTGGGGGGGGTGTCTGTGCCACTGGATTCATCTTCATTTGAGGAAGCATCCATTTATATAAACATAAGTGCATGTGTGTGTGTGTGTGTGTATAGATGTGTCCGTCTCCAACTATAACAAAAGCAACTAATATGGTGGTTCAGGGGGACTGTGTGTGTGTGTGTGTGTGTGTTTGTGTGTGTGTGTGTTGGGGGGAGGAGGAGGTCGTTAAAATCCTCTCCAAGTGTGGTCAGTTTTCCATATTGTGTGTCACTAGATGAATATAAAAGGATTTAGCGTTTAGCTCGGCTTAATGCAGGCCATGGCTTTGTGCCTGTTAAAGCCAGTCGAATCAAATCTGATTGCAATAAGGCTGCAGCAAATGACCACGGACGAGAGAGAGAGAGAGAGAGATAGAGAGAGAGAGAATGAACAAGGGTAAAATATGCACATCACAAAGCATGTAACCACGCCTTCAAAACCTGCAATCTACATATGTGGAGCATGAGCACATGTGCGTGCGTGCTCTCTCTCACACACACAGAGAGAGAGAGAGGGGAGAGAGAGAGAGAATCGCAAACAGCCTGTTCGGAGCCATCAGACAATAAGATCAGAGTCGGCGGTACAGCGCATCCGACACAAATCACAGATTTGTGACAAAAGGCGACGTGTTGGAAATCTCATGCCGCGTGGTGCGACCACCTAATCCAAACGATGCACTCACAGCAACAATAGCCTTTGTTCCATCCACTGTGGAGCATCAGTGGAGAGGAGTGGGTGGGGGGGAGAAAAATGATATCAAAGCCAGTTTGTCATCTGTGTCTTATAGCATCTCCACTGCATAAACAGGCAGGCTGAGCAAAAGCAGTCTGGTTCCCCCCCCAACCCCACCCGCCCTTTCCTGTGCTGTGCAGTGGTGGAGAGCTTGAGGGGGAAGACGCACTGTGATTTCATAAACGCCTCTTTAAAAGCGTGGCTCTGGGCTGGGCTGGGCTGGGCTGCTGTCGTCTGGTTTGCCCCCTGCGCTGATGGCACAGAAGACCTTGTGGCGCAGCACACACTCGGATGAAGGAGGCTACTTGGAGAGAGAGTGGCCTCGCTTTTCAAGGACTTTTAAGGGGGGGGGGGGGGGGGGGGCTTCCTCTGCATGTGCACAAATCACAAACAACCCCCCGACCCAGGCGAGCCTTTTGTTAAAAATCACCAGCTCGCGGCCCCTGAGCGGTTAAGTGAGCGGCCAGGAATGTCTACCGAGCGCTTGCAGCGCGTCTGCATCTGGCCGCTCCTCTGCGATAATTTCCGACGCGGCTGCTGCCGCATTACCCCGCCAAGGATGATCCATTTGCGCTCATGCCTGACCTTTCTCATGAGCGGCGGGCTGAGCAGAAAGGACAGGCAGCCAGAGATATGAGCATGCCAAGGCCACCACCAAAAAAAAAAAAAAAAAAAAGAAACTACAAGCGCTGGCTGACTTCAACCAACGGCGAGGCTGACATTCTAACCTCCCTCAACTCCCCGACACCCAGTCTTGTGTGCACCAAATATCTAAACATCGGGAGAGTGGGGAGAGCCTCGTTTACGGCACCACCAAGAAAAGGTTATGTCTTTTCGGCTCGCTTTCTTCGCCCCTAAAACTCTATCCTCGTCTGTGTGTGTGTGTGTGGTGTGTGTGTGTGTGTGTGTGTGTGGTGTGTGGTGGTGTGTGTGTGTGCCCGCACATATACACAACAGAGACATAATGGGAGCCAGGCGGAAAACTTTTCTCTGGATATAAAAAAAAAAAAAAAAAAAAAAAAGTGTGAGCGCTCGCAACAGGGGGGCAGAAAAACAAGCTTGTACTGGACTAACGCAAAGACGACGCACAGAAAAGTAGTCTGTTCTGCGTGTGCTGAAAGCCTCCAAGAGGTTATATAAATAATTGTGAAACATACATGCACCCTTCACACACACACACACACACACACACACACACACACACACACACACAGAATGAAAAGGCTTTTTGGTTAAGGTTGGCTGATGGCTGCTTATTGTGCATTGGCCCTCACACTGTGGGTTGTGTTTGTACCCCAGCATGCTTGAAAAGTCCCTTGGGGTAGAGAGAGAAAGAGACAGAGACAGAGAGAGAAAAAGGAGAAAGAGAGAGGAGAGAGAGAGAGGAGAGAGAGAGAGAGAAGGGCACAGGCAAAGAAATTGCTTTCAATGCCAATGGTGGCGAGGGCCATTCAAAACAAAATGTACTGCGAGGGAAATAACACTGGACAGAACGCAAGTTTAATGAGGCAGCATGTGTCAGGAGGGACCAATAAACAAACGGCACGTCACTGGGCAACAGCGAAGGGCTGGGAGAAAACTCAAATGAGCCCTACTGGTTCAGCGCCGAGCCTTTGCTGTGACACACTCTTACACATTTACATCATTTAACCTTACCTCACACATCTTTCACAGCTTCTGTCAGGTCCTTCGATTTACTGTAATGTGGCTCAACGCAGGCTCATAGATGGTGGAGGCGGTGTGTGTGTGTGTTTGGGGGGGGGGGGGGCTGTCAGTGGCCAATAATAAACACGCTGTGCTCCTTCGCACATCTAAACTGGGGAGAGCTGGGTACAAAGCACCCTACCGCCTGAGAAAAAAAAAAAATATATATATAGGCAATTTCACTTGAGAAATCACCAGCAAATAAGCCTCTTGAAGTCCACCCTTCAACAAGAGACACAATAAGATGCAGTCGATAGCTGACTCACTGAAGCAAACACCAGCAGAATCTGTGAGCACATCCAAATAACCAAGCCAATAACCCACTGTTATATTGTGCACAAAAAAAAAAAATAGGCTGTAGGCCTAAGCACAGGAACAAACAAATCTCTATTACAGCAGAAGCGGTCAGTTTATATGATAATCCTATAATAGCTTACAATGGCAAGTCATGTTTATCCTCATTGCTGTGTTTTCATCAATATTTCAGCAATCGTTCATAGCTAGCCATCGAGAATGCTATTGGATGGGTCGCGGAATTGCTAAAGCCGTCATGTCTCAAAATATTTGGGTACGACTTGCTTTAGTGTGAGTAACGCGCCTGGCTTGATGCTGTCTGTGTCGAAGCACGAAGGGCCAGTGGCAGGAGGGCTAAAAGCCTCGCTGAGACAGTTAGCTCAGACAGCGCTGACGATAGCATTGCACACATAAAAAAATCTATGACTATTTGGTTAGGGTTTCCCGGGGCTAGTAGCCATAAGCGCACTCGTCATGTGTCAGTAAAAGGCTGTTTGGATTTGCGGGCACGTGCTCTACGCCCGCGGCCGAGCGCGCGCTTTCCTGTACCAGCTCAATTCGCTAATGGGCTGGAGCAAGAAACATAACATGGTTTTTGAGTGTGTGTGTGTGTGTTGAATGTCAGTTATGTACAGTTATGTTTACAGGTATAGTGCTATGTAACCTATGTGTGAATTATATTAGCTATGGAAAATGTTTATGTATATAGTCATGCACATATAGTGTGTATACTTTTCAGTGTGGGTAGTATATACTGTAACAGCTACATGGAGTAAAATATGTCTGTTTAGACCTTTGCGCGTATACAGCACTCACAGTTTGCTAATGCACAAACAGGAAGTGAATAAAATGTCTTTGTCTAGTGCTGAGTCAAGCTCTGAAGAGACCAGTATGTCACACAGACTCACATGTGTGAGTTACTGGAGCATGCAAGAGGAAGACATGAAGAGAATATGTGCATTGGTGTGCTTGAGCGTTTGCAATGGTGATGTGTGGGCATGGGCACCAAAAGCCCCCAAAAAGGTGTCTGTGTCAAATCAAATCAAATTTGATATGCATGTACATGAGTGTTTGTGTTTGTGTGTGTGCATATGTACGTGTGTGTGTGTGTGTGTGCATTTCAAATTTGATATGTGCGTATATGAGTGTGTGTGCGTGTCTGTGCATTTCAAATTTGTTATGCACGTACATGACTGTTTATGTGTGTGTGTGTGTGTGTGTGTACTGTGATTGCATGTTACTCTCTCTTACCTCCTGGCCGATAGATGACATCGTCCTCTGTGATGAAGGAGGTGATCTCTCCGTTCTCCATGCGTTCATAGCGCGACTTCTTCTTGGGCAATTTCTTCTTGCTTTTCTTGCCTCCTTCCTCTGAGGCCGCTGCTCCACTCCCACCCGCTCCACCCCCACTTACACCTCCTCCACCACCTCCTCCTCCTCCTCCTCCTCCCCCAACACCTCCACCACCTCCTCCGCCGCTCCCGGAGGTGCCTCCCTCGTTGTCTTCATCCTCGCTGTGTTCGCTCTCGGCGTAGTTGCGGGCGCCGCCCTCTAGCGTGCAGCTGCGTCTCGGCCGGGAGCTCTCGCTCTCACGGCCTTTGTCCCGATCGCCGCCGCCGCCACCACTTCCGCCGCCGCTGCGGCCCTTGTCCCGTTCGCGTTCTCTGTCTCTGTCCCGGTCGCGGTCCCTGTCGCGGTCCCGCTCCTTGTCTTTGTCCTTGTCGGCGGTCATGATTCGCCACGTGCCTTCCTCTGTCCTCTCACGGCTGGGCCTCCGTGAAAGGTAGACTGTCAGCCTGGGCTTCAGTCTTCTGAATTTACCGGTCAGATCCAGGAAAAAGTCCGCCGCACCGACAACCCCAGTGTTTCAGGTGAGCTGGAGAGAATACACACGGAGAGGGGGAGAAAAGAAAGAAGAGGTGAATTTTTTTTTTTTTGTTTTTTTTTTTTTTAATATAACAGTCAGTCTTTGAACGACACCTATTAAAAGTTAGTGAGTTGGGGGGTGATGGGTAAAGAAAAAAAAAAGCTGACTGGCACCCATCGTCAGACATAATCAGCTTAATCAATCTCTCTTTTTAAGTGTCCTGGTGGCGCTAGCGAGCCCATCCAATGAGCTCCTTCTCTTAGGACGACACCTGTCCTCCTGAGGAATGCGTTAGCCGCGCTGGTGTCAAGCCCACGACAAACATCAGACACACTCTCAAGCTGCCGCCACCTATACTCCCCCTGCTCTTCCATCAGATAGGAGAGAGGGATGTGAGAGAGGGACTGATAGAGGAGAAGAGAAGAAGAGACGGAAAGAGAGGGGGAGCGAGAGACAGGGACAGGGAGAGGGGGAGAGGGAGAGAGAAAGAGAGAGGCAGAGAAAGAGGGAGAGAGAAGGAAAGAGAAACAGAGAGAGGGAGAGAGGCAGAGAGAGAGGGAGAGAGAAGGAAAGAGAAAAACACAGAGGAAGCAAGAAAGAGAGAGAGGGATGAGAGCATTGAGAGGGCTGTGCATGTTGCACACAGTAATTTGCACAAGATTCCCTCCCGTGGAGTAGGATCTGCAAATAGCTCGGGCCACATCTGAGGGGCTGGGGGAGCATCAAGGCAGCAGCAATCACACCCAAGCTCTGTGCTCCGGCTCTGCCTCAAGCCCCATAAAAGCCTTTAAAAGGTGGAGAGTGTGAGTGAGTGAGTGAGTGAGTGAGTGAGTGAGTGTGTGTGAAGTGTGTGTGTGTGTGTGTGTGTGTGTGTGTGTGTGTGTGTGTGTGTGTGTGTGTGTGAATTTGTGAAATAAAAACATAAAGCACATTTGAGCATCTGATGATGTGGCTCTGAAAATTAATGTAGATTTTCTTGCCAATTTTTCTACAGAGCTGAAATTCCAACTGAAATTGGCCTTTTACCACTTAAACGAGCAAGTATTTACGCATTTTAGATCACTGAAATCAAATAGCTGGTGTGGGTAAATGGGCACACAGCTAACAGGCTTCCATTTAGCAAGAACAGCTCTCACTAGTGCTGGTGCATTGAAAAATACCAGGGCTATTCTGAGGGTATATAAGTACTACTGCAGTCTCTTCAACTGCAAACTGTAAGGATGTGAGGTCGAAAGAGCCCAGGCAATTTATGACTAAGCCTATGAATGTATTACTGCAAAAGAATACATTTGAAAAAAGAAATAAATAAAACACTTGAAAGACAAGGGAAAAAACAAAGAAGGAAAAGGATCATTCTCTTTATTGCCAAGATTGGATCACGAATTCAATGACCATTAAGAGTTCCATCAACCACTGTGCAGAAGCCTAGCCATCGTACAGTGGTGAAGCTGCCAGTCCAAGATGTATTGTCTCAGCCTACGTTCTAGAATGCACTCAGGAACACCAGAGCCACAGTGACAAGCCTGGCAGCCATGATAAAAAAGTCCATCTGAGGGTAAATATGTCGCAGAGAGGGAAAGAGAGCGAGAAACAGAGAGAGAGAGAGAGAGAATGAAATGTAAGAGACAAGAGAAAAAGATATGGAGAAGAAATGGTTTGTGACAGGCATGGGCGAAGCGCTTGACAACTCGGCTCGTCACTCGATGTTCCGTGCCCGTCACATCGCCAGGGAAACGGCTGGCGGCTGACAGGGCAGCTGCGGCATCAGGAGCAGAAGCGACTCGGGCTGATTACAGAGTGTGCCTGATGCCACACCATTAATCACGTAATCATGAGCCACTGCAGTGATACACGCCGCACGCACGCACGCACTCGCTTTTCAATGACCAGTCAAATATAATAAAGCCTTTGTCTCAAGCCAGGAAGTCTAGTTAGCCACCAGTTCAGATAAACTCTTATCTACATGAGACCATCAGCCAATCAAGCGTGTCCACGATGGAAGGGGGGAGAAAAAAAAAAAAAGAAAAAAGCCAAACCAAAATAATGCTTAAACATTCAGTCATACCTTTGAGCAGAGCCCCCCCCCTCCACACACACACACACACACAGAGAAACACACAAGAGAGAGAGAGTTTCATTAATGTAAATGCCCTCTGTGCTATCAGGTCTGCAAGCATGTGTGCACATACAAATCCATCTCATAAACGCCAGGGTGTGGTTAAATGATTGGCCCATCAGCGTCCATTATGAAAAGCCTATTTGGCGCTGTGGAAACACATTACATTATTAACAGCGCCTTTCCCCCCTCTAGCAGGTCCCCGCGCTAATCAAGGACACACCACCTTGCACAAATCTACGCTAATTCTCTGGCTGACATCACAACAATAAGCCAACGTAGGCTAAGGAACCCAATAAAACTCCACCAGTTTCTTGGCGGTAAACGAGAAAACATACACGCGCACGCACACACACACGCGCGCGCACGCGCGCACGCACACACAAACGCAATTATGCTAGCATAGTAACAATTATTCATTGTTAGCCAAGCTGAACTGTAGAAATGAAAAACAGAGAGAGAGGCGGGTAGTGAAAGTGGGAGGAGGATGGAGAGGTGGAGAGGAGGAGAGGAGCGCAGGGGTGGGGGGAGGAGGGTGGAGAGGAGGAGAGGAGCTCAGGGGTGGGGGAGTCAAAGCATGGAGACATTACACATCAATCCCCAGAGCAGGACACGCTGAAAGATACCAGCTGTCTGGAGGAGAAAGGAGGGGGGGTAAGGAGAGAGAGTGTGAGAGAAAGAAAGAGAGAGAAACAGAGACAGAAAGAGAGAGAGAGAGAGAGAGGGATGAGAAGCCATTTGCGGTAGGGAATACAGAGTAAAACCACTCTCCCTCCTCCTTTCTCTCTCTCTCTCATTACGAACACCCAGTCAGGAGGTGTGAGTGAGGGATTCTTAAATAACAGCTTCGCGGCTCTCACCACTGCTTGGGGAGGGAAGAAAAAAAAGGAGGTGGAGGGGAAAAAAGAGGGGGGGCGGAGAAAACGAGTGTGAATAAAGGTATAAATTAGACCTCTGCCCTCAGAATAAAAAAAATAAAAATAAAAAAAAAACAGGAGCCCACACAGCCAGTCTCTCGATTAACACATTGGCACACAATGGGCCACAAGGGCAGGCCTTCATCTCTCTCTCTCTCTCTCTCTCGCTTGCTCTGCCCTCCAACACACACACACACACACACACACACACAATTAAAGCGACTCATGCCTGTGTGCATTCCGCTCTGAGTAGCCAGTGCTTCAGTAATAACCACCCGGCTGCAAAATTCTTCATTTACACACACACACACACACAACACACACACACAACACACACACACACACACACACAATGTTAAACAACAGCCTACTGTCTGTAGTACTGTCTGTAGTAAACATCTTAAAGAAAACCTACAGGGGCAATGTGCTAATGACAGAAAAGAGAGGATTCACAAGCCATTAAATCACTCACAAAACACACACACACACACACACACACACAGACACAAACACAAACACACACACACAGTTGAAGGTGTTTCCATTAGAAAGAGCTTAGGGTTTTAAAGCCCAGTGTTTGTGGTGCGGGAAGATGTTTGAACATGCAATAACAGCTAGGGAACCTAGAGGATTGAAAAGGAGCGGAGAGCAATTTCTAGAAGGAAGACAAAAAAAAAATCCTGACACATTTTTAAAAAAAAAAAATGGTAATATAAAGGCTCGAGGGAAGCCAGCGCCCTGCTTGCCCGAATGACTGGCATTAGCAGGCGACGGCAGTTTGACTCACGAGGGCTTTAGGCCAGCTTTTCCACATGGATTTGGCAGCACAGAAATGCGCTCATATGATTACATTTTCTAAAAGCGAGATTAGTCCTCACACACACACACACACACACACACACACACACAGAGAGAGAGAACACACTTACACAGATTTATCTGCAATATGGGCAACTCACGCTTAACTGACAAAAATGGTCTGTATTCATTTCTGCCTGTTCAACCACACAATGCTCCACTCCCAAACAAGAGTGCTGAGAGTCAGTCCTTTATCCCCCCCCATTAGACGCATATGTTAGGGCTATTCCACAGGGAGGGGGGGCCGGGGGGTACATTACAGGCGTAATTCAAAGCAGAGAGGCTGGGCAAATTACTGAGTGTATCAACACCCTGTTGACCTCTACTGTAAGCTTCATGGAGACGTGAGGGGAATCCACTTGAGGAGGTATTAGGTATTGGAGTGTGTGTGTGTGTGTGTGTGTGTGTGGTAAGTGGGGGAGGGGTAAGCAACAGAGCCAAGTATGTCTGACAGTGATCTGTGTGTCTTTGCATGTTGAGTGATGCTACAGTCACAGCATGTGAGGAGTTTTCTTTTTTCAAACAAACAAACAAATAATACACACCAACACACATCTTTCAGGTTTGCTTGGAGAACAAAGCATCGGCCAAATCCTCTAAAAGCTGCGCTTAACAAGGCTCCTTTGTTATGGTTCACAGTTTAACTGATGGTTTAGCCGCTCGAACCCGTCAAACCAGTAAACTCACGAGCAAATCCAGCTGTCACACGTCACCAGCTAACATTTTCTTGGTTTACCGAAACGCCAATGGCAACGGCGACAGCAGGTCGTCATCGTCTGGTTTGCTCCTACGCTGTATGTAGAGGCCGAGCAGATGCTAGTACAGAACACACACACACACACACACACACACACCCTTCCCCCCTTGCTAACAGAACCTTAATAATATTGATTAAAAAGGGAAAAAAATAACAGTCTTTAAAGACAAAAATACCAATCTTGGACTCGGGGGAAGAACAATGACAAACAACCTCATCCTGCAAAGGTTTTCCTCCCATTCTACATCAATATATACATATGTAGGGGCCATTCTACATTATCAATATATACATATGTAGGGGCCATTCTACGTCATCAATATATACATATGTAGGGGCCATTCTACGTCATCAATATATACATAGGTACAGGCCATTCTACATTATCAATATATACATATGTTGGGGCCATTCTACGTCATCAATATATACATATGTAGGGGCCATTCTACGTCATCAATATATACATATGTACAGGCCATTCTACATTATCAATATATACATATGTACAGGCCATTCTACGTCATCAATTTATACATATGTACAGGCCATTCTACATCATCAATATATACATATGTAGCGGCCATTCTACATAACAAATATATAGATATGTACAGGTCATTTGCAGCATACAGAATCTTCTTTTCTTTTTAATCATGTGTTAAATCACTGGAACTTCTTTACGGGTGGGAGGAGGGATTCATCCTGGGGGTCTGTTGTGTCTGCAGATGGATGCAGCCAGAAGGCGTTCAATCCACCGACACCCCACCCCCCCCGCCCCCCGATCCATCCATTCACCCCTCCAACCCATCCTCTCTTCAGCTCTCTCTCTCCTAGTGAGCCTCCTTTAGAGCAAAAGGGGGAGAGTGGTGGCCAAATCTAAATGATGTGCAGGCGGTCATGCTGGCCTGGCCTGCTTACTTGACCCTCTGCCCTTGTGGTTGTTTATGTATTTATCAAAAGCAAACATGGTTGGGGTGGAAGGGGGGAGGGATAGCAGCTGGCTTGCATTCTCCTCCAGCCTGGCCCAGGCAGAAAGAGGTGGGAGAGAGAGAGACAAAGACAGAAAGAGACAGACAGAGAGAAAGAGAGAGAGGGAGATATGATGGCTCCTCAACTGAAGCCCCAGGGATGGGCAGCTCTTATTCCAGAGGTGTGCCTGGACCCCAGGGTATGATATCTATGATTACAGTTTTTTCTCCCAGTGGTGGTTCCTATCAGAAGGAAATGTGGTGGTGGTGGTAGTTGTTACTTCCAACTGATAGCAGTATAGGAATGGCTTTTAAAAGACTGATTCTATCCAATGGCAGCGTGTTAACACATCTATGAAGTCTGTCAAGTCAAGGTTGAAGCCAAGGTCTTATTAACTGAAATAGTAAAAACAAAGAAAAAAGAACAAAGGTAACCTGACAGATTTTCCTTTTTTTTTTTTTTTAAACTGAGAATACTATGCGGAGTGTATGTGTGTGTGCGTGGATCCAAACAGCACCCTACAGGCTGACTCCCTACCAGAGCGTGTTATTTGCAACGCTCCGAGGGTGGCTTCATTTCACACGCACACCTGAAACATGAACACAGCATGTAGGCTGTGTGTGTCGACAGTACCAGCACTGCAGGCCAAACAGCACACACACCTACAGTCACACACACCGACAATTGGAATCGCATCTTAAAGATTGTAGCACAGAGAGGCTAAAGATTAACCGGCTTTATTTCCTATGCACTGTTGCGTTGTAAAGAAGTGTTCCCTTCTCACTGATTTATGCGCTGCAAGGATTTTGTGTGTATAACTTGTCAATACAGTGGCAGACTCGGTGTGTTTTGCAACGCGTGGAAAAACACAGAGAGGGAATCAATGAAATGACAAAACAGCGCTACCTCTACGAAGCCGCGTTCGTTCTCACACGTGCGCTCGTGTGTCCGTGTCTCCATGTACTGCAATCAGAGGAAAACAAACACACAACTGCAGCTGGCAGAGCTCAGTCAGCTCACTGAATCCATGTCATGCTTGCTCTTCCTGACCGTACATCATGTGGAGCAACTTAAACAATGGGTCAGCTCCCATGACAAGGGAGGGGGAGAGAGAAAGAGAGAAAGAGAGAGAGAGAGAGAGATAGAGAGAGAAAAAGAGGCAGATTCCCTAGCTAAGGCTGAGAAAAGGCATCATGCTTCAAAACAGATTTCCTCATACAAAATGGCAGGCCCTGCGGTCAGGACTCAGCGCTAACATATTGCGCATAACCTCATCTCATCTCTCCGGGCTTCTCCGCCAAAGCTCCTCATCGGCGAACCCCCTTCTTTTGCCCTCATGCCTCACAGGCGCAGGCAAGCAGGCACACGGAGCCATTAGGTCAGCGTCACACGCCGCTTCTAAGTGGCTAAATTATTTAGTTAGTTATCTGCCGCGTGGCTTTCTCCTCTTCCTCTTCCCTTGCTTGTCTTGTTGCTGGGCCACTGGCAGCACCAGATGGCGTGCGTGCGTGCGTGTGTGTGTGTGTGTGTGTGTGTGTGTGTGTGTGTGTCTGTGTTCTGTGCAGGGGAGGGGTGTAACAAGCGACCCATTGAAACACACACACACACACACACACACACACAAACAGCACGGGCCAAAAAGCACCTCTGCCACTCCAGATAGCACAGGATGCTATTACCTCTAATTAGGAAAGGGCCTTTTGTTTCGGAAGGCAACTGCCTGCCCCTTCGCCCCGGTGACCGCACAGCTTGCCACCACCCCCACCACGACAGCAGCAGCAGCAGCAGCACCAGAAGGACTGCAGCAACTCACAAGAACTCCCTTTGTGTTGCCCCGTCATCAGCACAAACACTGGCTTAGCCTAGCCTAGCCTAGCCTAGCCTGAGCTAAGGTGCCTGAGACTCTGCAGTAGGCTAGTCTGCAATCTTACAAAACCAATACACATCATACTGATGTCATGTTAAAAGGATCACAATAAAGATTCAGTCTGAATAGTTATGACCATGTCTAAAACTCTCTGTCACTGCAGTAATTACTCTTTATAATTACAGTACTACTGTGAAGTCAGGACGTCAAAACCTCTGTGGAGCATCTCTGGAGCAACACAGATCTTGTGTACAACACCTGGAGCATACAGAGCATATTATCCCACACAAACCAATTGTGTGTTTCCATTAAGGCTCCATTGTTGATCGACCAATGTGAGAAATCCCCTACCTAAAGCACATGGAACATTCCTGTGTGTAGAGACAGAGATAGGCCTAGAGGGGCAGAGCCAATGCAATACTGTGGAGGCAGAGATGTTCGCCAGTCCAAACAATCTGATGCTAGCATGAGGAAAAACAACCATCCCTTAAAACCAGCATGGAAGCTGATGTGAAAAGACAGCGCGGGTTGAGCTGAGGTCTTTGAGGGAGCGTGTGTGTGTGTGTGGAGACCTGTTCCACAACTGTATTGTAGGGGAGCGGGGATGAGGGAAAAAAAGAGGGAGGAAGGGAGGTAGAGACGAAGACTGTGTCAGTGAATAGCCTGTACATTGGCTGTCTTTGAGCCGTGACCCCAGACAAGGCTGCTCTGTCAAGATCCGTCTGTAATTGTTTGCTTTCCCGTAGAGGGAGGGGGAAAAAGGACAGAGACAGAGAGAGGGAAAAAAAAGAGAGAGAGGAAAAGGAGGTGGAGAAGGAGGGGTGAGTGCAGGTCAGCAGAATGCTTCTGAGGATAAGGAAGAACCCTAGAGCTCACACCTGGCCTCAGTGGCACGCTCATAAAACATGCATGCACTCCTGCTAAAGCTGCAGCATGTAATAGAGCAAAACACACACACAAGCACACACACACATACACACACACACACACACACAACACACACACACACACACACACACACACACACACACACACCCCCTAGTGCCCCAACGATTGGAGTATTAAAATGGCGGAAGATGGATGATTTGGGGCAAGCACTATGGAGAGGTGCTTGAATGGGGCCACTTGCGTTCTCCTGTGAGTGAGTGAGTGCCTCAGTGTATGACTACATGATAGTAGAATTGCACACTTGTGTTTTCATGAGGACATATCCATAAATTTTTGTACCTACTTTGTGTGTGTGTGTGTGTGTGTGTGCATGAGTGTGAGAGAGAGAGTGTACAAATAAGATGGTGTACAGTAGCGATGGGCAGATTAGGCTCTTGCTAGCGGTGTGTGAAATGGAGACCTGATCCCTCAGTGATAGAGAGTATGTTTGTGTGTGCACGCATGCACACACACACGCCACACACACACACACACGCACGCGCACACACACACACACACACACACACACACACACACACACACACACACACACACACACACACACACACACACACACACACCCCCTCTGGCCTCCAGCTAACAACAGCACCCGGGGCCTGCCTGCCTGCCACGGCTGCATATTTCTCATCTCCCTCCTGATACCTCACCACACTAACAGATCTGATTATGTCGTGCATCGCCTCTCACAACACCATGCCAAGAGGCTGCACGGCTCCGGGAGTAAACAGGTCTGGGGCTCAGCGAAGCCTAATAGGGTGCAGGGAAGATGGAGGATGGGTGGGGTGGAACAGCAGGGTGGGATCAGAGGTGTGGTGGCAAGACACTCTCTCTCTCTCTCCTCTCTGTCTGTCTGTCTTTCTCTCCCTCTCTTTCTTGTTCTCTCCTTTTTAATGGTAAGAGAAGTGTGCATAGAACCCAATGGCTCGACAAGATGGAGGATTCTCAGCTATGACGGCAGTCTGGACAGAGGAGACACTGACTGACTTTAACAGGCTGTCAGTACATTAACAGCTAACTGCACAGAGTAGTGAAGATGGGTGGGGTGGGAGAAAAGGGAGGGGGAGGGAGAGAGGGAGAGAGAGAGAAAAAAAAGAAAAAAGAGAGAGGGAGAGAGAGAGAGAGGAAAGAGCAAGTGAGTAACATGTCCTCCAGGACAGGCAGAGAGCCATAACACACTGTGTAAATACTGCCGTGATTGTGTCATGCAGGAGGGGTTGTGAGGGAGGCTGGAGGTTCGACCAAAAAACCACCAGGGACAAACTTCCAAAAACAAAAAGGGAGTGTGAGTGTTTGTGTGTGTGTGTGTGGTGTGAGAGAGAGAGAGTGTGTGTGTTGGGGAGGGGGGTTTATTACCACTGTTACCTGCTCCACAGTGAGCTTTTAGGGGCCACCTCCCCCTCATTCAAAGCACTTTGAGAGAGAGAGACAGAGAGAGAGAAAGAGAGTAAGAGGGAAAGAGAGAGAGGGTTATGAAGTCTCAGGGAAGGGGAAAAAAAAGAAAAGCAAAATACTCTGCTCTTCCCACAAGAAAGGTGCCCTGTCGACATGCCGTGACAGCTGGGTTTTGTTACATTTGTGCTCCATGGAAATAACACAGAGTCATATTCACACCTCAAAGCTCTGGCCACACCACCAAAGCAAGAAAATATACCAACGAAGACCAAGATGGTGAGTATTTGTCTGTGTGTGTGTGTGTGTGTGTGTGTGTGTGTGTGTGTGTGTGTGTGTGTGTGTTGAAAATAGCTTGCTAATGCATCTGTGAAGCCCATAAAAAAAGAGGCAGCTTTAGCAGGTCTGCCACAGTACCGCATTCATGCTGGAGAGCGAGAGAGTGTGTGTGTGTGTGTGTGTGTGTGTGTGTGTGTGTGTGTGTGTACACACATGCCTGCCCACGCACATGTGTCAATCCCAAAGAGTGTTCCATTGACTGCTGAGCAAGAGCAACTGTATTTGCACTGAACTGCACACAAGGCTGGGCTGAGCTGAGCGAGTCAGGAGAGAGGCATGAGGAATGAGGAGAGAGGGGAGGGGGAATGAAGAAAGCATGGCTGCTCTCAACCAGGGCTTGACCTTTCCAGCTCACTCAGCAGACCCCCCTCCCCACCCCCACTTATGTATAGCACCCACCCTCCATCATACACACTATAGAAACCACTCATTCCAACCCCCCCATCCCCCAATACACACACACACACACATAACATGTTAACCAAACATTGGCATTTGTGGCCCCTGGACAGTTATGCTCAACATCTGACATTTCACCTCCATGCTCTTCAAATGCAAATTCCTTGCTATCAAGTAAAAAAATATATACAGACATATATATCTATAATGTGTGTGTGTAAAAATGTCTACAAAATAATAAAACAATTGTTTGTATATAAAAACAAATAAAAAGTACATTTGCTGGTCAACGTTCCTCATATAGCAAACTCAAATGTGCATGACGTGCATCTCTAAGCTGTGTAAACATAACTTGGGTATGTGGTAAATACACCAGTCGCACAACACACAATCCCTCAGGACTCATCCTACCACGGTGAGGTAAGTGGGGACAGCGCACGCTTCTAAGCCATTGGTGCCCGCGTTGTCCCTACGGTCAGGCTCCATAACGATTAACAATTTGATGACTCTACGACAAGCCCGTAATTAACAACGGCAAGAATTCCACATGCCCCCGAAAATGCGCGGGGACACTGGCTAACTCGATTAATTTGCTTTTATGCAGAAATAATCTCTGATCAGCATTACAAAGTGACTCGCAAACAAATTAGGTTTGAGCCAAGAGTGCTCATTGATCTCCGCACTCATCCCGAGCTTGTGCATGTGAAAGCCAAGGCGGCCGTAATCCAATCCCATCACCGAGAAGGGAGAGAGGAGGGGGTGGGTTGCTTGGGCCAGATCTTCCAGCATACGGAAAACGTCCAGCTTGCACACACACACACACAGGCGCAAACCTCCAAGTGTGTTCAATTAGGAGGTATTTCTGTGCTCTGTCAGCAGGGCTAAGGCAGTGTTGGCTAATTGCTTTTGGGATTACGCTAATCAAGGGAGAGATTGAGCAGGCTGTGTGCCTTTAACAAAAATAACAACACCAATGACAACGACATGACGACACCACCACCAATCTCCATGTCCACCCACGGTGCGTGGTTGATTGTGCTACCATTGTGAAGTGCCAAAGATGGCTGATTGCTGTATGCTGTCACACAATACCAGTGGCATTCATCTCACGGAAAAGGGGATGGACATGGATATAATTTTGTGGGGGATGGGAGGGGGGGTATGCGCACAGGAAAACCTTTTTTAGATGGTGGTGATCCACCAGTTTAAACTGTAACATTGATGAGTTGACTGCCAAGGCTACATGCAGCGTTTAACTCCCCGAGTCATGTGCTCCACTGAGAGTTTGTGAAAGAACTGTGGTGTGGGGTTGAAAGCAGGAATGAATGCGTACAACATGCCCTGGAGATTGCCGTGCCAACAGCTATAATCATCAAGGGTTGCTAGCGTTGCTAACAACAAACGAGGGCTGTGTGTGCTCTTTGTTCCAAGGATGAAAATTCAGTTCAACATGAGATCACTGACAAAACAGAAAACATCTCAGTGAACAAACATTCCGCGGTGCATCTAGGAACAGAAGGGAAAAAAATGGCAAATGTTGATCTTGATATCTCAACGCATTGCATAACCCCCCTAACCTATTCCATGGTTCTTCAGCATACAAGGCTTACTTATAGGTTTAATAGGGAACTGTGAACACACACCTACACCAAGGGTGGAGGGGGGGGTGGGTAGCAGCCCATCTTGTGGGCGCTAATAACCTTGGGCTGTCTAGCACATCCTCCATGGCTGTATGGAATGGCACAGGAGTATAAATAGAAGATCCATTTCTCACCGGCAGTCTGTTACAGCTCTATTTCAGCTTGTCATTAAATATTTATCCCCACAAGTGGCAGATCCGAGTGAGGTGATAAGCATTTAGGAACCCAAATCTCTGACTAACTTCCCCCAAACCCCCACCAGCACTTCTCCAAACCCACCCCCAACCCCTTTTTTCCACCCCAAACAAGACACTCGTTTTATTCAGATGGATTATCTACAAGTGCTCCTTTAATCAGCCGTGGGGGCCAAGAACAGCAGAACTCCCTCGGCTGAGCCCCGCGGGAGCCACCTTTCCCTGCCAACCTTTATCAGACGGGGAAATCTACATTTCCCTCTTTTTATCTTACCCTCACCAAAAAAGAGTGTGTGTGTGTGGGGAGGGAGGAGAGAGAGAGAGAGGAGAGAGAGAGAGAGGCAGGTAGAGAAAGAGAGAGGACTTGGGAAGTTCCTCGTCAGCAGAGATATACCAATTTTGCCGATGAGCCATTCTTTAACCTCTCAATGTGGAGCAATGGAAAGCTAATTTCTTCTCATAGAGAGGGCCTTGAGAACTAGGGCAGTTGAAGAGAAAGGGGAAATTCTAAACCCTCTTAACCTGCAACCCAATTATTTTACAAGCTCAGGCAGCTGCATCCCAGTGATCACTTGTAAGGTTGTCATTTCTTGACAAAAGATCACAAAGGAAAGCTAAAAAATTTTTTGGGCTAAAGCAGATTACAAAGACACTAAGAAACAGGAGAGAAGAAAGGAGGGACCCAAAAACCTTACTGTTACTGTGGGGAGAAGAATGCAGGTGGGAGGGAGGGGGGAGAGAGAGAGAGAGAGAGAGAATGTATGTGTGCGTGTGTGTACTCGTGTCATTTTGTGTTGAGTGCTCAAAAATTAAAATACCACCATGCTGACTCCTTGTAGAAGCATTTCTCTATTTTGGCTCCCACTGAACTTGGCATCTTCAAAACGAGACAGATGAAGAGCGATTGCGCCGTGCCGCAGCCTGGTGGGTGGTGTTGCATTGGGCAGGAGGGGGGAGGGGGGGTATTAGTGCACCTCTGGCCCCACTCCCGACTGTTACAAAAAAAGAGAAAAGAAAAAAAAAAAAACGCAATGCGCGTCTTTTCTCCAGTCACAGCCTTCAGAGGTATTCTTGGACATGGAACAATAAAAAGAGTAAAAAACAACCAAACAAACAAACAAACAGAGACGTCTTTTCAAAAGACTCAATAGGGGATAACGGTCTGCCATAGCTGCGGGCTGTCCCCAAGGAGAGAAGGAGAAGAAGGCAAAGAAGGAGGAAGAGGAGGAGGACTCCTTTCCAAATCGAGAGCAGCCGACCCCTGCGAGCTCCTGACAGGTCAGTTTACATGCCAAGCTGGCTGAGCCAAGATCAGCGAGAGAGAGCAGTTCACTGCTCACCTCCCACCAGCCCAGAAGGAAAATACTCATCGACTCTCCAAACCATCTAAACAGCTACCTTAGATCTTGGCACTTTATAATCTAAGCACAAACATTAAGAGACTGCGCAATCAAAACATGTATTTAAGAGAGCAAGACTGAAGAAAGCAGGTTTTTATATATAGAGGTTCTAAGCTACAAATTGCTGCTAGCAAAGGCTTCACTCTCGATGAAGATGGCTTAGCCTTGCCTAGAAGTATAAACAACATGGTTTATGAATCCTGTGGTTTTCCAATAAAAGAGGGGTTTACAGCAAGCAGACTCCCTAACCACCTACAGTGAAATGAGAGGTGCAGGATTTTTGAGCAGCTAGACTAAATTCTTTGAGAGTCCAGAGACTGAATCGACACCGGTATCAGTGGGTCAAGGGTCAAATAATCTCACTGTCGTTTTAATGCATCACTGCCCCAATCTGGCTGGACTAGACTAATCCAGTTTGGACATGAGGACCTGGCAGAGCTCTGCATGTTGAAATGATTACAGACGTTTTGACAAACTTAAACAGGCAACACAATGGCAACACAATGCAATAAACATCCACTAGTCTCTCAGAGGCCAAAGATTTTTAGGTACTTTGCTTTCTGGCAACAGAGATGAATGCATTTAAAGCTTTAGAACAAATCGCTGATTTAAAGTCATCAGTAAATCCTGATCAAAATGATCTGCCACAGTTTTTGAATCGAAAAGAACACTCCGCTTGTCTTTGAAGACAGACAATCCTTTACAATGCAATCCAATATTACCTCCTCTGTCAGATTACACACTGACAGCTATTGTGGAAAATACAGGGTCAATGCAGAGATGAAAAGTACAAATGCTCTTGTATTGCTCAAATTGCTCAATTGCTATTGTGTAAAATGGCTGGATCTTTAACACTTCTTTACATAGCTAATGCTAAGTGAGCACTGGCTAAGTCTCATGAAATGCTGTATGTCCTCTTGAAATCCCAATAGACATCAGCTTATCAAGGAAATCAAATACTGCAGAGGGGCTATGACTTTCATCAGAAATTACAAGTATAAACAACCTCTTCTTATCAACTGGCAAATTGTGAAAGTGTGTATAAATGTCAGCCAGAAAAATGGGGAAATCAAGATTTCCAGTCATGTGTGGATCAGGCTCAGACTTGCACTGCATCACCCAATGCTATTGCCAGTACTGATCCTCGCGCTAGCTCTAGAAGCTGACTCTGCTTACACAGACATGAGATGCCAGCTAAACAGTAGTATGCTAGCACAGTTCATCAAGTCAGAAGGAACTGAAGTGGACTGGGGCACTTGTGAAGGTTCATGGTGGGCAAAAGGTACTATGTTGAAAGGCCAGTGGACAGAACAAAAGGCCCTGGCCAAGCAAAATGGCAGCCGGGCACAGGGATAAAGCATCTTTTTTTTTTTTTTCTCCTCCCTGTGTGTGTGACTAGACCTACTTCACACTGATGAGCCCCTGAAAATGACCAGCTGGAGACCAGCCAGGTGCTACATTAACACACAGTCTGGTTTACACTTTTTTTTTTTCCTAAGTCATCCATTTTTCCTAGATGGCACGGTGAAAATTCCCTTTTTGCCTGCCACTGTGCCTTTCATATTATAATTGATGTTTTTGAAACAAATGGAGATTAGGAGAGTGTTGGTGGTGGGCGGGGCATAATTTATTTATTTATTGTAGATGAAAAATGTACAAAGCGATTTGATGCAGGTCATTCGTGTAGTTGGCTGTGAACCTGCCCTGAGTGTAGTGTAAATGAAGAAGGGAGGCGGATTGTGTGTGCCAACCTTCACCTCTCGTTTTGTTCACAAAGTCGCCAGTCATTTCCAAGCAGGAATGCACAGCTGGCAAAACTCAATTACTTGAGCGGAGATATGACTTACGGTGTTGACCCCTAATGTTTACACAAATTACATCATTTACCACTCATTACCAATGCACTACCTATAGTCTTTAAGTAATCCTTTTTTTTTCTTAGCCTGACGGATGTCAAACAGAACAAAGGGATCACCAGGACAAGCACTCCTGAGGGCTGAGCATGTCGTGTGGGAGATCATCACTCAAGTGGATTGTATGTTTCTATTTTTTTTTTTCCTGTCGCAATTGAAATACAAAATTCACACGACGGCTAATCTTCACGCGGTCAAAGAGGATAGCTAGAAAAAGAGAGCGAGCGAGAGGGAGAAGGAAACTAGTTCACGCTCCATCAGGATAATTATTGGGGACACTTGCTGTGACGATCACCTCTGGAGATAATCATAATTGCGGCTGCCATTTCCACCACCGCACCAGAGGAAAATCTATAGCTGCTCGAACACTATTGATGTGGAAGGGGGGGGGGTCAAGGAAAAAAATGACCTGGTAAAACAGTTCTGAAGTGCGCGCACGCACGCACGCACACACACAAACACACACAGTGAATGTGTGAATGATCAGCAAATATTACTGTTCTTGCCTTAGCCACTAAACCATGGCAGGCCAAGACTCCTGCATTATTTAAGAAAGGGGTGGGGGAGGGGGGGAGGAGAGGGGGGGTGATGCATAATTCAGAGCGAACAGCAGATTTGATGCATAAATAAAAGTCATACACTTCCACACATTAAATGTTTACAATCCCAAATAGGATTGGGGGTGCAAGCAGGTCTGCTCTGTAGCCTGCCTGCTCCTTTGAACGTCTCAGACCTGTCA
Source organism: Tenualosa ilisha (assembly GCA_015244755.2). Lineage (NCBI taxonomy): Eukaryota > Metazoa > Chordata > Actinopteri > Clupeiformes > Clupeidae > Tenualosa > Tenualosa ilisha. The sequence goes on from PYXC01000046.1 coordinate 1,605,805, forward strand.
CTCCGCAGCGGGTGTCGCTTTCATCTCCGTTGACTTGCACTAAATGCATAAAAACCCCTGACTGACAGGGTTGGTGGCAGGGGGGCTAAGGGGAAGGCCTGAAGGCTTTTGTTTGCCCAGACCAGACGCTTCACACAGGACCCCGAGCTGTCCCACGCAGACGGAGCACTGAGCAATATTAAAAGAACATGTGTAGCAACAAGCTGTGACACTGGAAGCAAGCCGTTGTCATGGCACAAAAACACAAACTACGCTCTCAAGTTTTGATCTTTCGTCGTAAAAGTGGTGGGGACGACCGGTACAGATCAATCAGAACAAGGACAAACAGAATCAGACCCAGCTTCTATCCCAGAGCAATAACCACACATAACAAATCTAGAACACAAGTCTGTTTGTGCAGTAAGGGATGGTGCAGTGCATTAGTTGATAATGTTGCTGTTTGTACAGGAGTGAGTGGGTTTGACTTTGTCCCTTGCATGCTATTTTTTATACTTCTGCTTCATGACATTGATTGTTGCACTGAGTGGGGTTGGGCATGTTCAAATTTTGTTGTGCTGGTTACAATGAAAAGATAGATATTCTATTCTTTTTCAGACGTTGTGTTGCCCTCGAACCAATGGATTTGTTCCTAGACTGCTTTTTGTGTTTGTTTTCTCTGCAACCTTATCTGCGTCACACAAGGCCCTGTGTTTGGGTTCACCCCAGATTCTTTCACTGTTTAATTACAGCCACTCATGGCAACCCAAATATGGAGGCTGCATCAACACACATCATCATTTGTGAACTGGGAGCGGAGGAGTGCATCTGATGGCTTTAACCACACACACACACACACACACACACACGGTTCTGTAGCCGGGTCCATGGGGAGTCCAGCCCCACTTTATGACCATGCGCTGAATTAACAGGTCCAGATGTCCCCCCCCTTCTCCACACAGGCAAGAGACCTCTCTGCAGGGCTCAGCTGCTTCAGGGCGTATTAAAAATATCACTTTCAATTATCCCAATTTCCTAAATGCCACTCCTGTGCTTAACACTCACAAGAGTGAGAACAATCACCAAGCCTCAATATTTTTTTTTTCTTTGATACAAGAATTCTTATTGCCCCTTTCTCAAGCACGGATCACTGCGGACAACATAAATAAACGCAGGCTGTCAGCACCCTGACCACAGATATGCTAAAATGTCCTATTTTTGGCAATATCTGATGGAGTTGTCTACTCTCTGCATGCACTACACATAGCCAAGTAAAGTGCAACATAGCTGCCTGCTGATGGACTGCTGAGAGACTAGGCTACCCCCTCTGACTGGGTAGGAGTAGGAGAGGGTCAATTAGAAATGTGGAAGGATCTTTGCATGACCTTTAATTACTATTCAAAAAAGCCACAATTGGTGACAACCACTGAAAACCCAAAGTCAAGCTTTTACAGTTACCCTGAGGCAAATACTACTTAAAAAAATAAATAAATGAATAAAAGTGTGTCTGTCACCTGCCCTTGAGTGGTAGCGATAGCAACAACACTACAAATTGCACCATAAAGCGCTACTTTGTTAGCCTGTCAACTGAGTCATGTTATTTCAGCAGTGAATAAGCCATTCCATTTTGCCTTTAGCCTCTTTGACTTTCCTCTGATTTATCTGCTTCAATGTACAGTTGGAAATAGAGGAGCTACTCAAAACAATCAAAAAAAAAATTTACACAGACCTTCTGCTGGTAGCGCAATGAGTCACCCAGAGTTCACTAGTGACTCATGCGTCCCGTCTACTGGTCCCAGCAGACCAGGCGCTGATCCTAGTGTAGCACCCAAGTGGTGAGTGGGCGCTATGGTTACAGTATCCGTGGCAGGTAGCGAGGCTCGAGGTGTTCACCTCTGTAAACAGAGAGAGCTCGGGAGAGGAATGCAGCCTTAATCTCCCCTGATAACAATGTCTATGTACAACAAATCTCTGAAAACAACAGCCATCAGAGAGACCAGACTGGCTGAGGAGTGACTCAACAGATGGGTCATGGAATAAACGGCTGCTTTAGAAACGACGACACACACTTTAGCATGTAGGCTAGCAAATCCAGAAGAGCACACAGCCACCGACCTCTTTTCGTTCTGTTGAAAAAGCGCATTACATGCTTGACAGAGGCTTCTTTCACAAAAGCACTTAACTTCTGTCTCATATTCCACGCCATGGGAATCAAGCTAGAAGATACATCAACTATGAGTAAATGCCTCAAGTATTCTAGCGGTTCCATTAAAAAAAAAAAAAAAGATGAATCAAAAGCTGCCCACAATGTACAAAATGCAGAAAAATAGTTTACAGAAAGCCTTGGAAGTGACATTAATTGCCTTCATCCCTGATCCAATTTATTAGAGCTCCATCACCCACATGCCATCCTCCCACCACTCAAAGCTGAGCAGCTAAACAGCATCAGTCTACAGCTACAGCTTATAGCAAGCCTGTCCTGTATCACACACACACACAACCCTTGCCCACCATATCTAGAAAATGGAGGGAGAACAACATGCTGAGTGAGAGAGAGTGTGGTGTGTGTGTGTGTGTGTGTGTGTGTAGGGGGTTCTGCCCAGTGTAATCCTAGAGAATTCCATTGCACGAGCAGATTAAATAACACCTCCGACACCCCTGTCAAAACGTTCCGTCTGCCTCAAGCCTAGCAACTGATCCATTACAGCACACTTTATGAAGAATCCTCGTTCAGCCGTTGTGCGTGCACACGCACACACACACACACACACACACACACACACACACAGACTGAGCGCACGCTCCCTTTGATCCGACCATCACCCTTCTTTTGATTCCTCTGAGGTGAGGCTCTGAAGAGCAGGGCTGTGTACTGAATGCTCTTGTGTGTGTGTGTGTGTGTGTGTGTGTGTGTGTGTGTGTGTGTGTGTGTGTGTGTGTGTGTGTGTACACTTAAGGGGGATGGGGGAAAGGGTGGGAGAAAACACATTACCTTTGTCTACAGTGGCAGTCACAAAACAGCGAGATGTGGTGCATGTGTGATTGCTTGTGTGGGGGAGTGCAAAGATAGTGCGTTAACCTTTCCAGTAATATCTACATGGAAGGCAAAGCAGTTAAATCCAATGTGCGGCCAAGCTTGGGGAACCGTTCCTAGGCGGTCATTTTCACTGCCGAGCTAGCTGACAATCAAACGCTCATAAAAGGCAAAGGGGAGGGGGTTGTGGAGGTGGGGGTGGATTTGCTTGGTATGACATGCACTTGTTTAATCGCTCACACACACACACACACACACACACACAGAAAGAGGAGAACAGACGTGCCCAGTTGTCTCATGAGGAGGTCATTGGAACAGAGCTGTTAATACTATTACTGCACCGTTAGCCTGCCGTGGGGGGGGGGGGGGGGCAACAGAGACCCTGGCTAAGGTCTGTCAGTGGGCTTTGTGCAAGACCAATGAGCAACGTGTTAGGTCAGCATTTCCCAGTCAGAACACATTTCTGGTGAACACATAAACTGTTATTTCAGCTATATGATCAAAGTTGCTCATCCAAATCACCATCCTATGCAGAAAGCAGTGAAACACAACATGGGTCTTGAGTGGCCAAAGCATCAATTTAAAAGCAGAAATATGAAAGAGGGAAAGCAAAAAAAGGGAACCGATAAGAGTCATTTTTCAATTCCATTAACAAAAATAAAAACTCAGAGAAAAAAGGACACTAGAACACCATCAACATTTAGCCAATATTTAGCCTACATTTTGTTTTGCCTTTTGCAACAGGATACACCACTGTGGTTTGTGGTTGGGCTAGTCTGTGCAGGTTGGGGGGGGAGTGTTACCATCAACACCTCTGCTTTTAATCACCAAACAGGGAGAGCGACACACTAAAACCAATGCTCACAGGGCCACCAATCCATGCAGAAAGCAGTGAAGCACAAGATGGAAAGCAGAAATATCACAGAGGTAAAGCAACAAAGAAAACCAACAAAAGTAACCCAGTCATTTTTAATTCCACTAACACAAGGGAAGAAAAAAAGAAAAACTTGGAGGGGAAAAAAAAAAAAAAAAACACCACCAACATTTAGCCAATATTAAGCCTAGGTTTTGTTTTCCCTTTTGCAACAGGATACACCACTGTGTTTTGTGGTTGGGCTAGTCTGTGCAGGTTGGGGGGGGGGGTGTGTTACCATCAACACCTCTGCTTTTAATCACCAAACAGGGAGAGCAACACACTAAAACCAATGTTCACAGGGTTGTCTTCGGATCATAATTCAACAACTCTTCTCCTAGCAGAGGAGAGGGAAGAAAAATCAAGACTTTCCCCTCTTCAATCAGACCCACTCAGCAGGAGACAAAGTGGAAGCAGCTACAACGTGTGAAGCTAGGATTCTCAGTACCGGCCTCAAAAAGCCTCGACATCAGCAACACGGAGAATGACTAAGGGAAGACGCTGAATGATTAAAGCTTTGGAGTCTCATGACTAAAGGAAAATCTAGCCATCTGAACTGGAAAGCAAACATATCTATCAACGCCATCTCCTCGCTCACGTGCAACACGGCTAATCCTTATCCTTTTCACATCGAGCTGTTGTCATCCGTTAGCCTAGCCCTCAGCAATGCAACTTCCTGCTTGTAAAACCTCAGCATAAAGGCAAGGAGAGCAGCATGCCAAAGGGCCTGTTGGCATCATTAGCAAGATCATCAAACGATAGCTTGCTCTGAGCAGATGTTTGTGTGTGCGTGGGTGTGTGAGCACTTCAAAACCTAAGATTATCTTCTCCTGAGCAAAACCACAACATAGCTTTGCATATAGTTTTTTGTTTACAGGTAAAGAGAGGGCGTTGTCCTCCTCTCCACAAACATACTATGTAAATGTGTCGATGTGTATTAAATATGTATGACCAACTCAAGGAACGGGGGAGAAGGAGAGGCGGGGGGGGGGGTGTTCAAGGGTTGCGGATGGGTTGAGGATCTGTTTGGATGTGAGGGTCTGGCGTCAGTTCTCCTCACCATTATCTCCGGCCATTGTTGCTGTGAATTAGCCAACCAGTGTCCTCCCACTCCAGCGCATTAATCACATCTGAATCATTAAGCAAGAGGTCACTTCCCAGTTAACAGGAGACGATGAGGGGAGCGTGAGGAAGAGGGAGATATATGCAAAAGAACGGGGGGGGGGTTCGAGGGTGAGAAGGGTGGAAAAAAAAAAATGAGGACAGTCTTTCAGATTAACCCTGCAACCACAGGACAATTAACATTTCAACAGTTTTTAAAACAGGGTTGAGGAAGGGAGGGAGGGGTGCATCTAAAAAAAGAAAACGGCGAAAACATTTGGAGCACGTACTTGGGAAGGGTTAGGAGGCTATGAGTGCATTCTGGGTGAAGACTGCAGCAGTTCATGTTCCCTCCGCCATTATCCCCAAATGGCATCAAGTTATTTATTTTCAGTGGAATATTCTCTTTTACCCTAAGGAACTGAGCTAGCTGTCTGGAGTCACATGACATTTAAGTATGACCAATAAAACTGTGATTATGTTAGTGGGTTTAGGGAGCACTGAGCCATGCTTCCCCATTTTGTGTGTAGGCCATGAGGACATGATCAGATAAGACTAACGTGAAACAAATACCTTTATTTAAGCAAGTCTTGTCAAGCCTATAGCCACCACTACCTCCACCCCCACCGCCTCAACACACACACACACACACACACACTCACTAAACAGACCGCCATACTGTTCAACTTTCCAACAAATCTCTGTCGGAGACTGAGAGCTTGACTAATCACACACAGATCCGCTCGCACCCAGTCCCATGGACCGACCTCATGCTCTCAGCAAACAACAAAAGGAAGCAAAGCTGATTCTGATTGTCTCCTTGGCAAGTTACAACTGGTCAAGCAGGTCCTCCCCAAAGCCTCCATCATCCCTTCCAAAAGTGTTTTCTGTAAACAAGTGGTTACATCCCATCACTCCAAACCACAAGTGAATAGATATGGGTAGTTAAGGGGTAGGTAGGGGGATTCCCAAAATGCATGGGGTGTCATTTGTTTAGGTTGATAACGCAGCTTTCAATTACACAGGCTAGTTTAGCTATGCCTAAGGCATGTAAGCTATTAAACTGTTAGCAGAGGAAGAAATACAAATACATGTGTTGTCTATGTAGCCAACGTTGGCTCAAACTTTGAAAGTGTCATTAGTTTGAAACCCAAGTAACATCTATTATTTATTCAGTGCATCTTAGTTTCACGCACAGAAAAAAAATGGCCCAGGGGGTGTGTTCATACAAAGAGGTAAAGAAGTTCAAAGCAAAGGTCTCTGGGTTACTCATGGGCTTTTCCTCAGCCTGCCAAGAGGGTCCAGAAGGGAGAAAGGGGAGGAAAAAAAAGCCAAGAATTGCAACAACAATGTAACCAACTTTATGCTTGCCTCATGTCATAAAAGCGCCCTACAGCAGCATACGTCTTTCCCTCAAACAATTTACTCTTGAGAACACACTTATAGTAAAATTCAGAGGCTAGGCAAACTCGTGGTTTTAACTTCTAAGCCTGTAGCAAAAGCCAACATTCCACATTCCATCCGTATCCCCCCACACCTTCCAAACCACTCATACCCCCTCCCCCCCGAGAAACTTTTTTTTTTTTTTAATTCAGTGTAGCCAGGCACTCACCCGCCAGTCTGATGATCTAAGTTCCAATCGACTGCTGCAAACAACTTCAAACGGAATCCTCGGCAGCTACTACCAAATGACCCGGCCGAACTTGTTGGCCTGGGTCAGATCCAAGAACCAAGGCTAAACAGTATCGCGCCGACACTTTATCCTTAAAGAGCCGCTGCCCGTGCAGAGGGAAGCGGGCACTTGCTTCAACAAAAGACGACCTCGCTTTTGTTAATTTATTCACGTTCCGATCGCCGAGGGACTCCTTCAAAAAGCACACGGCGGACTCCGTTCCCTTACGCCGTGTTATAGCTCCCGATGTGAAACGCATAAAGGACTGTGGTCTTGATACAGTGCAGCACTTCGAGGGGTAGGAAATCACTGAGTTCACCGCTTACAGACTCGGCTTCCTTTTTCACACACACATACACACACACACACTCGCTCTCACACACTCACACGCGCGCGCTCTCCCTGCCTCTACCCCCTCTCCCTCTTTCATATGCGCACACACACACCGCGTTCTGCCTATCTCCCTGTCTCTCCGTGAGTCCACCCCCCCCTCTTCAGCTGTTCAACAGACGCATCCACATGGCTGACCTAGTCTTTCTTTATCCAGACACTAGTGAAGGAGAATTACCCCCCACCCCCCATTACTAAAATACGAACAAAACAAAAACATGGACTGGATTCAAATTATTGTCGGGACAAAGAAACTAGAATGGGGGACGTGATTGATGGCAACCCGTTGAGGATATGGTCTGTTCGAAACTGCATCAGTAAGCAAGATGTTGAGACCGTATCCCGAGCGAGACCAACATAGCCTACAAGGGCTGCTGTAAAGAATATTAAAACGCAGAGTTCACTTAAATACCCGAGTAAAACAGAGAAGAAAAAACAACAAACTATTGTCAGTTAATTTAATACGCTAATGAATATTGTCGGTTAATCACTTCATTTGCAACATACGCCTCTGCTTTTCACTGACAAATTAAAAAAATAAAGCACGATCTGAGCTTTATTGGCCCGGGCATTTAGGACAGAATTGGTGGAGCCGGCAAGACAACACTGGGGTTTGGATTAAACATGAAGCATGCGTTGTTGCACTTTGCTCTTGCTTGTGCTGCTCATTTGCATTTTCAGATAATGAATTAATTACTCACTCACTCTAAACCCATTCACTGGCAGCAGTGTGTTCTTCTAAGGCACCGTGGGTCTTTCCAAATGCCGCGCGTGACAGTGAAACGTACATTATTTTCCAAATTGATTGGGGCAGGAGGATCATTTGGTGTTATGCGCGTGATTATATAGTGGAATTGAAAAAATGACGCATGGCCATTACACGTCGTTTTTCAATCTGGCTGTCTGGCCAATGGAATTAAGAAGGGGGTGGTGACGGTCACACTCATCTCCTCTGAGGTGTGTGTGTGTGTGTGTGTAAATTGTCCCCATCGGTAAAAGTGTGTGTGTGTGTGTGTGTGTGTGTGTACGGATGTTAAGAATCAAATCACAACCTGTTTGTCTCGTATTTAAATATATTTCAGCAGGCTGCGAGCACATTAATTCGCATTTCTCTGCTCCTAAATCCAATTAACCGCAACAAGCGCACATAATCCAAACAAGGCTATCTTAACTCACCAACCGACACAAACGGTGTATTTGAAGAGGCAGGGTAGATCAATAGGAATTCAGTTTGGTGTAGAGCGGGCCTTTTATTGTTCTGCAAACCATGTTGCCTGTCAGTCCCCCCGCCCATTCGTCTCTCTCTCTCTTTTCTTCATGAGGAGGAGGTGTCCCTAGCGATCCCACAGCCGGCCAACGCTTTTGCAACCCCAGGGAGGCTTTTCACTGAGCTAGACCTGCTGCTTCCAACCACCGTCAGCACAACCCTCCATGTTATAAACACACACAAACACACAGCCTCAATCTCAATCTCCCTGTCGTCAAAGAGCTTCAGACTTTAGGTGTATTTATTGAGTTATACCTACTTGCAGCTCCACAGCTGCCCTCAACTCGACATGTAATAATAAAGCCTTGACTACCTGCGCACACACACACGCACGCGCGCACACACACACACACACGGCAACTCGTAAGTCTGATTCACTTGGCTATGTGAGACTCCCACAGCGAAAGAGATATTTGGAGAATGTCATTTCCACAGAGGTACCAATCATAGACGTTCAAACAGGCTGCCAATAGCTTTAGGCCAGGGGCAGGAGGAATGGCAGCGCTTCTGACTCAATCACATGCGACAACAACAACACTGTTATGTGGTGCTCTTCCAAGGCAGGTGAGAAAATAATTGCCTTGAGTGTGTGTGTGTGCATAATTCCCATGAACAAGTCCAAACAAAGATTCTTCAAATGAATGGGCACAGTGAAGTTGTTGTGTCTTTCACCATTGCAATGCCACCAATGTAAACATTTATATAAGATTTATATACAAATGCTCCAACATAATTGACATAAACATAAATGAACAAAATGTTGCTCTTTAGTCCCACAAAACGTAGCCTAGCTCAATGCTAATCGAAAGTCACCACACGTGCACAGGAATTTTATAAACATAAAAAATGAAGGCCTAGGTTACACAGCCGGCATTTGGTTAGATGGCAGCCACTTGGGGGTTAGTGCGCAGGACTGCGTGTGAGAGCAAAGCGTTAGGAAGCCCAAACACTTTGCGTTTCCTGCCGTCACATGGCTGTGCCACAGTCTTTTCTCTCTCTCTCTCTCTCTCGCTTTCTGTCTCTCTACCACCTCCCTCTCTGTCCCTCTCTCCTCCTCCCTCTGGCAGATGAGATCCCATTATCAGCTGGACGAGAACTCCACCTCCAGGATTTCACAGCTGCTCTGTTTATCGCATGGCCCTGTCAAGTTGGGCACCATTAACCGATAATGAAAGGAGACAACCGATGCAGTTACAAGCAAAGCACTCCGCATTCTACAGGCCTAAGCATGTATCTGGGAAGCTGACTATGTCTATTCAATTCTGCTCAGCATTCAACAGCGCTGCCACAGTGCCTCTCTCTGAGTCTCTTTCTCCCTCTCACACCCCCCGCCTCCTCCTCTCACCCCTTCAAAAAAACCACCTCAGCTCAGCGTCACCCTGCCCTACTCAATCCACTTTATTGCCTTGTTGCTGTTCTCTTTGGGAATTTTATGGGGAAGAAAGAGGCACTGGCTGAAACAAAATGGCTCTTTATGAAAGAAAGAGAGAGTGGAGCAGTCTGTCCAAAAAGGTATGCCTGAGAAGCATCTACTGACTACATTATAAATAAACAAAGAGAAACAATAAACAAACACACACAAACAAATGGACATGGTAGCTTTCTCCCATCCCCCCCCTTAAGTGACGACACCTATTATAGTCCAGATGACGGCGCCTAGATCGATATGCACACTGCCAAGTGGGCTATATGACTCTGCATGTCTATAAATCCATTACTGTCGGCTGTGTTTCTGCCCATTCACCCTCATTAAAAAATAAATACTTTTTCAAACCCTGGAGAGGGGAGGGGAGGAGGGGGGGGGGTGCAGGAGGCGAAAGAGAGTAGGGGGGAGATGGAGGAGGTTGCAACAGACATGCCGTGTTTGCTTTTGCCTGATTACCCCTCAGAGAAGAAGCGCAATCTGGGACACACACACATACACACACACACACAACTGGGGGAAAAGAGAAGGGGGGCAAAAATGCCCTTGCAATACAAATAAGTCAGCTTGTAGCTGAAACAACAGACAGAGAGAGAGAGAGAGAGAGGGAGGGAGAGAAGGTGACACGGATGAGTGCGCCAAAAGCCTCAGAGCGCCTTGGCAACCCCTCCTCTGTCCTGGCCCCTTAAGTACTCATATCTAGTAACTTCATTTAATAGTGCTCACCAGGGACGGGCACCGCGGCCCTGCCAGAGTGGTGGCTGTGAAGAGACAAAACAGGCTTCTAAATGAGAGGGAAGAGAGAGAATCAGTCAGCTCTTCTCTCCCCTGCGCCATCGCCAGCCGCCCCCCCCCCCCCCCCCACCACTCCACTCCACTCCACTCCACTCCAGCATAATATTTAGGGCTGTGATCAGTCATCCATACAGAGAGAGTGAGGATCAAAATTCACCCAAAGTATTTAATAGGCGAATGCCCCGAGACAACAAATCCATTTCTGCTGAGAGAGGTGGAGAGGTGGAGGGGGGAAAGTGTGTTTTTCTTTCTTTCTTTTTTTATTTTTAAGGTGTGTGTGTGTGATGACAATAGGAGTCCACTCTGCCAAAACAAAAACATATAGAGGAGAAGGAAAGAGAGAAAGAGAATCTCCGGAGATTATCTAAGCAGTGCTCATTCCCTTCCTCTTTCTTTTTCTTTCTCTTTCTCTCTCTCTCTCTCTCTCGCCCCCCTTGCTCTCTCACTCTTCTTTCTCTCTCTCTTTCACCAGAGGACCTCCTCACACCCTTTTGCCTACAGCCAAGAACAAACACTCATGTTTCTCTTCAGCCGTCTCAAACTACCTCCACTCACATTTACATCACTCACACACACACACACACACACACAGAGGGCTGCTCCTACTGACATACTCGCTCTTAAAGCTGAGAAGAAAAAACTTGACTTCAATTCACCCACTGCCATTTTGACTGGACGCTCCAGTGCTGTAGTGTTTTACAAGTTTTCTGGGGACCAGGGGAGGGGACGACTGGGCGGAGGGTTTTGGGGAGGGAAAAAAGAAAAAAAAAAAAACGTGAGCAAGGAAGTCGTCCTCCAATGACTCAATAGAGAGCGATGGCTGCCGTCCACAGAGGGAGAAAACTACATAAGCAGAAGTACTTTGTGCTGTACTGTACAACACCACCTGTCCAAACATAAAACCTTCATTGCTTCATACAACCACCAGCGCTTGTATACACACACATACAAACACACATCTGCCACACACACACACACACACACACACACACACACACACACACACACACACACACACACACACACACACAGGGAGACACAGCTATCCAAGGCATTATTAAGTTCAATTTCACTTCAAGTGTTTATGTCACACACTAGTAAAGAGTGCCTCTTGAACACTCTTTT
>PYXC01000046.1:1622500-1645000 GCA_015244755.2 Tenualosa ilisha
TATTCTCTCTGCCGCCCACAAACACAACTCTCTCTCGGCTCTGTGCAGAGTAACTGCATCAGACCCCGGACTTACAGCACCTGTTCAATAACACTGACATTTCACATTCAGTATCCGAAGCTCCACAGCACTTTATAGCCCTTTTCAGAATGAAAACAGAAAACAGCTGCAAAGTCTGATTTATGGGACTTGACACTCTCTCTCTCACACACACACACACACACACACACACACACACACACACCACACACACACACACACACACACACACACACACACACCACACACACACACAAAGCTAATCCCCTCAGCACTTCACAAAGGATATGACCCTCAGGTGTCCACCGTCTGTGTGTACGTGTACATGTACATGCATGTGTGTGCACAAAATGCAGACATGCTGTCCATGGGGACCTGTAATGGGAGTGCAATTGGCAAGTGCTGTTAGCGCAAAGCCTGGGCTTTGACAGTGGCGTTGACAGTGGCCCCATCTCACTGCGCCGTGATGCATGATCAACTTTACATGCAGCCTGGATGTGTGCATGTGTGTGAGCATTTCTTTTTGTAGTTGGGCACCAATTTTTCGCCTTATTTTTAAAAGGCATGAAAAACAGACTAATGTGTGATCAGGCCTAAAGGCACGTGGGGCGCACACGCAAACACACACACGCACACGCACACACACACACACACGCACGCCATATAGGTTCCATTAGCCCCATCTGTTTGACTGCATTAAAGCATTTAGACCTCTGCAATTACTAGCGATAAAGGTTATTAACTCTGAGGATTAGATGACTGTATTAAAAAAATTGATTCCCTCCATTCTATACCACCAAGCCTCCAAACGCCCCCCTTCCCATCTAAAACACCCCCTCCACCCTGCACACACAGAGACAGACACTGCCTCCAGCTTGCGACTACCCTGGGCCCAGTACAGAGTCGGGAGGTGAAACAACATGGCCGCCAGATTGACAGTGGCTCCCAATCAGCTCCGCTTCCCCTTCTCGCGGCTCCAGATCAATACTCAGCCTACTGAACAAGCCTGGCGATCGACCAAGTCAGCATACTAATCGAGCCCAACCTGCGTAGCGCAAAGTCAGCATACGGAGCACCATGCCTACTAAACAGCCTAATCAGGCAACGAAGCAGGCCTACTAAAGTAGGCCACTAATCAGGCTGCTAAACAAGAGCACTGAGCAGGCAGCACTGAACCAAACAAGGCCAAACAGCCTTTTCAGGCTGAACTCTGAACTGTGCTGTTACTGGCCAGTGGGGAGTGAAGGGGCTAAGAGTGAGGGCTGTTTTGTGTGCAACAAAGCCGTGCCGTGTGTGTGTGTATATACAGTAAACACACACACACACACACACACACACATATATATATATATATGTGTGTGTGTGTGTGTGTGTGTGTGTGTGTGTGTGTGTGTGTGTGTATGTATGTGTATATATATGCGTGTGTGTATGTGTATCTATGTGTGTCAGCAACAATGGACAAGCACTCAAAGCAATACAGGATTTTTTTTTCTCCACAGGGGCAGAACAAGCTAGCATGTCTGTTGAGCTGATTTGAGTGACTGACTGCTTGTCTGCCTGCTGGACTTGAACAGATCCCCGTCTCTGTCTCTCTCCCCCTCTCCTGCTCTGTCCTTTTTTCTTTCATTATTCATCAGTGGCCTCAACCTTATTATGCAACGCTCCTATTCTGCCCCAGTGACCCTCCCTCCACCCCCCCTGACACGGCAAAGCCCCCCGAATCACGTGCTGAAATCACAATCCCCTCTGACTGCTCCCGTCCCTCTGTGGCTCGGCCCACATCAAAAGACCAGTGACAGCCCTCATGACTAAGCCTCCTCCCCTGCTAGGGCTTTTCTCCTTCCCTTCTCTCTCTCTCTCTCACTCTTTTTTTTCCACCCTTTCCCTTCTTGTAATTCATCAGAGGCGGGAGAAAAGAAGATCGTGTGTGCTCGGCGTCGTGAGAGGAGAAGGAAAAAAAAAAAAAAAAGGGAAGGAGAGGGAGAGAGAGAGAAGTCTCGCATCAGATGAGGCGAGGCACACACACACAGACCTCACAAATCGATCCTAATGCAGTCCTTCAAAAGCCATTTCCAAGCCATTCCGACTGGATGGGACTACGCAAGCAAGGAAGATAACAAATGTTGCTTTTCTGAAGGGTCTGGGATTAGTTGGTAGGTCAGGGGAAAAAAGGGAGGAATAAAAAAGAAAAAAAAAGAAAAAAACAGCAAGCGCCAGGCTGAGAGTTTGGGCAGGTAAAGCAAAAAGATGTGATTTGGAACATGGCTTCCCCACCACCTCAGTGCAAAGGCTGCTCTCTCCCTCTCGCTCTCTCCCTCTCCCCCTCTCTGTGACTGGAGAAAGAGGGGACACAATCAGTGGTGGTTAGCAGTCATTGCCCCCCCCCACCCCCCCCTCGACCCCTCTGGAGAGTGCTTGGGAGCATTAGATATTTATAGTTTTCCTGAAGAGGAGGGGAAAGAAAAAAACCTCTATGTGTACACAACAGCATTGGCTCTTCACATTCCAGGCATGGATAAAGGGGGCTGGTCTGTGACGAAGAAATGAGGTGTGTGTTCGGTGTGTGTGTGTGTGTGTGTGAGGTTCACTCAGGAGAGAGGGCTTTTGGTCATCGCTGACCGGAGTGAATATTAATAGAAAAACAGATTACCTGCTGATTAGCGGCCATTATCAGGCGGCTCTATTAACCTTTGAGAAATGGACTGGCTGCTCACTGCTTAGCCAGGCATGCTCCAGCACCCCCCCCCCCCCCCCCCAACCTAGCCCAACCCCAACCTTTCTGTCCACATCCCTCTCCCTGTAAATCTCACTCACCCTCACCCCCTTCTCTCTCCCTCTCCCCTTTCTCTCTCTCCCTCTCTCTAGAACAGAGGAGGGGGAAAGGAGGCTGCAGTAAAAGGACTGCTGCCGCTGCCGTTAAGTAAGCACATTGAGCCATCAGCTCTGGACATCCATCACCATGGCGACATAGTCTTGGGGGGGGGGGGGGGGAAAGGGAGGGGGGTATGTCTGGGCAGTGCTCCTCTCCCCACCCAATATCCAGGAGCTAAATGTTCATTAGGAAACATGTGCATTTAGTGCCTTTACTCTTCACACACACACACACACACTGTCTGACTGTCTGTCTATGTGTGTGTGTGTGTGTGTGTGTGTGTGTCTCCACACATGGTTTACCCACAGGGTAGTGGTGGTGGGGTGAGCAGTGTGTTGCTGCAGTTTGGGAGGGGGAGGGTGAAATATCTACACATTTGCCATTTTTAGGTCACTGTGCTTGAGGCCTTGGTTACGCTGCTACACTGTCAGGTCAAAGACGAGGCGAGGCGAGGCGAGTCTCATCATTGTGTCTATGCATGCAAATGGCCAAGGTTCATTTTCATCAATTGCTTAACAGCTCTTAATCAATAAATGTATTCCTCAACAGATTGTTAGCAAACAGAACTCCAAATGAACAGATGAAAAATGTAATCTGAAATAATAAATAAATAAATAAATGACAATAATTGTGCTGAACCGAATGAGTTTCCAGAGTTGCCAATGCCTTCCTCAATTTGATGCTAAATTATCACGCCGCTGGTTTAGCACTTATTTCATCAGACTCTTTCATCAGCAGCATCTAAAGGCTTAGGATGCATTCAACAATACATTGTTTTATTGTGATTGCGGCTTTGTTGCTGTTGGATAGGCCTCTGGAGGATGAATCATGAAGATGGGCCATTGTCTTGGCAAATAAACAGCATTGCTCTCCCGAGTTGCCTGCTCCCATAGCTTGCAAAGCAGCCAACAGACTAATGGGGGGGGGGGGGGGGGGGAGTGACACAGGTCCTGCGTGTTAGCTAGAGGGGGCTAATTTCACTGGAAGCATTCAGGCTCCCCTGTCGTTCCTTCATAGCCTGAGGAGACTGGACAAAAGTGCTCCGGTAGCCTAGGGGAGCTGCATGGTTCTGCATCGTCAACAAGGACAACTTTCCAGGGTTGGCGGAGTTAGAAACAGCACATATTATTTGTCTGAAGACACCCCAAGTTACCGCCACCCCAACCAACCCTACCCGGGCTTGCAAAGACATTAGCCTTGCAAGCTATTGATTGGCAAATTCTTTTCAGGCACTCCTAAGGACCGGCTATTGATTCACACCATTCAATTTTCTGCTCAACAATTAAAGCCAGGCACAAAAAAAAAAAAAAAAAAAAGAAAACTGCTAACACAATAGGCTACCGCTTCTTCTGTTTGCCCAATTCAACTGCCGCTAGGTTTCCATATCTTTAGCCAAGAAACTCTGTGTGTGTGTGTGTGTGTGTGTGTGTGTGTGTGTGTGTGTGTGGAGGGGGGGTGTAGCGTGTGAAGACACTCATGCTCCCTAGTCCCCATTCCCTAGCGCCCACTCCATAGTGACTTGCATTTTCCTCCCCCGACGCACAACAAATAAATGCAAATCATCACATCCTCTTTCCCGCTCTCTCCCCCTCTCTACCCCAGCTGCACTAATAAAACATAACAAACAGGCTGAGCCTCGCCTGCTTGACATTTAACGCTCCTCCTCAGCGGCAGCAGGCAGGGGCGGTTGGGGTGTGTGTGTGTGTGTGTGTGTGTTAGAAAGAGAGTGTATTGGGGTGTTGGTGGAAGGGGGATGGGGGGGTTGGGTGGGAGAAATGAACCCGTTTATACGTCTTGACACCGTGCCCCGGCATGAGGAAATAAGAACATGGCTCTCACTTACTGCCTGGCCATACTCCCCAACCTATACATCAGACCAGCCCGGGAACGAGCACCACAGGCGGCAAGGTCAACCTCATTTCCTCCTGCAGCAGCCGCTGCCGCATCACACACACACACACACACACACACACTCTTTCTCCTCAACCCTGCATGCACAGACGCACGCACGCACACCATTAACTACCCACATGCATACTTTTATGCGCTCACAAGCAACCATGTAATTCGGACTAACAGACTCAAACATGTAGCCCTTACACTGAAAAAAAATAGACTGAACTGACCTGTCTTATTCGTGCTGGAAAAAGAAATCACAGTGCAAATTTGTGGAACATGATTAAAATAACCATGTTTTATTTATTTGCTGAAGGGTTGCTGAATATGTGCACTAGGACGCAAGGAATGTTTGGAGGAAAAAAAAATTATGTGGTATGCTTTGGGGGGTTTAAAGAAAAAAACTAATTTGAAAACAAAATGGTGCCTTGTTTATATGTAAGCTAGACCCCAGTGCGAGGGGAATATGATGTCCTATTAAAGTTTAATTCCCCTGCATTTTCTCAGGATTAATGAGCACAAGTCGAGCAATGTAATATGCATGCCATGCCAGAGGAGCAGACGCAAACGTACTCGCACTCTCCGGAGCTTCGGCAGCCAGACGTGATGGACTGTCCTTCAGCGACACACAACTGGATGAGATACACACAATCAGGTACAGCACTCAAGATGGATGGAGGCTGCGACAGTGTGTATACTAAACACCCCATCATACAAAAAAAAAAAAAAAAAAAACATGTTTTTTTTTTTTTCATGTATGAGAAAATAAGTGGTGTGTGTGTGTGTGTGTGTGTATCTGGGGGAAGAAGCAGGTCTTGGGACTGCCATATATCCAATCCGGCATCTGCAAATTCCACACAACAGGGTATTAATGATGCCTGATTAAAGCTCAGAGGACACAGATCCTCACAGCTTGAGGTGTGAAGTAAGTGCCACTCAAAGCAATAGGCAGCCCAAAAGGTGACATTATTTAATATGGCACAAAATGAGGCCAGCGCTGATTTGAAGGGAAAAAAATGCTCACAGGCTAGGCTATTAATACCGGGAATGAAGCTGTGGTGTTGATTGCTTGGCTGTGAGGTAAGGCCTTACATTGTACATTCTTATTTTTTTTTTCTCTCAATCCACTATCCCCCCCCCGACCCTCAGTGAGCACTGCGCATGCGTGTGTGTGTGTGTGTGCGTGCGTGTGTGTATATTCACGCTTGTGTAGGCACTCAAGTCATCACAGCACTTCACGCTAGGTTAACATTGTAAGAGCCTTGGGGAAATAACATTTAGGCTACAGCAAACTTATTTAACATCACAACCTCATTTACTCTGCACTAGTAAAAGGCGCAGAAGAAGCAGAGGGAAAAAAAGGTGGTGGTGGGGGTAGAGATAAGGGAAAAAACGAGGAGGCGTCTTCTCAGATTTATTCACACGATGAGGGAAAGCTAACAAAGCTAACACAAAGCAGCTCACACAGCATTCAGGCCCATTGTTTCTAAGGGCAACGTAGCCTAGCCTGTTCTCCAACAGGGAAAAAAAACCCAACATCCCTCAACATAGAGAAGGTTCTGGAAAACTGCTCAGGCTTTTAAGAGGGCAAGTGAGAAAAGCCCTTTGGTGGTTACAACTGAGTGGATTCCTGATCAAATGTAGCCTGAGCGTAATAATGATGCAATGAGACCGGTAGAGTCTAGTGAAGAGTGAGAGTGAGAGTGAGAGTGTGTGGTGTGTGTGTGTGTGTGTGGGAGGGGGGGTATATAAGAGAGAAAGAGTGAGAGAAAGGTTTGTGTTGAGGCAGCAACAGCTCAGCTGTGACTAACAGGATAAATTGCCCTAGCATGTAAACCTGCCTTGCTTGTAGCCCCTGTGCTAAAACGAGAACCCAGACTATTTCTCTCTCTCTCTCTCTCTCTCTCTCTCTCCCATGCCTTAATGCTGCCTCCTGTGCCATGCTGGGGGTCCAGCTGTGGGGGTCAGAACCCAAAAGGAATGTTTTCCTAGGACCAGTCATTTTTTATCCCTTCCTCTCATTTTTGCCACACTTAGCTACATCTCTTGTTCCTGCTCATCCTCATTGTGCTGCTAATGCTGTAGTCTGCTGGCAGCCCTTACACACACACACACACACACACACACACACACACACACACACACACACACACACACACCACACCCCTTTAAACTGAAACTGAGTAGCAGATGGAGCATGCCAGGTCTGTCCAATTACAAAAAAATGGAAAAAAAAAAAAACACACACACACACAACATGAAACTTCAATTAAAATGCCCGCGTGTGCGCCACACTGCAACCCGCCACCTCGGCGGAATGCTTTGATTAGCGGCGCGACACGCTAGCCGGCCCGCGCAACAGAAGCCTGCCTAAACTAAGCCAGGGGAGGGGAATAACAGGAGAGGGGATTATGAATGGAAAGACTTAGAAGCAGCAGCAGGAGGAGGGGGAGGAGGAGGAGGAGGAGGAGAGCATTCCACTATGTGACCTCAGGGCCCCGTCTCTCCTCTCTCGAGGTGAGAGAGGAGAAACATTTGCATCAAACATTTGCAGACACTGAGGGGGGGGGAAAAGAGGGGGACGGAGCAAGGGTGAGAGAGAAAGGTAGAAAGGAGAGCGAGCGAGAGACACTGTCAGGGACATGACCCACTTCAGATAACTAAATTAAAAAAAAATAATAATAAAAAAAAAGCACTGGCTAACATCACACATTTCCTAAGCTTTCTCTATGGTTTCCAGACAACTCACCAACCACACACACACACACACACACACACACACACACACGCGCCTACGCCATGGAGCCCATAAGACATAAGAAGCCAAGCAAAGGCGGCTTTGCGCTCCAAAGCCTGTGTGGAACTAATCACAGTGAGTATCACCACCACTTTTACCACTGGCCTCAGCCAAATTAAACTAATTAACCTAAATCTCATTATGATCAGCTTATTGCTGCTCCTTAAGGGGACAATGCTTCACTACACACACACACACACACACACACACACACACACACACACTGAGGAATAATAATAGCAACGACATAGCTGGTCATATTTGCCCCCTCCCGGTAGGCAGGGTGTTTGGCGTGCTCGCTCTTAATCCCCCCGTGTCGGCTCCTCGACACCTCAGCGCACCTGCACCTGACACCTCTCTGTGTTGGGCGCCGCTCTCGAGGGGACCGGCCTGGTCTGACTGCCTCAGGCCAAGTCCTGCTTGGCCCACTTAATTAAAAACAGCCAGAGTGAGAGGGAGGGAGGGAGGCTGGGAGAAGGCAATGGGGGATGGAGGTTAAAATGAAACAACAACTGACACTGCTGCTGTTGTTGCTGCTGCTGCTGTTGCTGACGCTGCCATCCACCTTCGACACTCAACTCACTGCGGGCAGCTTGTGACATTTCATTCCGTGGCCTCTGCACTCAGAACACCTTGAAACACCTCATTTGGTTTGCCGCTGTTGTGTTGCAGTTAATTTACAACCAACGTTTGCGAATCTTGTAATTATGACAGGTGTACAAACGAAACAGGGTGGGGGAGGGGGGGGGTTGAGGGAGGGAGAAGAAAAGGCTAATATTTTCCACATGCAGCTGGTGCTTGGATCAATATTGACTCAACGGCTGTGAATTTCTCTCTCTCTCCCTCTCCAGCCTTTGTGTGCTCAGAGGTGATAATGCTGAGGCAGACTGATGGACAACACCGTCAAACACACACAATGGCAGCTGCTCCAGATCGGCCAATTAGACCACTGCCCTGACCATCCACCCTGCCTCCACCGCCGCCCACCAGGCTGCTCGCCCTTCCACCAGGCCCTGCTGCTCAACAATAGGTGTCAAAACCTTTAGCACATTTTCTCGCTCATCTCCCACTCCCCACCAATTTTCTTCCCCCCCCCGCACCCTCTCTCTCTCTCCCTATCCACCTCTTCCTCAAGCTCTTTCCAGCCCACCTAACCTCACCCCCCCCCCACCCCCCACCCCACCCCACCCCACCCTCATCTCCCTTCTCCCCTTGAAATATTTAGCGCATCTATTCCAGGGCTGAGAGCAGAGGTGTCGACAGTGACTCTTCCTGTGCCAGGTACGTGAGGGTGGGGTGAGGAAAGGAGATGGCAGGGCGGCTGGGGCCAAGCTATAATACCCTCCTGTCTGCTTTCATTTCATAACCCCAACCCCCCACCCCTTACATTCTCCCCTTTAGCAACTATCTCTCAGAGCAGGGTGGGGTTGGGCTTCTCTCCCTCTCTCTCTCTCTCTCCCTCTCTCTGAGAAGTTGCTGGGCTGATAGGCTGCTGCGCTAAGCAGGTGTCAGGGGAGTTTCCCCTCAATTAAGCAAAGGTAAAGTAATGGCTCCCCCCCCGCCAACCCCTCCACACACACCCGTCATCCAGAACCACCTTGACTGCTGCTGCAGGCCCAGCTGTCACGTCTCTTGGCTGGCTCTAGCAAGGCCCTTGCAGAGAGGACAGAAAGAGTGTTACCTCCCCCCCACCCTTCTCCTAAACACACACACACACACACACACGCACACGCGCACACACACACACACACATCTCTGCCAGTTCAGTCACTTACACACACACACTCTCTCTCTCCCCGCCACCTTCTCCTAAACACACACACACACACACACACACACACACACACACATATACACACCTCTCTACCAGTTCAGTCACCTACGCACACTCTCTCTCTCTCTCCCAGCCACCCCCCCCCCCCCTTCTCCTAAACACACACACACACACACACACACACACACCTCTCTACCAGTTCAGTCACTTACACAACCCCCCCCTCCCGTTTCCATCTAAACTGCAGGTGCAAAAATTACACTGCTACCAACTGCTGAGGGATTCAGAAAGAGAGCAGCGCTCCAGTCATTTTTCTCCATTAGCTGTTGAGAGCTCAGCCGCCCATGTTAGCAGGGCTGCTCAAACATCCGCCGCTAAATTACAGGTTGGTCTATATGATGCAGTGGCAACGGGGGCCTCCAGCTCAAGCAGGAGACTTATTTGCTTTCGCAAAAAGGCGTTAAGTGCTTAACCTTCCCACCGCCTTCCTACCTGACCCAGTAAAGACATTCAGCGGCTCCTGATTCAGACTGAATTCATTTAGATCAGCGGCTAGCCAGCGAGTCAGCGAATCATTCACTCACTCACTCACTCACAGAACACACTTTAGCCACATGCTAAGTGCTTTCTGGCAGAAGTTGAACAAAAGAATAACTGAGTGGCGAAAAAACATCTTCAACACCACCATGGCAGGATATATATATATATATATATATATATATATATATATATATACACACATACACATATACAGACACACACTACGCAACACACAGCACAAAAACCTCGAATCTCAGCAAAAGATGTGGGAGTAGAGACAGGAGGCTGTGGAGGGTGCATCAATCACACCCCCCCCCCCCCCCCAACCACCCGCCAATTTCTCGCTCCCTCCCTTTCCCCCTCCCTCCCACCGTGCTGAATCACGAGTCCTGTCCGCTCTGTGCTCGATGCGCAAGCCTTGATCCCGGTCAGGCCGCCATCAAGCTTTAATAGAGTCGCATGAGCATCAGAGAGATCCCCACCCACCCCAAAGAAAAGCAGCACACAACCTCCTCCCACACCAACCAAACACACTTAATTACCCTCACACCACCCCCACACACTCTCTCACACACACACACACACACACACATACACACACACACACACCATGGATGATGGATGTCTGGATTGGTATGCAATATGGCACCTTTTCATGCTAGATGCCCACCCCCGTCCTTTTCCTCCATCCCGGTGCAGCAGAATCCCCTCCTTGTGAAGAGGCTGTCAGCAAACGCAGGCGCTGAGCACAAGATCCTGCCGCTGCATTTTATTTCATCAGCCATGACAGCGCGGCTGGTGTCACAATCACACAAACAGGGCAGCAAGCAAGCGGGAGCTTTACGGAGGACTTCCACAGCCACAGACTACACAAGAAAAGGAACACACTCAACCCGACACACACACACACACACACACACACACACACACACACACACACACACACACACACACACACACACACACACACACACACACACACACACAGAGTGAGTGGGAAGGCAGCAGCCTCTCCTTGAGGAATTAGCCACCATCGTGCTCCTCACCCAAGGTTTAGGAATGAGTATCATTGCACCTACCAGGAGCCGTCAAAGGCAATTACTCCCTCAGAGGTGCAACTGTGAGTGAGTGACAGAGTGTGTGTGTGTGTGTGTGTGTGTGTGTGTGTGTGTGTGTGTGTGTGTGATGGCTTCTTTGAGCAGAGCTCATCCTGTGGACATTTTCAGAGCCTGTTAATTAACCTGCTCTCTCCACGTCCTTCCACTGCGCTAAATAGACAGATCAAAATGGCTTCAAATGAAACCAGGAGTGCTGTTGTGCTGTTGCACTGCAGACACACAGTGCACTTTAGTATCTCATCTGAAAACAACAAATAACAGCACAAGCCACACACTGACAAAACAAGACGGCTTGAGACAGTCTTCCCACCTTTCTGTCCTGGGGAGATAGGACACACAGGGAGGCTGTGTGTGTGTGTGTCTCTCAAGAGAGAGGGAAGCAGGCTGGGGAGTATAGACGAGTAGCTTTGTGTTCTGCCCCTCTCACAGCTGTCACTGACAGAGGCGCTACAGTCCCCAGAAGCGCTCACTTCCCCCCGCCTACACACACACACACACACACACACACACACACACACACACACACACACACACACACACAGAAGAGGGGAACAGACAAGTTATGCCCCCTCATCACCTTGTCACATCGACTGCCACACACACTGCGTGCCACCACACCCTGCCGTGCCAATCATCGGTGGGTGGACGAGAGGACTCGAGCTCAGTTTTCATTGCCATAGCCTCTGCCCCCACGCCAAGGAGTGGACGGGGGGAGGGGGGAAAAAAAAAAATCTCCACCCAATCCAACCGGAGGACTAAGGTCAGCTCACTGCTCAGGCCTTGCTAATCCACTTGACTGCCATAAGCTCTATGGAAATCCTGTTTTTAACGACTGTATGTGTGTGTGTGTGTGTGTGTGTGTGTCATGCATGCATACGTGCATGTGTGTGTGTATGGTTTGTCTCTTGTTGTGCATCATTAAGCACTGTCTGCTGGAGGCCATCTGTGAGACTGGTTAAAGAAAACCATAAGGCCAACAACAGAAACACACACGCACGCACGCCCATGCTGAGAATGGAGACTGGAGATACTCCATGGCCCCAGCAGTCCAGAAATAGGCTACAGCCTCTGACACTTCAACAACTTCAGCACTCCGTATGACTGGGGAGCTCTGCCAATAGAAAAAAATGATCATTAAAACACATCCAACTTATCAACAGAACACTTGAGGGGGAATTGCCCAAGACGAGACGTCTTGAAAAAATCTTAATTCCTTGTGCGGTGATGAATGAAATGGGCACCTGTGCCAACTTTGATAGCCCTCGGCCACTACGAATCATCAGGGCTGAGGAGCAATTAAGTCCTTCCCGAAAAACTGGAGGTTGATTAAAAAAGAAAAAAAAAGAAAAGAAAAAAAGGAAAATGAAAAATAATAATTCACCATTTTAATATAAACTCTTTTTCTTTCAAAAGGAGCCACTCTCAATCACCGCCAACTCCACCTAATTCCACTCCATCTGAATTAGTACAAGTCAAGGTTCAGAAAACAATAACACAAAAAAAGGACTATGCAATCCTCACTCGCAGAGCCTGCTGTGAAACAGCCTCTTTTTAATCACTTGGCTAAAGAAGTTGTTATGGCAGAGAGCCAAGCTGCAATTTAAAACATTAAGCGTATGTCTACACCCCAGATTAAGTTATATGATCCTATTTGGAGACAAAACAATGCAGACCGCTGCAAAGGTGTGTGTGTGTGTGTACACGAGAGAGCAAGAGACCAGGAATCAGAGAGAGGGAGAGAGGGAGAAGGAGAGGGAAAGAGAGAAAGAGAGAGAGGGAGAAAGAGAGATACACTCTCGCATTAATAAGTGATAAACAAAATGGCTTCTCTAATCCCCTCGTGAAGATGCAAGCCTTTTCCCCCTCATCACAGCCAGTGTGATATTTACACAGAGGCTGGAGTGCACTCCTGAGAGGCAGGGAGGGAGGGAGGGAAGGGTGTGTAAGTGAATGAGTGATAGATGAAGCAGTCACGGGGCAGAAATGACACAGGAGAAGCAAAGCGAAAGAGAAAGAGAGAGGATGGAGAATGAAAAACACACACACACACACACACACACACACACACACACACACACACACACAGACAGACAGACAGACAGACGGACGGAGGGAGAGAGGAAGGGAGGGAGAGAAGGGGGTGGTTGCTGGGCTGTGATGTGCTGTGTTTGCTGAGCCCTTAGCAGTCTGATCCCTTACACAGCAGTCAATGTGATTATTTGTATCAAACAGTGCCCATTACCACACAGGAAGGGAGCTGAGCAGGGAGGCAATGAAACTGCAGCTCTTACTCAGACATTCACCCATGGAGCACCCCCCCTCTCCCCCTAACACACACACACACACACACACACACACACACACTCCCAAAGGGAAAGGCAGCGACGTCCGCTCCACACCCCCCTTCTTTCCCCCGCTCCTAACCATCATCTTCCCTTTATTCAACACTTAGCCTTGCCTGAAAAACACCACTCGCTCACTGTGACAGATGTAGACACGACCATTGACCTAAATCACTGCTTTCCAGCACATTAACCCTGGCCCTCTCTTTCCCTTTCTCTCTCTCTTTTTCTCTCTCTTTTTCTCTCCCTCACACACACACACACACACACACACAATACCACCTAAACCGGGAAAGGGAGGGTGGGCTGGACCAGAGACAAACAGCTTTCAAAATGGAGATTAATGCCTCATTGCCGAAAAATAATAACCCGAAGCCCGCCTCAATATCCACAGAACCTCAGTTTGTGTGTTTGGTGTGTGTGTGTGTGTGTGGTCTGTGGCATCGTGAATGGAGCTTTTGCAAGTAATCAGCGGGCAGACGTTAGCTAGCTAGCTTACTAGAGCTAAATGAATTATGGCTTTCAACCAAAGCGAATCCCAGTTAGCAGGAAAGGAAAGGCTTAATGCTGATAATGATGAGACCTTCATTCTAATGGGTCTCCACTGGTGCTCTCAGTTCAAATGGGGAGGGAAGGAAGACAGAGAGAGAGAGGGTGTAAATGAGAGAGAGAGAGAGAGAGAAAGAGCAAATGTGTGAGCAAGTGAGAGGGAGTAGGGGCAGAGAGAGAGAAAAAAGAGAGAGAGAGAGAGAGAGAGAGAGAGAGAGGAGAGAGAGAGAGAGAGAGAAGGAGTGTGTGTGTGTGTGAAAGAGAGAGAGGGGGAGAGAGAATAAAGAAAGAGGTGGGGAGGGTGCTGGTGGATGGATCAATATTATTTTAATTTTTGAAAGCTCTGTTTATGAAATGCAATAATCCCTCATTAAAAATGCACGTGGCAGCACTGTGCAAGGCTGGCGTTAATGATTCATGGTTTGATATCTCTCCTGTATAATGGCCACCTCCAGGGAGCCTGCTCTGCACTGCACCGCACTGCACAGAACAGCACAGAACTGCACTGCACACATTACCCTGCACTATAAGACATGAAAAACAGAGAGAGAGCGAGAGAGACAGAGAGAAATAGAGAGAGGAGAGAGAGAGATTGAAACAGAGGAATAGACAGACAGACAGACAAGGAAGGAGGGAGGGAAGGGAGAGAGAGAATTTGAACAAAGCATAAGACAAGCAAGAAAGGTAAAAAGACAGAAAATGAAAAAGGTGGTTGAAGACAGAACGATAGAGACAGAGAGGAAGAGAGAGAAAGAGAATCCTAGGGATGAAAGCAAAAAGCAGCTCTGTACAAACACCGGGGACACAAAGGAGAACACTCCATTTCAGTCTGAGAGAACAAAACACATCTGAAGGTCTTAAATGAAAAAAGAGACAGTGGAGGAAAACACACACACACACACACACACACACCACACCACACACACACACACGGCAGCCTTCACTAGTGAGAAGTATTATACACAAAGACTATGCTCAACTAATGCCTGATGATTTACCAGCTCTTTTACAGACTTCATTTCTCACTCCCTCCCCTCCTGGATGGCTCTCTCTCCACTCACACACACACACACATACACACACACACACACACACACACAGGGAGTGCAATATGCCCTCCCTTCTCAGAGGAAATGAAGAGATTAAGGTTGACATTGGTGTATTTGTCTGCACTGATTGTGTGTGTGTGTGTGTGTGTGTGTGCGTGCGTGTGCGTGTGCGTGTGTATTTGTCTCAGATTGAAGGCAAAACTGGCTAGGCTAATGGTAACATGGGCAGTTTAGAGCAATCTTGCATAATTAAGCGCTGGGCAATAAGCACCTAATGCATACTAATTTGAGACAATCCACTCCTGGGGCTGGCAGAGCATAGACTAGAGGGAACAGAGAGGAGAAGAGAAGCCTCTTCACCAGCATAGAGTGTGACCACACACACACACACACAGACACAGACACACACACAGACACACACACAGACACACACACAGACACACACACAGACACACACACAGACACACACACAGACACAGACACAGGAGGGAGGGAGAGAGAGAGACCACACATTGCGTTTGTTTGTGTGTGTGTGTGTGTGTGTGTGTGTGTGTGTCTGTGTGTGTGTGTGTGTGTGTAATGCATGGTGGTGTTGGTGACAGGGCTGCGTGTTAAAAGGTCGAGGCAGGGCCAGAATGAAAAGGTCAAGCATCATTACTGAGGCGCTACATAACAGCCGCATTTCAATGGCCGCTGCAGCTGTTGCATGCGAGCACCTCGTCGCTACCTCTCCTCCTCCTCTTTCTTCTGTGATGGCCGCCATGTTTCTCATCACTCCATCTTCCTTCCACTCCCCCTCCCTCCCTCCCTCCTGTGTCTCAGGCAGCACACCAGGATTTGTCATATCCTGTATTGATCCTTATCCAGCCACCATGTTATTGCTCTCTCTTCTCTCTCCCTCTCCCTCTCTCTCCCCCTGGCTGCTGGCTGGGTCAGCGCTGTGGTTGGTGGAAGGCAGGGGGATGGTGGGTGGCTTTAAAGCCCATTAATATTAATTGCCACTGCATCCAATGCCGCGACACCAGACAAGACGGCTTTGCCAAGCTCTTCAGTGGTGTGTGTGTGTGTGTGTGGTGTGTGTTTTATCTGTTTCTGAAAGCCTACTGTAAAGACTGAAAGGGTATGCGTTATAAAGTGAAGGGCTAGGAATTGACTATGGCTAATCTTCAAGGTAATTATCTTGATTCAAGGCCAGTGTCCTCCCACCCATCTCCACTGTCTTGAGTGTGTGTGTGTGTGTGTGTGTGTGTATGTGTGTGTGTGTTATATTATATAGAGTCGTTTAAATCACTGGGTGGAAAGGCTACAATAGTTACGATAATGCTAAAACAATAATAATAACGTAAAAAGAAGATCGTGAGGCAAGACTGCTTGGAAAGCCCCAGCAGTACTGAATGGCTCAGGTCTCTTATCGGAGCTCTGCTCCTCACTGCTCTTATGGCCTCTGAATACATTCAATAATCTCCCCTCCCTACGCTCCCAACAGTGAGACACTTTCTATTACTTAATCCCTACACCCACACGCCGCCGCCACCATCACCACCACCACATCCACATCCTCACCCTCACCCCCCCACCCCCGCCCCCACCAGCAGCAGCCAGAGAGTAGACTAATCAAGATGTACATAATCTGACTTCTGCAGGAGAATTCTAGGGAGCGCCAAAACACGACGCCTCTCCACTCTCCGACATGCTCCTAATCTCTCGGGGGTCCTCCAGGAATAACCGGCTGCAATATCAGCAGCCATCGTCGGCTGACAGCTATTACTCTCCTCCGCAACCTCTCTCTCTCGCATTGACGGCGTCCCTGGACAGACCCAAGTGTTTGTACAATGGGAGACCAGTTTAGCGGTAGTGTGTGTGTGTGTGTGTGTGTGGTGTGTGTGTGTGTGTGTGTGTGTGTGTGTCCCGCAGGCTCATCAGCGCTGGCACACAGTCCCATTACCAAGTCAAATCAGGTGGTGCTGGGAGACGCCGCTGGGGGCTCAATGCGCCCGAACAACCCGGCGACCCAAAACCAGCAGGTAGCCCGCCTGGCAGCACCCTCCCAAGACTGCTCAGAATGCCCTTCATTTAGACACACACACACAGCCAGGAATGATATGTGTGTGTATGTCTATGCGCATGTGTGCGTGTATGTGTTGATTTGAGTGGATGAGTGTGTGTATGTCTATGTTTGAGAGGGTGTGCGTGTGTGTTATTAGAGTGAATGAGTGTGTGTGTGTTGTTTTCAGAGTGGATGAGTGTGTGTGTGTGTTGTTTTCAGAGTGGACGAGTGTGTGTGTGTGTGTGTGTGTGTGTGTGTGTGTGTGTGTGTGTGTGTGTTATTTTCAGAGTGGACGAGTGTGTGTGTGTGTGTGTGTGTGTGGCAAAGCAGGGGGGCTGCTGATTGTCGTCTGAGCAGCTAAGCGTGAGCTAGTGAGTGGAGAGTGGATGAATGGGCGAGCTGGCGTTGGCTGATTAGAGCAGCATGCGGTCCAGGCGTGGTGGGCACGGAGGCTTCTGATGGGGCGAGAGGACGGGGGCGGCTGCCTGGTAGCACATTATTGTTTCTCATCTTCGCTGTCCGATGCAATTAAGACTCGCCTGTCATGTCATATCTCACTCTCTCTCCCTCTCTCTCCCTCTCTGAAGGTGGATGTGTGTCCGTGCATGTGCGTGTGTGTGTGCGCGCACGTGTGTGTGTGTGTGTGTGGCAATACTGAGAACATGGCCAGACAGACGGATGGACAGACACAGAAAGACAGACAGACCTCCAGGTCATATAACTGGTCTCATCTCCTCCCTCACCCCACCACACCTCTCTTCCTCTTTTTCTCGCTCTTCCACCAACATCCCTCCTTCTCTTCCTCTCTCTCTCTTTCTTTCTTTCTTTCTTTCTGTCTCAGCAGCTCAGACCGAGTGAAAGGTCAATCTTATTGCTTCTTTTCATATCCTTATTGCCACCCAGTCATTTACATGGCAGATGAGCCTCCCAAGGCATCACACTCAAGACAGACAGACGCAGGCAGGCAGAGGGAGTGTGTGAGCGCAGTGTCCTTTGTTCAGCCTTAAATTTTAAAAAGACAAAACAACCGCCTCTTGTTTCCAAGGGCTACAAAGGACAAAGACAAAAGCTGAGAAATGGTGACTAGGAGATTGTGGAGTCGGATGAAAAAATGTTGCCCAGAAGGAAAAAAAAAACAACAAAAAACAAACAAACAATGGTTGATCAGAAGCAGCCAAAATTGACTTTTTTAAAATGAGAATATCCAGGCCTACCAGCCACTAACAGACATACAGCCTCCATTGGTGAAATTCATGAGCCATTCAATAGTAAATCGTTACGCATGTCTGAAATCTACCAGTCGCCTTCATATCAGCCCTGATTGGAAGAGAGAGAGATAAGAGATCACTCACAAGTGGACTAAGTAGTGCATCCCTCCCCTCTCAATCCATCTCTTCATCACCATTTCTGTCTGCCTGTCTGCTAACACCACCAGTTATATGGAGTGTCCAACTAGATTAAAACATAAAGCTGCCACCTAAGACCAACTGGGCTCCTCCACAGTTGTGGTAAGCCTCCAGAGACAGACAGACAGACAGACAGACAGACAGACAGACAGACAGACAGACACACACACACAACACACACACCACTACAACTGATAAGCTAGCTTGCAACTCTAAGCTCAGCAAACAGGCAACAGAAAACCAAAAATCCTCCTCCTTCATTTTCTTCACCTTGCCTCTCTTCCCATCACAACATGAAACACGAAACACAACTCGCTGAGAGACGGGAGTTCAAGCATGGGAGTATGAAAAGAACAGGGAGAGAGGGAGAGAGAGAGAGATGGATAAAGAAAGTGAGAAAGACATACACGCTTATATATGTGTATATATATATATATACACACATACACACACACACGTAAATACACACACACACACACATATATATATATATATATGCATATACACACACACACACACACACACACACACACACACACACCACACACACACACACACACACACACACACACACACACACACACACACACACAGGCAGACAGAGAGAGAGAGAATGTATCAAGAGTGAGTGAGTGACAACATGACTAATGCATTATCACCAAAATCTCCATGTGCTCTTCTTACCCTACAGAGCGACGACAATTTAATTTGCCAGGTATCTCGGTGAAAACACAAAGCAGCTCGTGCTGGAGTATGTGATTAGATCAGGAGTCTATGGGGAGCCAAGGCATAGGCCCATAGACCCATAGATCCATAGACCCATAGGCCCATAGGCCCATAGGCCCATAGACCCATAGACCCATAGACCCATAGACCCATAGACCTCGGCCTTGCCTGACCTTCATCACTCCACCAGTTCGAAAGCAAGAAGAACACAAATAATAATGATACTAGGAGGGTTTTACTTGCACTATTAAAATTGTCAGTTCATGGAAAGCTGTCTGGTTAAATTAATAGCAGCAAGGCAGGAATGGGCAAAAAGGAGACACACATAGATGTTCACACACATACACACACACATTCACACACACACACACACACACACAGATGATTGCATGTTAATTTGAAGTTTGCCAGAAGGAGATAGATGGCTCGAGGACTATTAAGTGTATAAGTGTATAAGTGTATAAGTGTATAGTGTGTGTGTGTGTGTGTGTGTGTGTGTGTGTGTGTGTGTGTGTGTGTGTGTGTGTGTGTATGCCAACCAGCGTGAGCATGTCTGAGGAAAAGGCTACTCCCAGTGAGTCTGTGGAGACGTCAGCTCCAGGTGTCGGCTAACTTGTCAAGTGTGAGTGTTTGTATAAGTGCGTGTAAGGAGGCGACACGGTGAGACACGCTGCTCACCTTACTCTTAGCCTCACTAGACAGATAAAACAACATTAGAGGCAAACAGACAGACACAGAGAGAGAGTGACACAGAGAGACGACAGAAGAAGAGAGAAGGGGGTAGAGAGAAATCAAATCGCAGTTCAGACAGAGAGGTGAAGAGAAACAAGAAATTGAAAGAGAGAGAAAACAAAAATCCCACATACAAAGACAAAGACAAATAAAAAAAGAACACAATTAAGAGCTAAAGGTGTCTGATTTCAAACAAGACAAACGACAAAACACAGGCAGTGAAGCATGACTGCACCACCCAAGTCCCCCAACAATCCCTCGCAAGCCTCTCCCCCCCCCCCCCCACTAATGACTTTAAACGAGGGAGAAGATGGTGCGTTAACGAGAACATAATTAACCTTTGCTTTTGAAAAACAGAGAGCCTTCAAAACAATCGCGAGATGGCAATGCTGTGATTGGAGGAGTGGATGTCTGGGGAGGGCGTGCGTGCGTGCGTGCGTTGCTGCAAAGCACACTTCAGATAACAAAAGAGGGAAGCGACAGCTTCAGAAACAGACAGTGATGTTACAAATCAATGCAGAGATCAATGCTGAGCTCTCTCTCTCCCTTCCCCCCCCCCCCCCCTCTCTCCCTCTCTCCCCCTCCAACAGTGTGGGGAGGGGGGGGTGCCTTTTACATAAGCACTGGTAGGCATCATAAAGGGCCATTTTCTTCAGCTCACCAATTCGCCGCTCACTCACCGCCGGTCACCCTTCGGTCGATAACGCGTCTCTCGAGCCACTGGCAGGTCTCGCTCCATGCTGCCCCCCCCTACTCAAAGGGAGGGGGGGCGGGAATGAACGCTTACGTTGGTCTCGGAAGAGATGGACAGACAGAAGAGGAAATAGGAAGGAAGAGAGAAATGAAGGAGAAGAAATGACTGTTGGGAAAAAGAGGAGAGAAAGAACAGAGGGGAGACAGTACAGAGTCTTCATCAGAACAACGTGCACAGAGATGGGGGGGGTGCTGAGGAGGGAGGGAGGGAGGGAGAGAGAGGAGAGAGAGAGAGAGAGAGAGAGAGAGAATCAGGCTCCTCGCTGTGGTACTTAATTAGTATTTTAGCTGTTTCGTTCCTTTTTTTCCCCCTCCTCTCTTTCTCTCCTGTGAGAGACAGGAAGTGAAGGAGCTTGATTGCCTTTTCTTTCGCAGTCTATCAGTTCTCCACACACACACACACACACACACACACACACACACACACACACCACACACACACACACACACACACACACACACACCCACCCCATCCATCCATCCATCTCCAGCACCACTGACACCCATCATGCAGATTTAGTGCTGGGCGCCAACAGAAAAAAGCAGCCATTGCTGTAATCATGAGAGACCATCAGACGGAGGCGTGGGTTGATCTCTCTCACCACACCACCGGTCTTCACTTCATTCATCCGCGCCACACTGCCTTTTCAGGACATTTGCACAAAATAAGAGGAAACAATTTTGAGACGTGTCTGCTGCAGGACACACACACACACACACACACACACACCACACAGATTCATCCTGTCAACAAACAGCATAGGGGGGAAAACAATGTGATTGTGCAGATCAGTCGGCAGGCTCTAAGCAGCAGGGGACTCGTCTCTCCTCTCTTCCCCACTCCTCTTGTAGTCGTCACGGCTGAGATTCACTCGGCTCTTTAAATAATGGCCGTTTCACAGGGGGAGTGCATCGATGTGCTGGGGTGTCTTGACAGACTAAAAGATCGCTCAGCGGGGGAGAGGCAGGAAATGAGAGCGACTTCGCCAAACCGTCGCCTGGGAGAGAGGATAAGCGAGGTTTGGGCGTGCGAACGCAATGCGGCCGGCACAATACAATGACCAAGCTGTCAACATCCTCCAGGGTAACATCCAAAATCTGCCAAGACATGATAAGAGATCTAGTGGTCTCACTTCAAGGCTGGTCATTTAACAAGGAGTATCGTTTGCCCTTTGTCAACAAAAGAGCATATGGCCTATGAGCCTGGATGCAGCCAAGACTCCTTCTGTATTCTATCAGAGGACAGGATCAGTGGCAAAACACACCTGCGGACTGTCAATGCCAAGAAATCATATCATTATCTTAACTATTTAAATGACTATTAAAATAATAATAAAAAAAAATAAAAAAACACTGTACACAGTCACCGAAAGAGCTGCACAGATGCATCAACAATCAAAGCTAACCTTCTCAAATAATCACTGCTCAAAGCTATGACATCCAGTACATGGACACCAGCTTACAGAGTAGCTTACTGCACAGGGCACAGATATGCGACTATTTCTCCAAGACAGGGAAAGAAAGAAAAGAAAATGCTGTTGAACCTGGCAGCTCCTCCAAATGGACTGGTTACTCTAGGGTCGTCATAGCTGGAGAATGGCCTAATGCGAGAGCAGCCTTTAGCAACAGCTCCGGCTGGGAAAAGGAAGGCGGCGAGAGGAGAAAGTGTGGCAAAGGGGGCTTCGCCCTCAGCATCTCAATTGTGCTTATTACCAAAGGCCGCCGCGCACTGCCACTGCCATTTGAATAAAATCAATAGCCGTGTTGACTTAGACTTTATTGCATTTCTGTCGTCTCATCTGGCCAGTTAATGTTTCTTTCATAAGGCAGCCCTCATGACATGTTCAGCACCTGGCATGG
>PYXC01000046.1:1650000-1910000 GCA_015244755.2 Tenualosa ilisha
GAGAGGGGGGTGTGGAGGGTTAAAAAACATCTCCTGAGAAGAATGAAAGTGCTCCTGGCTTGCTGTTGCTTGCTGTCAGTGCGTGTTGACAGATTGTTAAATTTAATGAGTACACGGCACTTGAATTGCCCATCAAGACTTCTTTAAGGAAACAAGCTTACTTTGTCCAGGCCATTCCATCTCTGTGCCAGCATAAAATGAAAATGGCTCTCTGAGCGAATTCGTGACAGTGAAAAATATAGAGAGAATGAGAGAAAAATAAAGGGAGGGAGAGAGAGAGAGAAAGAAAGAAAGAGAGAGAGAGACCAGCAGGGGTGAATGGAAAGAATGTCTGGAGACGCTAGACAAAGGTGATCTGATTTGACAGCTAATCACCACAGGCTTTCTGGTTGCTCTAAAGTGGTCCACAAACACTGCCCACCAAAATACATGGACATGAATTGCGTGGCATCTCTCAAAAGCCCATATTCCACTCCTGCACCAGCAAAGCTTCTCAGATAACAGAGAGGAAAACAACAACAGCAGCACAGCAGTACTTCAATGTTCACAGAGCATTCACAAGGCCACAGGAAAGAGGAAAACCTGATAGTGTCAAACTCATACCAAACAGCTAAAGCTTCATTCTCAGACTCAGGGGGCAGTGGGCTGTGATGCAAGAGGAACAAGTTGGAAGGAAAGGTCTTTGTCTCAGGTCTTTGTGATGAGAGCCATATTGAAAAGGTAAAAAAGAAAACATTCAGCAATGGACAAGCCCACTTCTGACAAATCAGCTCTTGAGCCAAGGCAAAGAGAGTTATGCCAGACACCACATGGGATATCCTTCCTCAAAAACATGCACGCACACACAGGCATGCGCACACGCGTACATGTGTACACACACGCACGCACGCACACCCTCAGGTGGTGCCAACATGTCCTAGTGCGTGTCCTCCATTCACTGTGTGTTATTTACAGCTCTGTCGCTCACCTCTTCACCCCTTTCCCAGTGGCCATGGCTCCAAATTACCCTCTTGGGTCGTTTCAGAAACACACACACACACACACACACACACACACACACACACACACACACACACACACACACACACACACACACACACACAGTCTCCTTCGTCTGATTTTTCCAAGTACACTAAGCAGATAACCACTCTTCTCTCACTGTAAGGCCGGCACCCATTCACTTTCCTCCAGCTTGGCATCCTCCGCCCTTGGAGTGGCCCTCCAAATACAAAGCACAGGCAAGGAAAGATTTTTTATTCTAATTTTATGTTACTGAGAAAACCTCAGGTAGACTAAGAATAGACTGAGGCACTCATGCACTTGTTTTTGGAAAAGCAAACAAGACTCTCACACTGGTCCTTCTGATACACCAGCTGTTTATGTTCACAGGGGACACAGACAGGAAGGCACTATAAGAAAACGGGGTGCACTGCAGGTCACGCAGTGAAACAACAATCAGTCCTGAACTTCTGCCTGCTATCTGCCTGGTCAGATAAAGCACAAAGCTACCTCATAGGGCTATCAGTAAGTCCTAGGAGTGCACGACCGACAGTCAAAATAGAATGATTGAACAATCACCACAGTTAACAGTGCGTTCCAGTGTAATAGGCTAGTC
The DNA here is from genome assembly GCA_015244755.2 of Tenualosa ilisha. Classification (NCBI taxonomy): domain Eukaryota; kingdom Metazoa; phylum Chordata; class Actinopteri; order Clupeiformes; family Clupeidae; genus Tenualosa; species Tenualosa ilisha. The sequence continues at coordinate 1,651,616 of PYXC01000046.1, forward strand.
ATTTGTTGCTGCTCAGTGTGATGGCACTGGAAGAGCAGAGGTACACTGCCAACAGAACAGAAATACGACAGCACACAAGGCAATGATCAAAGCAAAAGGTTTATGATGTACGCTTCAAGGCTGCTTGGTACAAGACACTGTAAGGAATATCTATCTTTTGAAGGGGTTAAGTGCTCCTTGTGACACGGATTTCACTCCACAGCAAAAGTGCACACAAACACACACACATTTCCCTCAGCAATACCCTTGAGAGTGTTTTCATGCCCTCTAGCTGGGGAAGAATGATTACTAATAGATGGTGGCTACCGTGTTTGACTCCCGCTCCCTGTCTCTATCTGTCTCCCTCAACAGAGCAGAAGATTAGACGTTTGACTATGTTTCTATAGCACTGGCCAAGGGCCTGCATGTTTTTCATACAGAGTTGGTTCTCTCAGGGAAGAACACAACCAAAAAGAGGGGAGAGAAAGGGCTAGCGGAAACAAGTAGAGAGATTTATGCGCAGTCCATAAACAAATGATTCATCATAATGGTCCTAAAGAGGACAGCGGGGAAACGCACCATAAAAACTGTTTTTCTTCTTCCCTAATCTGCTGTGCTGGCGCTCATTCTGAAGCAAAGAAAATGCTTTCTGCTGACTAGCACAATGCATATGTTTCTATAGCTATTGCAAAGGCTAATGGTTAACATATAACGACATAAGCTCAACACCTTGCAATTAGGCCGAAACGCTGCAAATTGGACAATTACAGCATTTTGAGTTTTCAACAGCAGTGGCACAAGTTATCCTTAGTCACTTTTCCTGATCAGCATCACTTCTGAGTTTCAGTTGTTAAGCTTATAACCTGCGACTCAAGATAGTGGTCCCACCATGTTATCTATAAAAGTCTCTTCTACTTGTCTGATTTGACTCAGTGAAGTAGGCTAGCAAACAGGATGTGTGAGGTGTAACTGATAAAACTGCTAGCTTGTGGCTTTGACCAGAGATGTGTGATGATCGTAACTAATGTACACATCGCAGAACAATGGGTCGTTCAAGACTGAGGTAACAAAGCAGCTGAATATAGACACACCAACTAGCCACCACACTCATAGGCCTACACATAAGTGTATACAGTCACACGCTCACACATGCTACAGTCACAAGCTGCTGAAAGGTCCATTTGGTTGAAGTTCAACCCTGCAGCAGGTGGCTTCACCAGTCTGTTTATACAAGCCTGACAGAGAGTACTCGGACACAATGAGACAATTATAATGGCGTTATGGATGACTTCCAGATTTCTTTTATTTTGAGAGAAAAGACAACACAAACTGTGAACTGAGCTGTAGATCTGCATCACACTCTAGTTAACAGAAAAACTGAACTGTTACTGTCTGAGACAGGAGGGAGGCATCATGCTCTTTCATAATGGCCTAAGGCAGACACTTGAAATAAAACTGTTGTTCAACAGAAAATTGAAGGGCTTATACATCTTCTGCGCATTTGTAACTTTTCTTAGTGTTTGTGATCTCATAGTCAAACAGTGGAAATACTAAATCTCAAAACTTGTTTCTTGCACGTGGACAGCAAATCTGTTCTGAGATATTCGAGATATCAGTCTGTGCAGACATCTCTCCACTTATAGCCTATACTTTGTATATCATTTATGCTGATTTGTCTGTCAATTAAGGGTTGTAAAGGAATAGCCTAAAGATTATCCCCAGATTGCAGATAACGTTACCTTAAACACATGGTCAATGATATCAAGTTAATTCAGGCAAGTCATCATCCTGAGAACATTTAGCGCTGATAACGTTACTTTATAACTCTAGATTTGTTAGCTACCTAGCTGCTGCTGACACGAGGACCACCATGCCTCATATGTTAATGTTTCTAATAAGTGCTCTCTTTGTCTTGACTGCTGACTTTATAGTTTGAAGAAGTAACGTTTACACTAGCGAGTTTGCAATTGCTGATGAGCAACAACGACGACCCAATCGGTTGCACTCAGCGAACTTACTACAGGGCAGATTTCTTGACAACAATGCATCTAGCAACGACTAGCTTTTGGCTACTTGGCTAGCAAAGTTAGCATAGCTTGAGACGGTTGACAATAACTGAGAACTCACTCAGCCAAGAGACTACTACTCACCACAATGAATGACAGGTTCACGAGTACAGAACTACCCAATCATACTTTCCTTGGAGCCGCCAGTCATGTGGCCAAACAAAGATAGCTCATTAATCCAGTTTATACTGTGCATATCTTGCTAACACGAAATTAAAGATGGATATTTAGGGGGAATGGGGTTTCCCGAAAGCCGGGTGACTGCTGGCTAGGATAACAGTGTAGCTAACTTATCAGCAATGGCTTGGTAGACACTGACTAATCCTGTGTTAAGATCACCATGTGATTGGCAAGGTTAACCTGTGGCATGGCTACTGTGATTTCCAGCCAGGGTGACTTTCCAACAATGTAGGTAATTGAATGAGACAGCGTGTGCTCTACTTGAAGACAAACAATACAATGAGGCATCGCTGGCTAATGTTAGCAATCAAGTTGATTAGCTAGCCATCAAAGTCACACAATCAAGTAGCTCACAGATTTCATGTTAACCGTTAATAATGCCGCTGGTATTATCTACATCTCCTTTTAAAGACGGAAACCGTGTGACAAAACGAGCATTAACTTGTCCCCATACCAGGAGAAAAAGCCTTGCTTTCCAATACTACTCTTGATATTTCCACGTAATCATGATCTGTAGCTAATTGCTATTCAAGGCCGTTTTCTTATCCATTAGCGGCTGATTGACACGCTGAGCTAATTGAAACTAGACAGCGTTCTTGATTTTAGAGCTCCTGGACATATATCAACGCCAGTTATCCAGCCAAACAACAAACTTGGTAACCTTAAATCTTGCAACTTACCTTCAATCTTGTTCTACAACATCAGTGATTTGTTTGAGGTCTGACTGCAACAACAAACAAAAAACAGAGACAGGTAGCGTATAATGAAGTACCGCTACCAGGGAGATGTGTGCCACTTATGTGTTTTATAAACGTAGCTAACAGACCGCGCTCCTTAATGCGTGAATCAGTCATAAATATTTATGGTGAGCATAGTGTGAATAAGGATCAGTGCAGGGATAGTGTTCTCTCCTTCCTCTGTCAGAAAGAAACCCCCTGTGTGAAGCCTTTTTCCTGCAAGGGGAATAGAGTAAAAGAAGAAAGATCAGCCCACTTTCCAGTGTAAAGAGCTACGATAGGCTGCTTTGGTGACTAGGGAGCTATACTAGCCAATGAGGTTGATCATTTTGTGATTTAAAAGAGATAGTGCTTAGATGGAGAGCTCATCGTTGTTTCTACAAAATACTCTTCACAGCAACACAATTTTATTCAAGTGGTGTTTTGAGGTTCACCTTGTGTTAGAGGAACAAAGAAATATCATAAGTTTTGTCGCACAATGGACAACCTTATCCCGGCTCCTTGTATTCCTAAATCTGCAAACCTGTTGTGAATGACAATGAAAACATTTCTTTATAGGCTATTCCTGCTACTTTTGGTTCTCCTATTGAAAATAGTCCTGGGACAAATCCCACTCTTCTCATAACTCTTCATTGGTATTATTATGATTTTTATTTCTTTTTTTTCCAATTTAACTCTCATAACAATTTCAGTACTAATTCAAATAGGATTTTTTTTGTTGATACAGAAATTGACAAATTGTCATTTATAGTGAATTACATTTCTTTTATTTCCAATTTTTTGAGAACATGTGACATCTCTGTTGTAAAATAGTTACTTGTAATGGATATTCCAAGCTTAGTTCTAGTCCAGTGTCTCACTTTCCCTCCTGCCTACTAGTTTGGTATAAGGAATTATGAATGTCAACACATAAAGTTAGACTATCTATGTCATTTTTCAAGATGTTACAGAATTCATAAGTGAAAACAATGTGTCTGAAATCTTTGTCTTGTAATTTTCTTGAGAATGTTGTTTAACACCTTTAAGAGGACTTGTCAGTAATTGTATCACTTACCCTGGGCTAATAAAAAAAATAATGACCTGTCTATGACAACAATACATTTTCAAACCTTTTTGTTCAGTTTAGTGCCTTCACAGTGCTGTCACATTTGATGCATCATGGAATCCTGAGCCTCCTGATGCTTTCTCAAACAACCAAAAAAAATGCAACTCTTTGCTGACTGAAACTGAGCCGAACGAATCACTCATGGAGAAAGATAGGCCCTTGTTGTTAGTCAAAGAACACGCTGCGTGTTTGTGTGTGTGCGTGATGAAAGAAATCACGCCTCACATAAACAGTGGCATAGGTAGTGCTGCACAAAAGATGCCTTCCATTTTAATAAGCCCACCATTAAATGGGGATTGACAAGATTCGTCAGGCATATAATTACTCAGTCAAAAGACCTGCTGAAAGTGAAAGACTAATGGTCAGTTTTAAAAAGGGGGAATAGTCTGCATAGACATGAGCATAGTTTTGATATGTAGATCACTGTTGAGGAGCCATGTCAGCACCTGAAAAACATAATGCCGTTTCTGCATGTTTTGCATATGTAAGAGGCACAAAGAAAAAGGGCCGCCCAGCCAGTGATAAATAGTCTTGCTGTAACATCTCTCCGTCAAGAAGGAATAAAAGCTGCAGCAAAACGGTTTTGTGCTACGGTGTGATGATCACAGCTGGCTGTTTTCTCTTCTCATTACGATAAAGGTATCAAGAGGCCCGCTCCGAGATATTGTGTCGGAAACGGATGGCTTGTTATTTTATTGCGACATGACAGGCTGAATGAACAATGAAAATAAAAGGAAGGAAGATGCAAGAGTCAGTGGCTTGGCAGTAGGAGAGGCAAACTCCACAGTTAATGTTTTCTCTCTCTCCCTTTCTCTCTCTTTCTCATTTTTTTCTCTCACTCACTCCCTGCTAAAAGAGAGATGGAGGGAGAAGCCAAAGAGAAGAAGGGAGGCTGTCAAAGAAAAGCTGTGTGAAGTCCTTTCAGTGAGAGGGAAATATTGTTAACAAGTGCATTCATAACAACAGGCAGAGCAAGACCAAAGGAAACAGCCCAGCGCCCTCCCTTTTGTAAGTTAGACTATGCATGCTTAATGGATACTCTACAAACATAATACCTCCATGGCTCCTGCCAACACTAGACAGATGGCCTGAATCTCATTTCCAGCTCAGAGCTACCTTGTTTTGGCAGCTCATCTGACACTCTGATATGAGTACTCCCTCACACAGGGAATGCCTAAGTATTATTAATAATAAAAGCAATTAACAATGCTTTATTATAACAAGTTTTATTGCTGTTTTTTTCTCTTTGTTCTCAGAGTTGATTGGTGCTATTCTTGTTACGCAGTTAAGCTTGCTATAAGATGGATTGCAAATCCCAAATGACGATCTAGATTAGGTAAAACAATGAAGCTGCATATGATTTGATTGTTATCATGTTACCAGTTGAACACATTCTCCCGGGGGGATTGTGTGAGCACACGTGCAAACAAACTCAAGATTTCTCTCTCTCTTTCTCGCTTTCTCTCTCTCTCGCTCTCTCCCTCACACACACACACACACACACACACACACACACACATACAATCATACCATGCATGCATGTAATTATTTTTGTTTTACCTGATGATTTTGCCATTTTAATCCTACATGAGAAGTTAGCATCTGCGCAGAAAATGTAACCTGAGAAATGCATGGAAAGTGATAGGTTGCTAGGTTTATCAAACATGATCACAACACATAATGCTGGTTAATTGGATGCCATGTAATCTTGAGTTGATGAATTGTTGAATTCTGCTTCTCATTTTACTAAAAACAGCTCTAAGGAATGATGTTTACATGATTTTATTTGGTCGGTGCTCAATAATATAGTTTAGCATATAGATCATTTAAACAATTAATTCTGTGTCCTAAATCCTATAAATAAATAACAAAATTACATCCCAAGGTGAAACCTTTGTCATTTTCCAAAACTGTGTGTATTGTATGGAAATCCAGTTGCTTGATGCCTCACTCAAGAGCCTAATGTGATTTTTCTCCCAGCAACTAGAACTGATCCGTCCTCTCCAGGCTGCCACCACATACCTTTTACACATGTCCACCTAGTGGCAGGAAAAGAGAACGACACGAGAGAAACAATGCAGCTCTTGAGTACGCCATTCATTAGTGAATGAACAAGGGCAACTGACTAACAATGCACGCAACCTAACTGTTTTAATGAATTCTACTGCTTCAAAGCACATGTTTAAAAGGAAAAGTGATTGACATCTGGATTTATCTTACATGGTCAATATTGTCATATTGACTAGAAAGACTTGATTGCTTTGTACCCAAATGATTTATTTTGCTGAACTGTTATATTTCACAGCTGTCTGACACCCACTGATATTCACTGTACTCTGCACTCCTTATTTATTGGTGTGTTTTCTTTATTCTTTTAGGCTACAGCAACGAACACCAATGTAATTTAAGGATTAAGAAATAATGCTCTGAAACAATAAGCAAACATTGGGGTTTCAGTAATGACGTCATTCTGCTCCCATCCGGATTTCCTTTCCTGTAATGTTCAAAAATATCAGCAGAGGGCACTATAAGTCAAAACAGAGCCAGGGACCTAAGCTAGGTTCTGCCTTTTAGAAGCAAAGAACCCACTACGCATGTGCTCGTTCCAATTGCAGAGTCGGTTGTTTGCAATATGGTAAAATACAGACTTAGTCTATGTTAACAAAATGGTTCGCAAGGCAATGCTTGAGGAAGGCACCTAACCCCTCACTGCTCCCTAGGTGCCGCTATAGCAGGCAGCCAACTGTTCCGGGTTAGCACTTCACTGTGTGTTGTGTAGGCTATGTTTTACTAATTCACGATTGGGTTACATGCAGAGACTACATGTCCCTCGCGTGATAAAAAGTCTAGGTTATTATTATAATTATTATTTGTAGTATTTATTAGATAGAGTTATAAGATAAAGAACAATGTTCAAGAATTACGCAAGAAATTAGTTATGCTGACATTATTGGCTTCAGTAGGACAATTATTGTAAGCAGTGTTCTAAATGTACAGTACATACTGTAAAGTAATCATTCACGCAGAGACACAGATGCAATGCAATGGTCATCCTGGATGCAACCATTATTGTGATTATTCCATCGACGTGCCCAAACATTTGCACCTGCCGATGTTATCGTTGTTATGCACATTGCATTTTTGTTGTTGTTGATTCATTGTTATTTCTCAGTTGAAATGTTAGTCTTGACATAACTTATGACATACAGTGTGTCAAAATAAAGTTGCTGCTTCAACAACAACAAAAAAAAGCAAATGTTGAAAATGTTGAAAGTAATTGGGTGCCCAAAATTTTTACATAACACTGTATTATCAGGTGTGTAAATTACTGTATATGCTCAGGCTGACGTGCTGCTGCTCTACAAGTTCAGCATGTGCTTAATCAATGTGAAATGTTCCTTATCTAAAGCCCTCCATGCACCTATTATTATTATTACCTCCGCCATGGAGGTTATGTTTTTGCCAGCGTTTGTCTGTTTGTCTGTCAGCAAGATAACTCGAAAAATACTGCATGGATTTGGATGACATTTTTGGACAACGTGAGTGTTAGGACAAGGAACAGATGATTACATTTTGGTGGTGATCCATAATACCATCTGGAATTTGTATTGAGTCTGTGACCCCATATTGCCTTGGCGGAGGTCCTTTGGTTTTCCAAGTGCTTTTCGAGTGTATACAGAAATGTTGATCTTCTTTGTGCTCTCTGTTGTGTATGTAAGATAACCCACAGAAATACCTAGAAAATTAAGTATAGGTTATGCTTGTGATAACTGGACAAATCAGTCAGTGAACAGTAGCCTATTAGAGACTTTAATCAGCCCCATGGAGAGCAGTGTATCCACTGTAAATACTGGAGATCTAATCTATACCAATGATTAATTGGTTGGTTGGTTGAATGGCTGATTACTGGCCTTGAAGGAACTGTCATGCACTCATATGTGTAATTCACTTTATTATTATTATTATTGTTATTATTATTGTTGTTGTTGTTGTTATCAGCTAAATGTGATGCAAGAAATCAAGACTTGTATATGTAGGCGTTTGTGGTTTTGTCAGTCATACTCAAGAAAGACTTGTTTTGAATGTGAATAAAAATCTGTGCTATATAGAGCAGTTCTTCGATGGGTCTTTCTCTTCTTGAAGGAATGCTCGTCCATGTTTTTAATTCTTTCTTTAATGACTGCTTGCTATTTTGTAATTACAGCCATAAGCTCATCATTGTCGGTTTATCAAAACATGAAAAAGCCTTTCTCTAACTCATAAGATAGATTTCACTTTTTGACCACATGGAGGTGCTATAGGACATGAAAAGTGAATGTGAACCTACACTTTTTGAGAGCTGTTTCAGGCTAAGATCCAGTGGTTTAAAACTTCATGTTTTGTTAGACAGTTGATACCGAAACAGGTGAAAGCCAATCAGTAGAGTTAGCATTCTGAATGAAACCTGATGAAAACACTCTTTTTAATAACCGCTTTTTGCTACTGGCTATTTGATATTTTATGTCAAATTTGATAGGTTTAGTGAATGAGCTTGCACTGAAACTGTCCGAGATTACCCTGTATCACGCCACAGAGCATGAGCTGGCAGCTTCACTGTGATGGCAATCAAGTCTTGGACCCTCTTTCTTTGAACGCTCTTTCCTTGAATGTCCAGGGCAGTGGAACATATCAAATGACCAAAGAAAGGCAGAGGTGTCTTAGTTTTCACCAGAGCTTGAGTTGCTGAAGAATGTGACTCATTTCCTACACCTTCATTCTTACAGGTCATGCAAATCAATACTGGGAAAACGTCCAAATTCACAACAGGACTATTTGGAATTTCACATTGAGCAGGAATGAATGGGTGAGATTAGATTCTGGTTGGGCATTTTTTTACATTTTTTGACTCACTGTGGCAATCAAGTTGCATTCATTCAGCAGAAAGACCTCAATCTGTCCATTTCACTCTGGCTCAGTGTCTTATCAACTCTCCTAAATAAATTATATGAACTTGAAACCTTTTAAACTGAAGTTTCGGGTTAACTGCACAGACTCAGTACTTTGAAGCCAATGAGATGGAGCATATCCAAATATGTCTGTGTGGAACTTGAAGAAAAATCAGCTGTGTAGTTCAACTTCAAAAAAAAAATCTGAAATAAGAGAAGCCAGACTCATTTGTCTCTAAAGCCTGCTACACCATCGACATATGAGTATAAAAAAAAGAGTGAAAGTAACCCAAGAGATCACACAAATCTGTCCACTTTGTGAGACACCATTTTTATTTGTTATGCCACGCTTACAAGCAACGCTGTTCAATAGCAACACAAAGCACATACTCTACCGTACTACACGGCGCAGCACAGTGCACAACTCAGCTTGGTTTCTACAACACTCAAAAGGAGGACCAGGATCACTACAACTCACGAGAAGCAAAACAAAGATCTCTCACAGGTTACAAAGACACAATTAAAGGACCAATGCTATATCCGGGTGCCGAAAGCATAGTGGGATGGGTGCACTGTTTCTGGCCCCGACAGGACTAACCACGGGTCGGGCACCGTGGCTCACAGACATGGACCTTGTATTTCTCTGCTGTTCCAAATTCCCCCTGATCTAGGACGAGACCTTGCGTGGCTAGAGTAATGAGTTTGGGAGTGTATGCGCGATGGAAACACAAAGGTCCACAGAGGTCAGGCGATTCAGATGGGCCTCCTGAAGTTCTGGCCAGCGAAGCGGGCCTTGTCACCCAGCTCCTCCTCAATCCTGAACGTGAAAAACAGACAGACAAGATCACTATTGCACTACTGGCACCGTTTACTGGAGCTAATTTTGGCTGTGCAAAGACAACATTTTTTGTTGCTGTTAAATTCTAGGTCTATTACATCATATCTATTATGTTTCTATATCTATACGTTCTTTCCTCAGAATGTCCACTCATGATATTACAAAAAAGGTCAGTCTAAATGGCCCTAAAATGCCAATCTGCAATGTGCCCTTGGACAGAATGCTACACTCAAGACAGAATCTTACCAGAACAGCTGATTGTACAAGAAAGGTCAGTCTAAATGGCCCTAAAATGCTAATCTGCAATGTGCCCTTGGACCAAATGCTACACTCAAGACAGAATCTTACCTAAGCAGCTGATTGTACTTAGCCAGACGTTCAGATCGGCATGGAGCGCCAGTCTTGATCTAAAGGAGACAAATGGAACACAAAAATGACAACTAGCAGAAACCTGCTTCAGCACAGATAACTCATTGGTGCAAAAGAAAACCCCATCTGTAAGCAAGAAGAGCTCAGGGTATTTTTATTTACAGTAAACCAAGCTTTTCCTTTTACTTCCTTTTTTTCCTAATATATACTAATTTCCAGACTATTAAGCAAGGTCAAGTCATTGATTTTGCAAAATATCTTCATCTATGAGGTTAATGCAAGGTAGAGAGCCATACACGCCACTGAATGTTTGCAAGGCACCAAATGAAAGCCCCTACCTGGCCAGTGCACAGGCCAACCACGAGGTCAGCGATGAAGGTGTCCTCTGTCTCTCCAGAGCGGTGGCTTACCATCACTCCCCAGCCATTAGACTGAGCCATCTTGCAGCTATTGCCAGATGGGAAGGAAGAGAGCAGAGTATAAATTAAACACACACACACACACACACTTTTAATAATCAAGAGAGTCTCTCAAATAAATATGCATAAGGTCTGTGCCACTCACGCCTGCAGGGACTCTGTGACGGAGCCGATCTGGTTGACCTTGAGCAGCAGGCAGTTGCAGGCTTTGTCTGAGACAGCCTTGGCAATGCGCTTGGGGTTGGTCACAGTCAGGTCATCGCCCACAACCTGGATGCTGGTGCTGGCGGTAAAGTTGGTCCATGCCTGCCAGTCATCCTGGTCGAATGGATCCTCAATGGAGACCACTGAATAAAAAAAGAGACATGTCAGATGAAGTAAAAGGTAAAGACTCTTTTACTCGACTCAACTCAGACTTGCAACATAGGGAATCGGACCTAGGTCAGCCAACTGTCAGTCAGTGACATTACCACTGCTCTACCATGCCCGCACACAACAGTAAGTATAGCAAATCACCCAGTAAGAGGAACACCATTATGTAAACCCTTACTAGTGGTAAAAACTGTTTGGAGGGGGAGCCTACTCAACTATTTTTACTACAAACAAAGGCAAGCCAAAGGCATATTCTACAGGTCATGTTGTCATTGGGCTGGAGTACAATGTTTATACTTCACACAACTCAAATACGTCAAAGGGTCGCATGGGGCAGCTAATAACTACTTTGGCCAGTGTCCAATAGGATCCTTGACCAAAGGAATAGAGAGGACATGCCTGATCTGTGTCATGCTGGATGCCTTAATGGAGGTCAATTGACAGACTTCAGGGGGTTAACCAGTGTTGTATACAGTACCTAAAAGTTTCAGTCAAAGACTAAAAGTACAGATACCCTACCACAAAAATTACTTTGATATAAGCTCAAGTCACCCACTAGCGTGATCCTTAAGTAGAAGTCTAAAAGTATCTTGTATTTACTGTACTCAAGTACAAGAAGTAATCTGGAATTAAATATACTTAAGTAATAAAGTAAAAATACAGGTAGGCTAAAAAAACAGTTTAACATGTAGCTTACAACAAACTTCAGAAAATGTAAAAAAAAAAATCACACAGTCAGAATGAAAAATGGTGCCTACATCACACCTACAGTCTTAAATGACAATTAGGCTTTCCCAAAACTTTGTTGCCGTCAACTCAGTCAACCACCAAACTCAATTTCATCTGATACTTTGTTACTGAAACTGAAAATGTAGTGGAGTAAAAGTATGCAACTAGCTCAGGAAACGTAGTGAAGTAAAGTATGCAACTAGCTCAGGAAACGTAGAGAAGTAGAGTATGCAACTAGGTCAGGAAATGTAGTGAAGCCAAAGTAAAAGTTGACAGATTTAACAACTCAAGTAAAGTATAGATACTCCAAGAACAGAACATACATAGGTACTGTAGTGAAGTATTTTCACTTAGCTACTATACAGCTCAGGAGTTAACTGATTGGCTCTTAGTGCCTATTAGCTCCATAACTTAGCTGAAGTCTACTGCGCTCATAATGCATTTAAGTTCACTAATGGAGACAGGCCCGGATCAATGGCTTGGTGAAACTGACACTAACCAGGGTAATCCTTGACAAAGCTCTTGTAGAGGTCGGCGAGCTGATCAGGGGTGATGTAGCGGCTAGGATCGTCAGGAGACTTGAAGTCCAGGTCGTACTTTCCTCCCTTGAAGAACTCAGAGGCGGCGACATCCATGCCGATAACAATCTTGTCTGTGTAGCCAGCTTTGGCGATGGCATTCTTCAGCAGTTCCAGAGCTGTGGAGTGTAATTACTGATTGTTTAAATTTGACAAATGACTGTTGTATTACAGTATGAAATCGGAAATACTCATGTACAATACAGCATGCAATACAGCATGCAACAACATGTAGCTGTACAAGAATCACAGCATAATCTACACCTACAGTAATTGCATGCATGCAACAAACAAACTTGTGATAACTTAATTACACAGGGAATGATTAATTACACTCCACAGGCATAAAGACACATGCCATATTATAGCATGCATGCTTCTGACATTAACATTTTTTTGTTTGTTTTTTTTGTTTTGAGGCCATGTATAGACTGTTTCAATGGTCAAAAAAAAAAAAAAAAATATATATCGTCTTGTTTCCAACCTGTTTGTATCACATCAAACCGCCAACATAAATGTTAACATAGAAACCCTGTGAGAACAGCCATGATGCCATCTGTGATTTTTACGTCTGATTGTCACAAGCAGTTCTATATTCGCTGCACATCGGTTACACTGGACCCTTCTGACGATCTGAGATCTTTCATGGCCGTGCAGTTTAAACTGTCTCAGGCAGCTCAAAGGCATGTGCTCTATCAGCAACACCCCCAGGCCGTAAATGGGCCACAGTTCAGGTGCTTCCGTAGCCAAGACTCCACACAGTTTACAGAGCTAGGGCCAGGCCTTAATTTGGAAACCATCTGTTCCCTGAAGTGACATTCCCCTGCATTCAGCTGAGAGACCAGGGGACAGAAGTCGCGGGAACCACGCCACTGTCATGCGTATGACCTCAGAAGTTTCACTCCTGGGCTATGGGCAATTGGAATATCTGTCCAATGGGACAAAGAGGGCGTCCATTACCATAACTATCAAGTTTACCGGTCAAATTATTGGCAACACTGAAGCATGGTGGTGACAGAGGCCAACATCCAAAATGTTTGTTTGTTTGTTTAATTAATCTATTGCCATTTTAGCATCTATTGCTATTTTATGGCCAGAGCAGAGAGAAATGCGTCCGTCCGTCTTTGTAATCCTAAAGTAAAATATTTCCATCACAAACAAACTGTACAGATCTCCTCGTGTAGTCCTCACCTTCTTTGTTCTCCAGGATGTTGGGGGCGAAGCCCCCCTCATCTCCCACATTGGTGGCATCCTTGCCGTACTTCTCCTTGATGACGTTCTTCAGGTTGTGGTACACCTCAGCGCCAATGCGCATGGCCTCTTTGAAGCTGCTGGCCCCCACGGGCAGGATCATGAACTCCTGCATGGCTAGCTTGTTGCCTGCGTGGGAGCCACCATTGATCACGTTGAAGGCCTTTGGAAACAAATGAACAGAGTCTTGTGAGCCGACATTCCCGAAACAAACAAGGCTTTCAAAAAAAAAAAAAAAACACCCACACACCCACATTTTCCAAACAAACTAAAGCAACACAAAACAAAAACCCTTGATCTAGATGCAAAAGACACAGCTATGAACTCAAAAGGTCAGGCGAAAGAATGACAATTGGGCAAGAACTCTTGCGCAATAACAAGAAAGGCTTACAGGAACTGGGAGAATAACTTCCGGGTTGCCAGCGAGGTCAGCAATGTGGCGGTACAGAGGGACGCCCTTCTCTGCTGCACCGGCCTTGCACACAGCCAGGGAGACCCCCAGGATGGCGTTGGCACCAAACTTAGCTGGGATATTTCAGTAATGACATTTAATTAGTTCGCCATGGCTTGCAACATGCTAGTATACAGTAATGAAACACAAGCGCTACAGATTCTTACAACATAAAAGGTATGTGTGAAGGGAAGAGGGAAAAAAAAGCTTACACTTGTTTTCTGTGCCATCCATGTCGAGCATCAGCTTGTCAATCTTTTCCTGTTCCAGGACGGACACGCTCTGTGAAGCAAAGAGATCTACGTCACTTTTGTATAGCAAATACAACAAACCATAAGATTTATCACATGCAGAGGATTAGTGGTCTTTTCTACCCACAATCAGCACATTCAGGGCAACCACTCAGCCAGACACTGATCAAACAGCAGAACTGCCACTTACACACACTGTGTAACAAGTGACAACATTTCTGACAGGGGCTCATCAAAAGACAGTTTAACAGTATCTGACTGAGTAGCCACACAAAGTCAATAAGTACAAATGTTAAGTTTTTCACAACACACAACACACAACTGTTAGGGAGGGATACCTGGCCCTACATCAGCATTAAAGTGCAAAATTGTTCAAATAAAAAACTATAAGGTCATAAATTCAAATGACTTCTGATCTCTTCTTACAACAGTAAAAATGCTCATGAGTTTGTCACATGTGCCCAACGGTCATTACACATCCAGCTGTACAATTAAACTCCATAAAGATAAACGGGCTACTGACGTCAACCTTGACATTGACTCTGTCCTCTGTGGGCATGAGAGTTGTTGACAGTGTTAAACATTGCGATGTTAGTCAAAGAAAAAATCTTCCTACCTGGCGAACCAGGGCAGGTGCAATAGTATTATTGATATGAGCAACAGCTTTTGCGACACCTGCAGGGAACAAGCAGACAATCACTGACCCCGGGAACAGAGGATCATGCAAACCAGGCACAATCTAACTATCACAGACCACCCCCTGTACATGTAAGAACACAATTTCACCCTCGCTTCAAGCCTCGTTTCAAACTGAATGATGTGCTTAAAGAGGGTGTGTGTTTGTGTGGGGGGGTTATCTGTGATCGTCTGCTCATGCCTGCTAAGGTTAGTGGTCAGAAGAAAACCCACACGTCATGCTGGATTGGTGGACAGTTACTCATCTCCACTGTTGTTATTTCACACAACTTTACCTGGTTACACAATGCTGGGGCCAAGAACTCATTAACATACTTAACAGCTCTTTTCACCCCTGACAGATATAAAAAGAGAGAGAAGAAGAGGAGATGGATGATGGAGGACAAAAGGACAAGGACACAGGAAGCAGGAAAGGACAAGGAGTCATGGACTAAGGAGTCTAATGGAATAAGGACTCTAATGATGAGTCATGCTGATGATCATGATCATAGTGCCTAATAACTAGACAGACATCATAGTGCAACTATGAATCACAGGAATCCTTACTAACAAGACAAACCCCATAAGATTTTATTTTGCTTTTTGCTTGACCAACTGTTATTTAGTCATATTATTTAGTTTGATGTGGAGTGGGGGCCAATATAGAGACATACATTTAAACGAAACAAGTTTTATTTGGTGAATCATTGTTTTTCAACTGTGTCAATTTATCGACACAGCCTATTTTATATTACCTTTGCCAAGGTAGCGGGTCTTGTCATTGTCACGGAGTTCCAAGGCCTCATAGATTCCAGTGGAGGCACCGCTGGGAACTGCAGCTCTGAACAGCCCTGTAGAGCAGGAAGTGACATAGTCATGGCTGCGGCCAATCACATTCTTCTCTCTACTCTCACAGTGATATGACATTTTCTGGTGCAGTCATTTGTAATACACACACATGTGCTTGCATAACCCTACACAGATGCATGCCACTATCCTAAAAATGCCCAGTTCATTCACTTATACCATAATTCATATCATTATGACCCATTAAGATTGTTTTGGGCAACAATCATCCACAATACAGGAACAAAAGGGAGCTTTGGGAGTGTGCATAAGTGGTGGGACTCTCAAAGCTTAACAGGCAAGGAGGAGCATGCCAACCACTGTGATGGATCTCATAGTTTCAAAAAAGAGAGAAAGAGAAAATCTCATTGTGTCAGATATGAGGATGCCCCTACAAGCACCAGCTGCCAGGCCATTGCAGCCCAGCCATCTGAGGCAAATGTGCACATACACATTACATTCATCAAGCTCATTTGAGTGAAAATAGGACCCAAGTCAAGGTTCATGTCTGGCGATGAGAGGATTTAGAGCTTAACCACAGACACACACTAGTGACAGCATCCACAGTCTGGGGTTTAATAAAACATTGGAACCAAGACATTATTTGGTTATGGGTAAAACTCCCAACCAACCATGACCTGAAATTCTGCTGT
Source organism: Tenualosa ilisha (assembly GCA_015244755.2). NCBI lineage: Eukaryota > Metazoa > Chordata > Actinopteri > Clupeiformes > Clupeidae > Tenualosa > Tenualosa ilisha. The sequence goes on from PYXC01000046.1 coordinate 1,668,040, forward strand.
GGTTGTTTATACAACTCTGGTACCTTTTGCTAAATATACTTCCTTTTTTATATCCAGTCAATATATTTTTTTTTTCATTAGAAAATCATCCCTTTAAAATGAAAAGATTGTCTGTCATTTTTACAAGAAATATTCCTGTTTACATGTCTATTAAAAAAAGTTTTGTGGCCGTTTCTCTCCTTTCCAATCCCAGCCATAATACATGAGACACTTCACTAGCACTGACGTGTTCACCACTACCCAGTAATTATGTCAAGAGAATAGAACTAAATCATAGTTTTTCTCTGCAGGCAAACATCTCATTTAATCTCTGTATAGGAGTGAGAGTGGGTGTGAGAAATGGCCAACCAAACAGGGAGCATTTTGTGGCTTACAGCATAATCCCTCCCACAAACGTGACGCAAGTGAATTACATAACCCGTAGTAGACAAAATTATATCAGGTTGACTTGCTGCTGGCTCGACTGATTCATCTGATTTGTGCATCTAGACGAGCTAGCAGAGGAGGCCTGGCATGGGCAGAAAACCACAGCCAACCTCAAACCCATTCGGGTGAAATGTAAAGCCACCATACAAGGGCAGCCTAGCAACCAGTTCACATGCAGCAGGAAAGAATGAGAGTGTATAAAGCAGCTGTCCCTCAATATAACGGATTTTGGCAAGAGAGGCGGTAAATATCTTTGCCCCAATGTCAAACTCCCCGCCACCCAACAGGCCTCCGTAGCACCATACCGACAATTAAGGAACTTTTTTCCCCCAAAGCTGACTCACAATGCAGGATTAAAATAAAAATACTGTATATACGTACATTTTATTTGCCGTTTTGAATGCTAGCTTGGCTGAAATAAGAAATACTGCACAATCACAACATTTTCCACACAATTTCCCCCCTTGAAATGATCTTCTTTAACATGCAAAGTTAACACAGCCACAGTTCCTTGGTTGTATTCGGTGAAGTAGTGCATCTGAGAGATCTGTGTTGTTTGTTTCAGTGTGTGTGTTCCGGCGCAGAAGACTCTACTGTAGCACGGCAAGCCAGGCAGTGTACTATTACTCAGGCCTATTTATAGCCTTGCTACCACCTGATGTGGCGTTTCTTTGCTACTGGACACCAAGAGAGGGGTACTAGCTGTGGGTAAGAAGAGTGGTGAGATATCCCCATAAGCACACAACCACTTTTCCTCATGGTATGGTAAACTACTGGGTCAGAGAGGATACGGACAGAGTCTCTGAAATTCCTGATCCAAAATTCTGTCCAAAATCCAAAATTCTGTCCAAATCAATATGGGCTCCTTTCAAGGAGTTGTTTCCCATTGTTTTTCTTCCTGACAACAACTTGCTGCATGCTGAAGGCCTTTCAAATTTTCAGGAAATAATAAATACCTTTCTTGGTGTAGAGATCGACCTCTACCGTGGGGTTGCCACGGGAGTCGAAGATCTCACGGGCATGGATTTTCAGGACGGACATGGTGCAGGATCTATATGGGATGGAAATAGCATTAGATGAGAACAACATAAGCTTGATAGCTTAAGGCAACAATGTGGGGGGTTTTGCAGGCACTATAAAAGAGGCAGCTAGCTTTTATAACCTCTTTAAAGTCATTTTCTTGGTACCCAGTCATGTCTCGGATTTTTCACTGTGTAGTTTAGTTGTTTATAGGCATAAAACTATGCAATATAAGGACAGTTTTACAACACTGTGTGAACTTCACAGCACAATCTTATTTAACTTGTACTATCGCCAACTATACTGTTGTTGGTAGCGCTGTTGGCTATATGTTTGTTAGCTCATGTTTTCACGAAAGCTAACGAAAATCCACGAAAACATCAGGGCAAAATCAGGGCACTACTGTTTGAAAAACCTACTCGTTTTCCATTCATCATTTCTTAACAGTTAAAAAAATCACCTGTAAAATATAAGAGTATTACTAACATGCAATTACCTTTTTGTCTGAATGTTATTAACTAGTGATTTGCAATTTGATTATAGTAGGAGAGAGGCAGGATATAACAATACTGAAACTACTGTGGGGTTTCCCCTCCAAATCTTAATTTTATGAGTACAGTATTTCTTTCCTCTTTTCACAGTCAAATGGTGATGAGAGAGACAGCTCACTTTAACGTCTCTTGCCTGCTGTTTCTCAGGGAGAATTTGACAAACTGTATGACAGGGCTTCAACACAAACCACAGTGTTCCTTGAAAAGGTGAGTCAAATGGCCAAATGAGCCAAACAGGAAAATCACTCATCTGGTACAGTTTTTTTTTCCAGAGTGGCACACTGGACCATCTCACACTGACTGCACAAGGCACACAGTTTCCCCCCATTGCATCAGCTCCAACAGTCATTTCCTGAACCACTGACTGTTTCAAGACATAAGGAAGGAGACAGGAAGCTAGGGGGTAACTGTTCAAGTACAGTTAAATTTACCAGTTCGTTAAAAATGCCCCCTTATATCACATGTCTACTTCATCCTCTAAACTCTGAAGGAGGATGGACACTGGGTTTTTCAGCCACTTAAGATTACCACTACCCATGCATCATCTTCGGCTAGACCAATGGAAAAACCTGTGGCCTTAAAAGTCAGAGTGGAAATCTGCCACGGGCAACAAAGCAGGCCGAATCAACCCTTACACAGACTAACCCACGTGACCTTACAACCCATTTGGATCGTTAATTTGGTGAATTGATGAACGTTTACCAATTTACCCAACATTCCAATTCAACAAATGGACCGATGAAAAACAATCTCACAACTTTACACCTGAATACTAGACACAGTGCCGTGACTGGTGATCAGTGAAAACGGTCTTAAGCCTACTGGATCCACAAATAAATAAAGAAACAGACAATTAAATAAATAAAACTCGATTATGTAAGAAGACCTCGTCTGCGCATACTGATGCGGTAGTAAGCTACAAAACAATGCAGATGTTGAATTGCACTTGCTGTTGAATTTCTCCATCATTAATCACATATTTAATCTAACACCGCAACAAGTGTGCATATTTTTTCAGACTTAACAGACACAAAATACTGCCCATCCTGGCTTGAGTGAATGACAGTTGGCTTTGCTAAATCTGTTCACCATCTGCTATCTGCATTTACAAATAGGCTACCTCTCTTCCAAAAGATGTGGCCCACTGACTGGTAATACCGGATAACATTATCCCAGTAGTTGTCAACTTTCGGAGGCCTAGGTTGCTGTTTAGACTAACGCAGAGTCTGGAAATAATGTGTTGGGTAGGCTTTCTAAACTAAAACTTACTGGAATCAACCCTGTTGAATCCTCTGTCCATGCTACATGTAACCTAACACCCTACCAGCACCGCAGAGCCAGACATAGAATGACATCTCCAAGTGACGGGTGGGCTGTTTTAAAATAGACCGCATCATCATTGCAAACCTCGTTATGAAGCGCATTCACGACGTCAAAAGGCTTCTTGATCACCAAGCCAATCTTATGAAACGTGGTATTTCAAAAATATCAGCAGCAATGTCAGTCAGGAAGGACATGAACGTGCCAGTGACAAAGCAACTTGGACACCCGCAAATGATTCTGGTAATATAGTCTATTGCCACTTATCATACCAAAACATGTGGTCTGGTTCAGGAAGACAGTTCTGTTACGAAAAACATGCACATATAACAGATGTCCCTGAACGGTATTATACAAGAAGGACAAAATGTTCTTTTCCTTACCTTGTCTGGCCTAACTGTGTGCAAGACTAGCTGTTCCTCTCCACCGTATTGGGAAGCAGAGAAGGCGATGCTTCCACTCCGGACTACTGATAAGTGGAGCGGAAGGACTCGGAGCAGCTATTTCTAGAATTGTGATTGGTTGATCCGGACTCACGCGGCACGCTACAGAGCGCGTGTGGAGAAATGCACGTTCACATCCACGACGACCACGCCCCTACGGAGGATGCGGAGACCCCCGGCTATGGCAACAATGTGTCACCGAATGAAGCATTCAAAACATAAGAGATAAAAAGAAATGTTTCGGATGCATTTGCGTTTTTTTAAGTATGTGCTTGTTATGTTCATTTACTTGTAAAGCCAAAAATTCGTCATTTCTTTCATGTCTAACCAGAATACTGCAGTGAGTTTTAATGACGCATGGTGGAGAAGCCTACGTGCAGGACATCAGCTACACAAGGATGACTGCGGCTATGCGTGCGCTATCCAACATCATATTATATAGGCTAGACTATTGATACAAATCATACAAGGTGTATACGAACCATTCAGCATTTGCACTGATATTTTACTTCAATACCCTACTTATCATCTAGAGTCAACTTTCAATTTAGAGTATTTTATAAACTAAAAAGCTTAACCATGTAGCCTATTATTCACAGTTATTAAAAATAAAATGTCCATACTCTTAGGAAGCCAGTGTGTAATTGCTAGTTTTGGTCTCTTGTGCTACAGGTGTGTAATCTGTTGGCTGCGTGTAGTTTTCCCTTCTGGACCTAGTGCACGAGAACTGAGAGGATTTATCCCATTCTTGCCTGCAGTGGTTCTGCAAACAATGTCAGTTTGCTAGTTTTACATCACATTCATGGCCATTTGATCAGTCAATAGCATGTAAGATCAGGCGACATATTAGCCTTAATGCTACAGTGGTAAAGCACATTTCGTCCCAGGTCTGTCCCTCGAGGTGATGGAAGTGTGCATGCATTGAGAGGATGCAAGTCATTCATGGCCGCCTGACGCAGTGACCTTGGGAATCTCGTGGTCTCAAGTGTGACACCTGGTGGCAACTGACAAGACGTGCAAAAAATGTTCACTCCGTTGTCATTATATTAAACTGATTTTTGTATGAGGTGGTTCACTCAAACAGATTTTTTTAAACTATAAAGCAAATCCAGTAGTTGTGATTTTGTATATTTAGTCATATCTGATTGCCTACAATGTGTTAACATATAACTCTGCACATGGCCTAGCCAAGTATTCCTTGCCTCAGTATATGCAAGACCTGCTCATCCAGCTGGCCAGTGATTCAAAAGCAACCACCTCATTTCCCTCCCATGTCTAGCCCAAGAAGGACGTCCTCGTATTTTACTCCCAGTGTTTTATTTTGATCATGATGCTGCTCATTATAAAAGCCAGAGCTCAGTCCAAGACTAGACTAAGCTACTGTGGATTGGGGCACATGAGAACTTTTGTCCTCAGTAAGGTATGGTTTAAAAAAATGTATATATATATATGTGTATATATATATATATATATATATTCTCTACCATTTGGCTTGTCACAAAAGCATTCCACCACAGGCTATTTAGCAATAGAATTGTTGTTTTATTTGGCAACCGCATAGAAGCTCAAAAAGTGACGTTACTGACATAGGCTTCGAAGCCAAATAGGGGATAAGAGGTAGGTACAAATGTGGTGGTTGAACATTTAAGCCTACGGCCTTTACATTGGCAAGCTGACTACTCATGAACATGTCTTTACAAGTGTGTTGTGTTCTTGGCTATTCATCCTGGGCTGTAGGAACTGTGTCAGAGCAAACGACAATCTACCTGCCTCAGTGGACATACTTCTGTCTTCCTTTTGGAGTCTTTGCAAGTCTTATCTGTCTTATCAGCAACCTCATACTATTGGCTAATAGATTACTTGATTCCCTTATCGCCCACACCATATGAACTGAGAAAAAAAGGATGGTTTGCAACCTCCTATGACTCAACTGCAAATAACTGCAAACTGCAAATAATTTTCCGTGAACAAACACTGTTATCCTTTTTGAGCAATCATCCGTTGTCCAGAGACTTGATGACATTTTCGTTAATTTTGTTGATTCTCGCTTGGTTATTATTTAGGCCTTGAATGCTCAACTCATTAATTATGTCAAGTTGAATTTACAATAAGTCAAGGCAGTTTACATAAATGTCTTTAGCAGGAAGCTTTGGCTAGTATACATAGGCATTATCTTACATAAATGGTGCGTACAATTTTGGTTCAACTAAATATCACAGTTTACTGAGCAACAAACACCAGGCCCACAGGATAAACAAAATCCCGAACAACGTATACAAAGAAGAGAAAAGTAAATAGTAAAGATGATGTATTTCTTGGTAACTCAAAATTTGTGAGCACTTTATAAGCTATTTCAAAGGAGAGTCTGTTCAGTCAATAAAGGCTATCACGTTGCAGGTCCTCTAAAATCCCTCAGAGCAAACATGAACGTCTCGCCCAACGGGTTTCTATCACAGTTTTAACCGTGCATTTCCCCCTCCTGGTTTCAGTCAGAGGATTGGCGCCGACGTTTGCAGAGTGTGAAGTGTCTATTGGATCTGTAACTCCTCAGACATGGAGTGGTTATCAATTATCACGTTTTTTGTTTTAATAAACTACACTAGCGCCGGTGTGGACGGAGTTCCCTGGACATACTCAGGTAAGCTTCTGCAAACTATGCAAGAGTAGCCTAGAATCAGTGTAAGTAGTTAAACTGTGTGACAGTGGTCGGAGTTTAGAGTAGCGATTGCGGTTAATACAAATATGGAGGGTCTAACTTTAACACATTAAGACATTAAGACATTAACTAACTATTAACGTTACCGTCTGACATCGGAAGATTTTGAAGATAGTAAGAGTCAACAGGTGAGATAACATTCTGGTATGTTTTGGTGTGAATGTGACAATTATTACAAGTTTATCTAGGATATTATAGACAGATTTGATAACTATGTTAGCTCACAGAAGATGTCTTGTCGCATAGGCTTTTTATAATAAAACAATTTAATATAATTCACCTGTTGGATAACTTGGCACGCAACTTACTTGCATCCCAGTTCTCGACAGTCTGTTTTGCAGTGAAAGTTTTGACAATGTGTGACAATCTGTAAATTACTTATCAAGCCGGATAGCCTAAACTGGAAATCCATCTCTGTTATTTCTGACATGGCTCTGATAGAGGGGGCACTGGACCAGATACACTGGGCAGACGAGTACCCAGCATGCGGTGGACACAAACAGTCTCCAATCGACATTCAGCGGCGAAACGTTCGGCACAACCCCGATCTGCCAGAGCTGGAGCTAACTGGATATGATGAGCTAAACGGCAAATTTCTCATGACCAACAATGGTCATTCGGGTAGGTTAAATATCCCTTCTGTGACTGAACATATAATTCTAATTTATGATCTGTATGGTGAACTTGGGGAGAACATCAGTCGGTTATTGGATTTGTTACCTCATTATTCCAGGAAATGTACTTCTGGTAAATACAACAGAAGCAGTTAACTCCAGTTATTGTAGGAAAAATATTTAACTTAAGTAGTTGCTAATTTTTAATTAGGCAGCCCTATCTAGCAATGATCTAACTCGTTCTCTTTCATACTATTACTGCAAGACATTCTGTTCTTTTGCCAGAAAACAGCTGGAATGAAGGCACAATGTTCATGAGAAGCATTTTCGATCACAGGGGCCCTAATGGCTTGTATTATTTTCATAGCTGCTGATTATTGACTGACACACATGTCTCCCTGCATATGTGGTATGCACAGAAAACCTTCAGGCACTTTTAGTATGGTGCCTTCCATGCCACATACAGAAACCTGAATCACTAAAACCTCACTCACTCTGACCCAGATCACAGCATGAAGGTAAACACAAAGTCTGAACTTGATGACTATATCAAAATTTGTTAACATCTAATGCTTATTGACAGTTCAGATTGACCTCCCCCCTACTATGATGATCACCAAGGGGCTTCCGGACTACTACACTGCGGTGCAAATGCATTTGCATTGGGGCGGCTGGGATCTGGAGGCCAGCGGGGCAGAACACACTGTGGATGGCATACGCTACATGGCAGAGGTGCGCCTATTTGAAAAAAATAATAATCCCTTATTTTCCACAATTGGAAGAAGTGTAGAAGCAACCAAACAAGGGTTGTCCGCACACCAAAGATTAGCTCCCAGTGTGGTTTTTCATTTTTACAATGTTTCAAGTTTCTGGCTCTTCCTTAGGCTTATATGTGCCTATTCGCATTCTTATTCCATCAGCAATTATAGTAAAATATCTTCATCTTACTCAAAATGACACAAGAAACAACTTTATTTTCATCTTGTTTTTATAATATGGGATCAATGTTTTGCTCTCTGTTGCCTTAGGCATTTGGTTGCACAACAAAGTGAGATGTGGTGGAATGCACTGGAATTAGCCAGTGAGACAGATAGATGAAGGCATTCAGTCAATTTAGACCGCAATACCTTCATGAGATACTGTTGTGACATCTGATTGGCTTTAATTTGCCATTTTCATCACACCACACACTAAATGTGAGACAACTGAAAAAGAAATCTGATCCTAAACTTGTCAGAAAGTGAGTTTGAGCACAGAGGGTATACCACAGTGGAGTGCAGCTTTGTGAAGTTGATACTGTCTACGTAATGCAGTGTAACATGACATTTCACCAGCTCATTCTCTCTCTCTCTCTCTCTCTCTCTCTCTCTCTCTCTCTCTCTCTCTGTCTCTGTCTCTCCTTGCAGCTCCATGTTGTCCACTACAACTCAGCCAAGTACAAGAGCTTTGCAGAGGCCAAAGATAAGACTGACGGACTGGCTGTTCTGGCCTTCTTTTATGAGGCGAGAAACACATTGACTTGATTGTCATAGCAGAAACGTAAACTCTTAATTACAAAAATCTGAATTATTATAAAGTAGAGTAATATTGATTGGTACTTAGCAGAGGCTTCTATCCAAAGCAACACAGACCACAACATGGCGTCCAAGGGTCAGACCCAGGTCACCGAGTCAATGATTTTACTGCTGCTCAAACACCTTCATTTATAAATTATCAATATTCTGAATTATATATAGCTCTGTTTGAACTGTGCTTGGTGCAACACTGCCATCTAGTGAAGAATGGGATATCCTGCAGTATACTTTCATAATATTTTCCAGACCATTTAGGCATTAATGTACATATTTAATGTACATATTTTAAGAATTCAATAGATAAAATTATGAATTGAAAGGAACCAGACAAAGCCATATCTGTCGGTCACAAAGCACCAGTTCTGATTTGAGTGAGCTCCGAGGCAATCTGGACAAGGTGCCAAGTGGCCCTGTCCTCTCTGATAAATGTGGCATCAGCGAGGTGTCAGAGCCCCAGCCATAGTAAATGGCTGCATTGATTTGATTGCGTGTTGGCACAGACTGATGTACTGGTCTTGTAGGAATGCATTCGGGTCACCAGCAGAGACCGGGGTCACTGTTTCTGTCCAGAAGGTCATTGCCTTGGCAACAGTGCCACAGACGTGCCTCTCAGCTGGGTGGTGTTGTGGAAATTCTGAAATGCCAACTGGTCAAAATTAGCTTTGTCATCTGGGTGTTGTAATTCCTATACTAAACAATATCAGATTTTGTTTCCCGTTGGCCATCCTGCTCACAAGTAATGCTCTTCTTTTCTGCTGTTTTTCCACATTTCTTAGAAACAGTTCTAAGAAATCCTAATGTCTCAGCTGACCCTCATCTGTCATATGTGTTATGTGGTAGGCATTTAACATGTATGTGAAGAGTAGCTTTGTGTGTGTGTGTCCATGTGCGTGTGTGTGTGTGTGTGTGTGTGTATGTGTGTGTGAGTGAGAGAGAAAGAGAGTTTTGGAGTGTTCCTTTATAGCTTTTTGTTCTTTTGTTTTGCAGGATGGGCATTTTGAAAACACTTACTACAGTGATTTTATCCACAACTTGGCAAATGTCAAATATGCAGGTGAAGTACATCAGATACAGTACACCAATGGCAGGCCTTGACCCCAACAGACCTTCACACCTGCAAACTGTCACACGGCTAAACATTATTTCCCTGCTGTGTCTTTCTTTACAGGGCAGTCCATGAATCTGTCCACTATCAATGTCCGCTCCATGCTCCCAGAGAATTTGAACCACTTCTTCAGATACGAAGGATCACTCACCACCCCACCGTGCTATGAGAGTGTCTTATGGACAGTATTTGACACGCCAATCACCCTGTCTCACAATCAAGTACACTTTGCACTTTAATGCAAAATTCTACAAATATAATTAAATGTTGACATAATGTCCAAGATATATGAATAATACAGTGGTAAAACATATTTATGGATAATGTATAATGTATGTATTGGTCACAATGTCTTGGATGCACCTCTGCAGATAAGGAAGCTGGAGAGTACTCTAATGGACCATGACAACAAGACCCTGTGGAATGACTACCGCATCGCTCAGCCACTGAATGACCGCGTGGTAGAGTCTTCTTTCCTCCCTCGCCTGGGCAAAGGATGTAGGAGCACCATTTCAAATGGTTTATCGTGCAGCCATGCTATACACTTGTTCAGTCTAAGCCTGTTGTCACATTTTTTGTTCGATCTTTTTTCCCCTTATAGCTTTCTGTCGCCAAGAAGAGATTGAATCCAAACTCTTGAAGATAGAGACCGTGATGACATCCCTTGCAAAGCACATACGGACAAGTAAATTTTATATTACATAAATACATCCATATTTTTGCTTCTAGATTTTTTTGTTGTAAAATTATGACCAACAATACAGGGCCACATCTGTAGACTCAACCCAGGAAAACAGCGTAGTCTTTATGAGTTTTATTGGGTGCTCTGCAAATCTATCTATCCAGTGTCTTCTGAACCAAATGCTTGGCTATATCCGAACCAAACGCTTGGCTTTATCTGAACCTAACGCTTGCCTTTTGGTTCGGAGGACGTTAGTCATTAGTTGTTTGCACCCAATAAAACTCTTTAAAAGTACTCAGTTTTTTCTGGGTTCAGTCATCACGTCCATTATCAAATCCACAAAGAGATGCTTTGTAAATATAATTATGAAATTGGTAAAGCTAGACAGTCTTTCTTCTCCAACATCATCAACAGGAATATGAACTATGATTGTGTACTATTTACAACAGTTGAGAAGCTAACTAATGCCTCAATCCCTTATTAACACCTGAACTTTTCTCAGTTAATTAATGCAATGAGTTTGCATCTTTCTTCAAGTCCAAAATTTATCCAATAAGACAGAATATAACATCTCAGCTGCAAATAAAACTGCAAATTCTGCAGCCACCTGTGACTCAGAAAAAGAATTTCAAGCAATGTCAGAATTTAGCCTGATCGATTATAAGACTCTTGAAAAACTGTACAAAATCTCAGTTCTTCAACATCTGAATTGGACATTTTGCCCACCAGCTTTTTCAAGTCTGTTCTTCACCTCACAACTGCTAATGTGCTTCAGATCATAAATGCTTCCTTAGAGACTGGCATTTTTGCTACATTCCTGAAAAGGGCAGTTGTAAAGCCCCTACTTTGAAAGAATAACCTGGGTGTTTCAGTACTGAACAACTACAGGCCATTATCCAATCTACCATTCAGTGGGAAAATCCTTGAAAATCAATGTCCTTGACCTGTGGTGTCCCCCAGGGGTCAATCCTTGGACCATTACTATTCAGCCTTTATATGTCTTTACCAATCAAAGGAAAGCAATCACTAACTCAGCGTGTTATCACCTAAAAAACATTGCCAAACTAAGAGGACTTATGTCAAAAAATGATTTGGAAAAACTAATCCATGCCTGTATTTCCAGTAGCGTTGACTACTGCACTGGCCTTTTCACTCTCCAAAAGCTTAGGTTTCCATCAGCAAAATTTGTTGACCAGTAGGCGAACAGAGGGCTTTGGCATGCCCAGCAGTATATACGCCAATTGCGGGATCTGATCTCTGCTGATTGATGTGTGTTTGGCTTCTGTATTTCTCCAGAACCCAGGCTTCTGTATCCACTGGTGCTGCATTTCCCTGTGCGCAACACGGACAGCTACGCACTGGCCCACCTCACGCACCCCATGGGCCTGCAGTCCTTCACCGCATGCATGGCGATCCGCTCACACCAGCCCGGCAAGGAGCTCACCATCCTCTCCTACTCCACGCCTATGAATGACAATGAGCTCGTCATCACCGTGGGCCAGGATGTGGGCCTGTGGATCGGCAACGAGTTTGTCAACCTTCCCCACAAGCTGCGCGCCCATGACTGGGCTAATTACTGTGTGACCTGGGCGTCCCACACGGGTGGTGCCGAGCTGTGGCTCAATGGCATGGTCAGCGAGGAGCAGTACCTGAGAGCCGGCTACACTGTCAGGCCCAAGGGCATGTTCATTCTTGGGAAGGACCAAGATGGCTTCCTGGGAATCTCGGACCAAGACGCGTTTGTAGGCCACATGACGGACGTTAATGTATGGGACTATGTGCTGAGCCCTGCGGAGATCAGTGAGCAGATGTCCTGCGAGGACACCTTGGCCCGAGGGAACGTGCTAAGCTGGGGGGTGACACAGCTCAGCCTGTACGGAGGCGTGCAGCTGGTCACGGACCACAGGTGCTCTTGACTGAGTGACACCTGGGCTCACAGCTAGACCAGCTATCTGAGTTCAATGGGCCTCATTCACAAATTTCTAACTGAGAATTTTCTTAAATTTGTCCTTAAGGTGTCCCATTAAATTAAAATATTTAAAACCTGTTATACTGTACAACTGTGAAAATAATCAAAACATCCAATTACTTTGCACAACCACACCTCACCTCTTGAATGTGTGTTGTGTCTGATATTGTTTCTGCATAATACTAAATAAGAAAACTTTGGTCAGTGACAGAATCTTTGTTAAAACTGCATACAGGGAGTTTAAGAACAAATTTAAGTAACAGTTGACTACTTTACACTTTACATCTGTATCTACAAAGCATTACAAACATATTCATAAAAGATATATTTATAGGTACAGACTGTAAAGAGTTGTTGGTGAATGAGGCTCAGAGTATTGAAATGCTGTTCATAACTACAGCGTACACTGCAGCTATCCCAAAGATATCATACTAATTGTCTTGTGAACAACAAAGAAATGTTACACAGTTTTATATTTTATTTACTTTGCAAAAAATAAGACTTTCATGACATGTCATAATGTGTGATAATACAATATTGATTGGTTGCTTTTTTCATTCACTGTCCACATTTTTATGAATACGGTTGGCCTAATTCATATCTGCATGTCCTCAATAAACCAATATTTGCAAAACTTTTTATGTTATTTTTTGTGGCTTTATTCACAGATGATTTTAGAGATCATAGCTGCCCATTGCTTTATATAGTTGAAATAAGAGTCCGTAGGGGGCATTCAATAGTGCTCATGGTCAGCACTAGTAAATCTGTGTATTTATACACTTCTCAGAGCTACATAGAGATACTTTTTTGTACATGTGTAGTTTTATACATTTTTATACAACAACTAATCAAGACAACCCTAGCAAATAATAATTTAATGACAAATAGCAAAATAAAACAATTTTAAAAACAAACGCCCATCAAATGGCTCCATTTTGCAACAGAGTACGGTTCTTCAAGGCCTCTTAAAAGGAACAGGATTTCTGAACCATTTCCACTCCACCCTGGACTTTAGCATCACTCTCTTTCTCCTCCAGTACAATCTCCACTCCATTCTTCGCCGCAAACAGTTGGCTGATCTCCAGGAAGGTTTTGTTCTTGGTCTCGGGAATGACCCACCAGATGTAGATCAGCGTGATGAGACAGATCACTCCAAAGATGATGAAGCTGTAGTGACCCAGGCCTTGCTGCAGAATTCACATGCAATAGGCAGAGTACATCTCTTAGTTTCATTCTTTCTCTCACACTTCCCAGTGGGGAATCACTCAATAATCCCATAAAGGCTTTTTTTTGTTTTACTCCAAAGAAAAGGGAAATGAGAGACTTTGCCACAGTTTGACCTCAGTGCCTGCACGGCTCAGGCTCATAAGGGAAGCAGTGATGTACTTAATTGCATTTCCTTCCTACTGAATTGGAGGCTGAAAACATTACCATATGCTCACAGATTTTCATTTTCAAAGAGCTGATCCAGCTTAATGCATATAATTGTATGCAGTGAATGGGAAAATATTCCCAGCTACAAGGAGCTGGTCGTAAGACGTTTAAGTGAGATGTGATTCTCCCACCCTTATTGTTAACATTATGACATTATGTGTGTGTGTGTGTGTGTATATATATATATAACAATAATATAACATTCATTACTTTTACATTTCATATTATATGTGTGTATATATATATGTGTGTGTGTGTGTGTGTGTGTGTGTATCTGTGTGTGTGTTATATTATTGTTATTATTATTGTTACTGTTGGTATTAATAATAAAAATAATAATAATAAAAAACAACATGGGACTTTTACGGGCAGATGCTCTTAAACCCTTTCTCATTCATTTCAGTGGGCTACTCACTTACCTCGAGGTATGGGAAAACCAGGCCCACGGTGAAGTTGGAGAGCCAGTGCACAGAGCCGGCGACCATGAAGGCTGCGGGTCTGGACGACTGTCGAAAGACCTCTGTGGTGATGACATATGGGATGGGGCCTGGACAGACAGGAGAGAGAGCAAGGCTGAGAGATGGGTGTCGGGAGTCAGGCAATCCTACTTTCATCATTGATCTCTCAGTTTCTGGGAATCAGGCATTTAGAAGATGACATGGTCAGCAGCTATTGATTACAGTGCAGTTTACAATTCCCTGTAAATTTGTGTGTAGAGTAAAAATCTGCACCATCTGGTTTTGACTGTGTCCTTTGGAGCTTCTGTTTCCTGGGCATTCCTATAGTGCCATTATAAAAGAGCACGTGCACCAGAAAAAACTCATAGGTTCTTGATCTCATCAGGTTTTTGTGAGTTCCTTGATGTAAATAACTCAGAATTTGATAGAAATAAAAAATAGGAAATGATATGAAAATAACTCATAACAGAACTGGCATTTGCCTTACAAAATGCACATTCTTAACCACACAGGAACTGCAGTCTGCGTGCGAAAGTGAAGTCTTTTTTTCTTTTAGCCTAGATTAGGTAGGACAGCAAAGAGATGACAGGAACTGAGTGTGAAACAGACATTGGGTATGTGTCAGAGCGTGCACACACCAGGCCGACATCAAGAGAACTGCAGTGCTGTAGTCTTGTGTACTGTTGTGGGTATACTGCTGTAGTGGGTATACTGCCTGTGACCGTAGTGGTTGTACTGTCTTGTACTATTACAGTGTTGTTAGTACTGCAGCCTATGGTTATACTGGACATACACAAACCCAAGAACCTTTTGAGTGGTTATACGGCGTATACCTGTGTATCACATAGTCTACAGCCCTGGAGAACTAATGACGACACCAACTGACCACTGTCACTGCTGTTAGGTCTGTTACCAGTTCAACATGTTAAATTGGGTGCAGATAGGACAGCAGAGGTCTGAAGATACTGGCCAAGCTGCGCATTCCACTCAGAGTCGGACCACAGAGACTGTCTCATCAACAGGTCTGACACTATGAGATGTCCGATCGTCAGCCCGTTGTGCACACACTATTAGGGAAATGAAATCAGGTTGGACTGGAACTTGGGTCTCCATTGAGAGCTTAGATCCCACGAGTGCCACAGCTCCACCCAAGAGTAAAGATCAGGGGATGATGTATTTGGACTACAGTGAATATTTATAAAATTCCTGCAGTGATCAGTTAGATTCAGTGATGATTGATTGATTGACTGGTTTAATGAAAACAATTGCTTTCTGTCGTTATTTGATTATTCAGGATGCTTTTTGTGGTGCCTAATAGATGTGGACATCCCAGAATGTACAGTAAAATAGATATCTTTCATGTGAAACTATTACTGAGCAGGGGAAGTTAATGTATCCCACTCTATAGCACACTCAATACACACAGCAAGCCAAGAAAACAAATTAGCTCAGTATTGGATGGGACTGTGCCTAAATCTGTAGAGCTTTATGTATGGCCACTCATATTACAGTAGAAAGCAAGTAGATGAATGAACCCAGATGCAGAGGAAGGCTTACTTGGTCCAATGGCGTGTCCAATGACGTAGATGATTACACATGCAATGCTGAGGTATGGCATCCAGCTAAAGTCCGCCTGTTGGAGAGAGTAAGAGACAGAGAGAGAGAGAGAGAGCAAGAGACAGAGAGAGAGAGAAAGAGGCAGCTTCTGTTGTAAAAGATGAGATAAATCTGGCAGCTTTATTGGCCTCTGCTTTGTGCAGTATTGCAAATATGCAACTACAGCAGATCCAGCTGCAACACTGTTGTGGAGGCTAAGCTATGACTGCCCGATTTACAAGAGTTCACTGTCAGGTTATCAAGCTTTTATGACTGGCTCTAAAAGAGAAGTCCAGTATAAATTAGGTGTGGGGTTATAAATTGGCCAGTGACTGTGTGTGTGTGTGTGTGTGTGTGTGTGTGTGTGTGTGTGTGTGTGTGTGTGTGTGTGTGTGTGTGCTTGATTATGGGTGCCTATGTCAGTGTCTTTGTGTGTGTTTGCACATTTCTCTGTGTGTGTGTGTGTGTGTGTGTGTGTGTGTGTGTGTGTGTGTGTGTGTGCGTCAGTCTGGAATCTATCTGGATCTGTGTGTGCATATTAGAGGTGAGGCTTGCATACCTGAAATCTGAGAGCGATGGTCATTACGAAGCAGGCCATGCAGCATATTGCAAATCCTAGTAGAAGCAGCAACCTCCTGCCCGTAGCCTCCACGATGAACACCTGATGATAAACATGATTAATTTCTTACCAGGCTCTGCACTCACACTCTCACACACACAGCTCAGCTATTACCAGACATAGATAAACTAGGTGTGACTGTTTTTGACCAAGAATAGCAGAAGATGAGGTCATCCAAACAGAGGGCATGAGGGTGAAAAGGTGTGAATCTTACCGCTGCGATAGTCATGAAGACGTTCACACTTCCTGTGCCCACCGTCACGTACTGAATGTCACTATCTTTTACACCAGCGGAGAGAAAGATGTTGTCGGCATAATAGTAAATCTGCCGGGGGAACAATGACTCAGTTTCAGCTATCTAATCACTTTAAAGCATGATACACACATTATACACACTTATAGCAGGTTTCCATAAGGCAATATATATGCATTAGACACATTTATAAAATGTTATTTATAATGTCTTGTAATGATTAACTTTAATAATTAAAGTTGATGTTGCAACATGTGTAGAAGCCCAGCCTGGTTTATCGCACTTTACAGTGTCATCGTAACTTTTTGACTCCTTTCACACATTAGAGAGAATCTTGCTGGATCCCGACAGAGAGAGTATTACATTTCGCAAGGAGGAAATGAGGACGTGAACTTCTGAGAGATCAGTCAGGGTGTGTACACCCAACCAACCGCACCCAAACAACACACCAGGGTGTCAGCAAGTTTAATTTAAGACTTTGTAAGACCTTTTTATGACCATTATGACTGCAATTAAAGACCAATGTGATGCCCTTTCTGGCAAAAAATTGGATATTGTTGTGGGATTTGAAGTGAAATTTATGGATTCTATGTCCAAAGGGTATATTTATTTTTTAATCGTGCAACTATCAGCTTCACATGAAGAAAAAATCTTGACTTCTCCTCAAACAGAAGATGCAATTGAAACAAGTAGCACAACTCATGCGAAAATACAACACACAGCAACACACGGTATATAATTCATTATTTAGACTCAGAATTTAAGACCTACCCTAAATGTATTTTAAGTGCACAAGTAAAATTTGTTATTAATTTTAGACTTTTAAGACGGAAACCCTGTCACACACACACACACACACACATACACACACACACACACACACACACACACACACTCACCGCATTGACTCCGGACAGCTGCTGACCCATGTTCATGGCGATGACAGAGATGAGCTGCCATCGCAATGAGCGGAAGGATAGAAGATTGAGGACGGACAGACGCCCCTCGGCTTTCTCCGACTGGTCCTCCACACGCATCTCCTCCAACTCCTCTTCCACATTTTCATAGCCTCGAATTTGCTGCAGCGCTTCAGACAATCGCAAGGAAGTTAGGAGTTACACTCAGATGGTGTAAAACTGAATTAACACTGTTATTACTGCTATTACTGTTATCACTGAGTATTATATCAGTGTTACATAGTTACTGATTACATAAGTATTACACAGTAATACATCACGAAGATTATCATCATCAACCATTGTTTGTTCAGGGGATATTTACTGAGTTTTAAGCTATTTTATAGTCATGTTCTGATATTACAAAAGAAATAATATGACAATATTTAAAAACTAAAAAAAGTGACACCAAAAATCAATGAAAGGTTTTAAAAAGACAAAATCATAATAATGATTAAAAAAAGAAAGAGAGAATATCACTTAAAGCAAGAACACTGTACACACAGGAACACTGTTCAAAGAAATGAAAAGCTATTTTAATCATTTGAGTTCGAGAGCTGTGTTTAATTCTTAAAACTGATGTGAGGTAAGGTGGTAATTGACCTTGTTAAGACTTAAGGAAAATTTGCAGTATCTTTCCCTCCTCACACTCTGGTAAGCTTTATTCTAATGAGTTTTAAAACCAGTCACCAGTACACAAAATCATAAGGCACTGTAGTAAACCTTATCAAGTGATTCCAAGGTTAGATAACTGCAAGGTTAGATTAAATGCCAATTAACTCGTTAGTCTGTTAAGTTTCATGGAGCACAAAATGGCCGCCCAGGCAAGTAACTCCTCCTCACATCATTCAACAGCAGCTCTCCAAGCCCAGCAAGGGCTCACCATCCTCTCCTACTCCACGCCTATGAATGACAATGAGCTCATCATCACCATAGGCCAGGACATGGGTCTGTGGATTGGCAAAAAGTTTGTCAACCTTCCCCACGAGCTGTCTGCCCATGACTGGGCTAACTACTGCATGACTTGGGCGTCCCACACGGGTGGTGCCGAGCTGTGGCTCAATGGCATGGTCAGCGAGGAGCAGTACCTAAGAGCCAGCTACACTGTCAGGCCCAAGGGCATGTTCATCCTTGGGAAGGACCAAGATGGCTTCCTGGGAATCTTGGACCAAGACGCGTTTGTAGGCCACGCGATGGATGTTAATGCTTGGGACTATGTGCTGAGCACTGCGGAGATCCATGAGCAGATGTTCTGTGAGGACACCATGGCCTGAGGGAACGTGCTAAGCTGGGGTGTGACACAGCTCAGCCTGTACGGAGGCGTGCAGCTGGTCAAGGACCACAGGTGACCTTGACTGAATGACGTGGGCTCACAGCTAGACCAGCTATTCTGAGTCCAATGGGCCTCATTCACCAGTTTCTAACTGACTTCTCCTTAAGGTGTCCCATTAAATATATTGAAATCCTGCATAAGAACAAATACTAAATAAGAAAACTTTGGGCAGTGACATAATCTTTGTTAAAACTGTATAGAGGCAGTTTAAGAACAAATTTGAGTAACAGTTGAGGTCTGTATCTACAAAGCATAACAAACACATTCATAAAAGACATATTGGGGGGGGGGGGGCTGAATATGTCTTTTATGAATGTGTTTGGTCCAAGGGCCTGGCACTGATAGGGGGCCCTAGAGAACATTTTGAAATTATAATCAATGTTTGTGGGGCCCAAAATAATTTTCTGTCAAAGGGCCCAAAATTTCTAGCGGCGCCGCAGGACATATTTATAGTTACAGACTGTAAAGAGTGATTGGTGAATGAGCTATCCCATCATACTAACTGTCTTGTGAAGAATAAAAACAGTAAAACATCATAAGACACTATATTAAACCATCATAAGACACTGTATTAAGTGATTCCAAGGTTAGATAAGATGGAAAGCAGGACTTAGAGGTATTTGGTATAAAATGTCAATTATCTCGTTAGTCTGTTAAGTTTCAAGAAACACAAAATGGACACTAAGGCAAGTAGCTCCTCCTCACATCATTCAACAGCAGCTCTCCAAGCACTGTTGGTGTTATACATTTTTCATTATTATTATTATTATTATTATTAATAATAAGTAGTAGTTGTTGTTGTTGTTGTTGTTGTTGTTGTAGTTGTTGTAGTAGTAGTAGTAGCAGTAGTAGCAGTAGTAGCTGTTGTTGTTGTTGTAGTTGTTGTAGTCATAGTAGTAGCAGTAGTATTTGCTATTGTGTTGGCTGTAACGCTCAACATTAAACTGCTTTGAATAAAATATTTGCTATGAAACTATAAACCTAACCATAGGCCTGAAACAGAGGCAAGCTGTTTCCTTCTCCAGAGGCCTCATTATATTGAGGCCTGTAGTGTATTACCTCTCCTGGCCCCTTCCTCGTCTCCTGCCTGGATGAGAAGGTACCGTGGGCTCTCGGGGCATGAGGGGAGAATCAGCAGCTGCAGAACTGCAGGGATCCCTGTGAGACCCAGCATGATGGGCCAGCCTGGGGACAACAGAGGTGATCTCAAAAGAACAGTCAACTGGTTACACCAACTATTATTATGTTCATATGCCATACTGGCATAGTATTTCTTAGCTGAGGCCATATGTGGTCATGGGGTTACCCATAGGGTTTAATAATATGGGAGATGCATCTAAAATTTGTAAAATGATGTTACATTTCTAAGCAAAAGTCTCATCAGTGTCTATAACAATTAAAAATTAATACAATTAATTAATAATATTTAATAATATTCTAATAATTAATAATATTTGGACCCTGAACACTGTATAAAGACTGAAGAAACACTGAAAAAACATTGAATAGGTTGTGAATATTGAGTGAGCATTTTTAAGGTGAGTCTGGAGGCACTTCCAGTACCATGCTACAGTTGAAGATACACTTATTTTTTTTTCAAATTGTATGAACACATGTTGCTCAAGCCTGTGGTTTTTTAAGGTCAGTGGAGGTGGGTGAAAAGTGCAGGAAGTGACAAACTGTGGGAGCTCTGCAGTCAACCCAACAGCCCCAACCCCTTGACCCCCACAGAATCTTACGGTCTTACCGATCTTACCCAAACCAATCATCCACAATAAAGTTGTTGTAAACATCTAGCTGTGACTAAGTGCACAATTCTGTCGGGAAGTGGCGGTCACTGAACTGAAATGTACACAGAACTTTTGCTTTTACATCACTAAGGTTATTTTGTTTTTTTGGGTGACCTCCAAAACAAACATTTACTTTGCAGGGAAGTTATTACTTTTTTTTTTTTTTTTGTCGCACTAGTTACATCAAAACTTACCAAAACACCACTGACCAAGGTTAATACATGTATTTTTGCAAAATATCTTCAGTCATGAGGTTGATACATGCATTTGTAATGTGTATATGAGCAATTCTAGGGAAAGTGGGCTTTTTGTCAAATCCATAACACCACAAAAATGTTGGCGTTTGTATGAGGTGAATGACTGCATGAAATTTGAGCATTTAGCTGTAGAACTTACATGAAAAAGTTGTACAATATACCTCTAAATACCATCCATGCTTATGTTTTGCCACATCACTGACAAGGAATTGCCCATGTGTAATGTTTACATGGGGCAGGGCTATGCAAAGGAATACAATTCTATTCCTCAATATATATATATAAGCAATGTTTAATAAACTCCAGTTAAGACATGAGAGCGGTTAATACATGTTTTTTTTCCCAAGAAATTACTGTATTCTGACAGAAGTCTTTGAAAACTATTGTAGACTGTTTCACTGCTTTATAATTGGAGAGTTGGAGCTTAGTAATCATAGGCACACTGTACCTTCAGCGTTCCCCAAGATGGACCGTATGCCAAACACTTGGGCAGTGAGTATTCCAATGGTGATAAAGAGCTGGGGCACAATGCCAATGGCACCTCGTAGATTTTTCGGTGAGAGTTCGCCCAAGTACATGGGCACCACATTGGAAGAGATACCTGGAAAAAAGCGTGCAATAAGTGTGGCCCTGGTACAGCAAACAAGCAAGGGTCACTACAAGACTTTTTGCATATCAAGAGAATGCACTTCTGTATAAACAACAGGACTAACGTTTTCGACACTTGTGTGTCTTCGTCCTACAAGTTCAAAGCTCATGAAGCTTTGTTGTTTGTACACATAAACACTGCAAGATTTAATCAGTGTGTTTCTGCCTCTCCATCAGTCTTGCTGAAAGCACCTGATTGCAGTTCACAAAAATTGATGTGTAGAGTGTCCTATCCTTATGAGAATATGCATTCATTTGTTTAGATTGTGTACCTGTTTCACTAAACTGTTTAAAATAAGGAAAACATGATATAATGGGCAAATTATTTAGTAAAAGAATAAGATGTTCTGTTAGTACTGATAAAAAAATGTTTCCGGTGGCATGTACCAGATCCACAGAATTCATAAACAGTGAGTAGTACAGCATTACGCATTTCAGTGATGATCTTTGTGTTTGTCTTATGTTCATTTTAGCCAAACAAACCTGCACAGATCCCCACTAGAAAGCGAGCTACTATGACCATTTCGTAGGAGCTAGCCACCTCACTTGTCGCCATAAGTACAGCTGGAACAATGGAGAAGATGTTGTTGAAGAGGAGAGTTCCTTTCCTAAATAAAAAAAGCGAAACAAAAAAAAAACATGTGACAGAGAGAAACCACATCTGACAAATTGGAATCTGCTTGATGAGATTACACTGGAGGATATCATAAATCTGTGGGTTGGCACAGAGTTCAAGATGCTTTTCTCTTCATGATAATACCAAAATACAGCAATGGCCTGCGTTACAAAATGCAAAACATACTTTTACATTCAAATAGCTTTTACACCCACAGGATTATTTTTATGATGCAATTTACCTTCCTAATCTGTTGACCGCTGGGCCCACTAAGAGTGATCCAAAGAACCCTCCCAAGGGGTACATTGAGACAGTGAGGGACCATAGAAGTGTCAGCATATTGCTGTCCAGAGGGATTCCATACCGGCGGTAATGTGCACTTGAGTAGAAATTCTTCATGTCCTATAAGACAGATACCAAAACTTGTACAGTAGTCACAATAGAATAACAATAAATAAAAGATATATTTTAATAACGTATGTAATGCATTTGTAATGTGTATATGGGCAATTCCAGGGAAAGTGGGTTTTTTGTCAAATCCATAACACCACAAAAATGTTGCCATTTGTATGAGGTGAATGACTGCATGAAATCTGAGCATTTAGCTGTAGAACTTACATGAAAAAGTTGTACAATATACCTCTAAATACCATCCATGCTTATGTTTTGTATGTTTTTTTTTATCACTGACAAGGAACTGCCCATGTGTAATATCTGAAGATTGCATATGTATAATTACGTGAGATGGAGAATTGACCACCGCAACATTGTAACCATATTGAAAAGAGGAGCCAAACGTAGAGATGAATGTTGCCAAGGCCAAGACAGAAGTCAGCCGCTGTTGAACAGTGCAAACAGAGTCCATTCTATTAAAGTAAAGCTTATAACACAGCATCATACAGCACCTCAGATATGACAAAATCATCAAATCATCCTTTTGCATCTGTGTCTGCATGAAAATCACATTTAAAAAAACGAATGACTTCTCTGTTTTTTGGGAGGTTATTTAAAATACATAATAATTTAAAAGTCTTACTCCTTTCCTCTCAGCGCTCTCTTCCACTTTCTCCATGTTTTCTGAGACGTCTATTTGCTTTTTGACTTTGCTCTTTTGCTCCTCTAATTGTGAGCACTTTACCATAACAGACAAGGTTAGAGTTGATCCTTGGACTTTGTATCACGGGTTAATAAACTACTTATGCAAGAATTAACCATGATCATCAGAAATGTGATAAGCAAGCAGAAATGTCAAACTGCAGTAAAAAGAAAGTTATGAGTTAATGTCTCTGTAGCATTTGGACAAGATGTGATGTTTTCAGTTATCTCTGCAGAGATTATGTGGAGAAATAAAGATAAGTGAGAGAAGCACACAGGTCCTGGGAAAAGTATCCAAAATATCCAACCTTTTCTTTGCCACTGCCCTCCCTGTACTTTTTGAATATATCATGTTTGTACTGTATTGTGTGTGTGTGTGTGTGTGCGCGCGTGTGTGTGTGTGTGTGTTTCTTCTGTTTCCTTATGCTGGGATTGCATTGTGTTGTCCTGTCAAGGGACAAGTGATGAAAATGAGCACATATATTCGTACATTTGGTGTAGCAACATCTGCAAACATCTACATTTGAAGTTGAATCGAAAAGTCAATTAATGTGTGCTTTCCCTTAAACAAGCAAACCAATAAACAAAAAAAAAATAACAATCTAATAAACAATAAACCTCTGCATCTTCTCAGTGATTGAGAGAGTATCTGCCATTTGTCAGGACATGTCTTACATGGTGCATTCGCTCATCAAGCTGTTTTACAACCACAGCAGTTGGCAGCAGCAGCAGCAGCAGCAGCAGCAGCACACATGGCAGGCATGTTGAGCTGCCTTGCTGGGAGGACAGACAAACAGGCAAACAGACCCGTAATGACAAACACACCCTTTGGTGTTGGTATAAAACATCCCTCTTCTCTTCCTCCCCATGCCCTTCTCTTTGGCCCTCCAGCTCCAAAGCCTGTTTTACTGCCTGCCTGCCCGCCTGCTTGACTGTCTGACTATCTGTGGGCTTGTATGCTTGATCATGCAGCGGAAGCGAGCCCTTGAAACACAGGGGTGAAGATGGGGGCAGGATGAGGGTGGGGGGGGGGGGATTTCTTCCTCCCAGCCGGCCACATCCGTGGACAGGTCTGCCTGTTGAGACTCGAGCCCTTTGAGGTCCTCCGCTCTGGATGAGGGCCTGGATTTCGCCCTGAGCTGTGGCAGCACACTGCAATGCACGTAAGCCCTTCGCGTAATTGAATCTCGTGAAGTGACAGTGCTGCCAGGCTGCTTCAGGGACTGAAATAACTCAGAAAGGCTGGGGGCGGGGGGTTGGCTATACAGTATGCCAGTAACCGTGGCTTCTCTTACTCCACTTCCCATAATTCACAGCAGCTGAATTATATCATAATGCAGTCAGCACAGAGTTAAAGAGGAAACATTGAGATGAATTGGGATTAAGGATGCCAGATGGGTACAGAAGAACAGAGCAAAGGCAGTGTCATTGGAAGACCACCTCAAAGCCTCATCTGGTTCAAATGCCTGACGATTTATCAAAGCAGACATACAGTAGGTTGGGTGATGGCGTTCTCAAGTGCTGAACCTTTTGCGTTATGAAACAATAACGTTTTGTATTATTTTCAAACAGTGTATGTTAACAGAAATCCTGCATGTGCTGTTGTCTTCAATTAGACAGAAGGCAAGTGGGTCAGAGACTTCCTACCACAGACATCAAGACCCCATCTTTGTAATTAAATGGATTAAAAGATTCCTCCCAAACACTATAATTCTGGAGATAATTTCACTTAAAAGCTCTAATTGCATCCTTGGTTGTAATTGTGCCCTTGACTAGGTGGTCCAAGGGATTTAATGAATGGAAACAGTGACAACAGCAGCCATTATTCAATAAGCATATTATGTGTGTTGTTGGCTCCCCCTGCAGGCAAACTTGGTTACCTACACTCAGGACATTGCAGCATGTTCTGTCAGGTTCATTATGTCCACTACATGTATGAGTAATCTCTTCTCTCTAAATTTGAAACTTTTGAAGAACATCAGTGCTGTCTTCCTTGCTTTTACACTCTCACGTGCACGGTAGCTTGCAGAGTAATGGAAAGCATAGGTTGCTGTTGTAGGGACAGATACAGGAAGTCGTTCTTGCCATTGCCATCACAATTTACAATGACATCTACATCTCTGGTAAATTGTCAACAAATGTCTCCCCAATCCTGAAGTTATTTGTTCACTGAATGTTACCTGTTTACTGTGCCTTACCAATTATTGCACCTTACTCTGCCTACAGTACAATGCATAGTATAAAATGTATGTGTATGTGTGTCTGAAGTGTCCCAGACTAGACAACCTATCTGACACATATGTTCCCATATGCGTTTCTGTACTGATGCCCATTGTATTTATTTGTATTTATTTAAATTTGTTTTTTTTTTTTATTTTAAAATTCATTTACTACACGTTGCATGTCAGACTGTATATAACACTTCATATCGTATTTTTTCTTCTTCCTATTATGCTCTTTCTCCCTTTGTATTGTTATTGTGTTGTACAGTTATTGTGTTATTGTGTTTGTCCACATGTCATGCTGCAACTGCAAGTGAGTTTCCAGGCCTCGGATTAATAAAGTACATCTATCTATCTATCTATCTATCTATCTATCTACCTTGCTGTGTGCAATGCAATAGAAATATGGCAGCTACTTCACTTGTTACTTCACCAGGGCAGGGCTGTTGTGTTCTTGGTAGTGTTGCATGTTCAGGCTGACTCACAGAGATGCTGTTTCCTGTTTCGACATGGCATGTCAGGTCAGGTGCCTACGTGACTCTGTGGTTGTTGTTGGTGTTACCACGCCACGTCTCGTTGGGGATACAACTGGTGTTGTATGTGTATGACTCACCCACCACACACTCCCATCACTTTCACCATCTCCCTGTGGCCTACATGGGTCTGCCTGCCAGCCGGAGGTTAACATGGTGTGGTGCAGGCTGATTGGCATGTTAATCCTCTCCCCTCTGCACACAGCAATTTGTCACGGGTTACGCCTAAATTTCCAGCAATTTTTCTAGCATTAGCCACATTGGACCTATGAACCACAGGATTGTGTTATAAGGATATTAAAATAATAATAAAAATAAAATAAAAACATATAATACATAATACACACTGATGTATTAACCATAGAGTATTAAACTTTACTTTGTCACCAAAATATACTGTATGTTCCTATGGTTACCCGTGTCATGTGACTGGCAAGAATCACATGAAAGATCTAGCACACACAGAGTAAGAGAAAAATCCAACACTATCTGTTTCACATTAAACTAAATGCCAAGAGGCTGCGGCGTATACTTAAACAAAGGCAATTACACAAGCCATGCCACATGATGTGTATGATACCACATGACTGCAGGTCGAATGACATCAACTTGTCTAGTGGCTCAATGAGTCACTGAGAGACTGTGCTTTATTTGGAAAGTTCTCACTCTTAGTAATGTTTTTAGTTGTGCTGTAGCCTGAATGTTAATCCTCTTTTTTGTAAGTTGCTTTGGATAAAAGTGACTGCTGAATGCATGAATGTAAATGTAATGTTTCCCCAACTAATTTTCATAGCGTACAATCAGCAAACATAAATTGAGGCCAGATCCTATAAAAACAAATAGGTTGTTGGTTGTTTCCAGTGAGTTGAAACAAGGGGCCCGCCCACTACAAAGTAAATATCCTTATCAAGAGATTCTTTACAAAAGGTGAAGCAAAGTGAAAGAGTCTGGTGCACCAGGTTATCTAAACCCTTGTAAAGTAGTCAGAAAGTTTAAATTATGGTTTAAATGCAGCGTGCACTAGAACACTTACAGTTTTTAATACAGTAACGTTTTAATAGAGCAGAGTCAGGGCCGGCTCTAGGATTTTTGCTGCCTTAGTCAGTATTTGAGTTTGGCCCCCTTTTTCTAGACATACAAGTCAAAAACTGAAGAATAAACACCCCCCTGATATTTGGCACCCTAGACGATTGCCTAGCTCATCTATGCCAGGAACCGGCCCTGAGTACAGTTCTAATACAGTGGAACATTCAAAGGTACAGTGCTCATAAGTTTACATACCCTGACAAAATGTTTTGTTTCTTGGCTATTTCTCAGAGAAAATAAATGATAACACAAAATGTTTTCTTTCACTCTTGGATAGTGGTTGGTCAAAGCCATTTATTGTGAAACATCTGTTTCCTCTTTTTAAACCACAATGACAACAGAAACTATCAAAATAACCCTGATCAAAAGTTTACATGCCCTTGTAATTTGGCCTGATAACCTGCACACAACTTGACACAAATGGGATTGAATGGCTATTAAAAGTAACTGTCTTCACCTGTGATCTGTTAGCTTGTAATTAGTGGGTGTGTATAAACATCAGTGAATTGCTGGACTCCTGAGAAACCCTTGTATCCCTCATGCGGTGCTGTGCTGATGTCTTGGATGCAGAATCATGAGAAAAGCAAAGGAATTGCCAAAAGGTCTGCAGGAAAAAGTAGTACAACTGCAAATCAGGGAAGCGATATAAGAAAATCGCCAAACAGTTGATAATGGCAGTCAGCACTGTTCAGACATTAATTACAAAGTGGAGAGTAAGAGGAAATGTAGACATCAAACCACCGTCTGGTAGACCAAGCAAAATTTTCCTCACAACTGCAAGAAAAAATGTTCGGGATGCGAAGAAAAAGCCTCAAATAACATCAGGTGAAATTCAACTCTCCCTCAAACAATGTCATGTGGATGTCTCAAACAGTACTGTAAGAAGGCACTTGAAGAAAAATGGGCTGCATGGTAGAGTTGCCAGAAGAAAGCCACTTTTACGCAAATGCCACAAAGAATCCCACCTCAAATATGCTACACTGCACAGAGATAAACCCCAAACCTTCTGGGAGAAAGTAATGTGGAGTGATGAAACCAAAATTGAACTTTTTGGGCAAAACCATACACGCTATGTTTGGCGAGGCATCAACAAGGCCTATGATGAAAAGCACACCATTCCAACAGTGAAATGCGGTGGTGGATCCCTGATGTTTTGGGGATGTGTGAGCTACAAAGGCACAGGAAATTTGGTCAGAGTTGATGGCAAGATGAATGCCGCCAGTTATCAAAAAATACTGAAGGAAAATCTACACTCCTCAGCCCGGAGGCTGCACATGGGATGTACTTGGATGTTCCAGCACGACAATGATCCCAAACATAAGGCCAAATCAACCTGTCAGTGGCTACAACAACATATAGTGAAGGTTCTGGAATGGCCATCTCAGTCTCCTGACCTCAATATTATTGAGCCACTCTGGGGAGACCTGAAATGTGCTGAAAAGGGTAAAAAGGGTGAACACAGATGTTTCACAATAAATGCCTTTGGCCAACCACTATCCAAGAGTGAAAGAAAACATTTTGTGTCATCATTCATTTTCTCTGAGAAATAGCCAAGAAACAAATAATTTTGTCAGGGTATGTAAATTTATGAGCAGCACTGTAATTTTTAACAGAAATGTTGCATACACACACTAGATGAACAAATGCCATAAAAAAAATGTAACACAGATACAACATATCACATATGCAAAGTGTTACAGTGCAAGCTGGGAGAAGGTTACATCATTATCAAACTAAATGAGGATTATACTTTACAGGTTCATCACTGGATTAATTAGCATGCAGGCCGTCTGCGAGAGGCTTTATGACCTTCATCCATAGTGCTGTGCCGAGCTGTGTGACGCCTGTGGGCCGAGGCGCCCCAACTGTGTGTGCTGATGAAGACGCCTCATAAATGAAGTGGCCGGGGAAGGCCAGGGAGACTGGAGCGGCCCTTCATTAAGAAGCTCATCAGTGGCAGCTCCTGTTGCTCCCACGGGCACACTGGATGACCCAGCTTACCGGCACCTTTTCCACAAGGGGAAGCGCTTGACCTACCACCCTGATTATATAAGCGCTTAAAGAAACCATGAGGTGAACAGGGCACTCGCTGTAATTGAACAATTAATCAACGTCAGTTACTGAGGACAAACTAGTGCCTTGCGGTGGAATGATTGCCGGGGCATTGTACAAAGAAGATGACCTTTGTCACTCTATTGTGTTTTTTTTTCCATTACAGACTTCACTACAGGCTTTCTTTGAATGTAGTTCTACAATAAAATCCTACAGGATGCTTAAAGCAAAAGGGAGTAATTAATAGAAATGTCCATGATGAAAAAGTAGAGCGTGAATAATTTAGGTTAATGAGGAAATATGAAAAGCTATCTATTAGACAGCAGTTATCATTAGTGCATTAGTACCTCTTACTTGTTTTACTTTCATGTGGGATTGCATTGCGCTGCTGACTTGTTCAAGAATAGAGCTGCAAGATCAGGGTTTTCATGGTTGCACCTTCCTATTCATACACCATAGGTTTCCTACGCTGGCTCTGACTGCTGTATGACCTTGACAAGACATTTCATTTGACCTTCAGTGTTTGGTGCATTTTGGCTGTAGATCAAAGCGCACTCATTGTAGAATAATGCACAGTACCACCACTGTTTTGAATCCAGGCTTTATATTAATGTGGCTTTTGTCAATGGTGTGCTCTAACCTCACTCACTCAGAAGTTAATGAATTAAATGGGCAGGCTGCCCAAAAGCAGGCCGTGGAGAGGAGTGAGACCTATTGCAGCTCTGATTCAATGAAGCCACTTTTAATGCCTCCCACTGCCTGCCAACATGCAAAACCTGGGCAATGTTTAAACTCTTAGAGGAGGGATGTTGTAGAGAGGGCATCACACTGTTGATCCCTGGGGTGCTGAAGGACAAGCATTTGTTTTCCACTCCATAAGCACAGGAAGATTCCAGCCGCCCAACCACACAACCCATCCCAGCATTTTGTCCTTCCGCTCACATTGGTCACATGACCAAGGACGGCACAGCCGGACACTGTAGATATCAATTACACAACTGCAGTTGGATCAATTACATACACCATACAGTCATACACTGTATAGATAGATAGATAGATAGATAGATAGATAGATAGATAGATAGATAGATAGATAGATAGATAGATAGATAATAGATAGATAGATTTAAAAAAGAAAAAAAAAACTGTAACTACTATACCTTGTGAATTAAAGGTATTTGTTAAAGAATCTGTTGAGTGCAGATGAAATTCCAAGACTCCCGGTCACACTATTGCAAGTCTTATGTCAGCTCCAGTACAGTATGAACCTACATTCACTGTGAAGTTCTCTGAAGCATTAAGCTCCAGGCCGAGTGCAGCAGCAGAGTGTGGATGAGAGAGATGAGAGAATTGAATTGTGGCTTCTTTACACCTTTCACCTACCTCATTCCTGACAACAGGGCAACTTTCAACTTGTACTCACACACACACACACACATACTCACACACACACACACACACACACACATCTTAGAGCAAACTGTTTTACTGAGCAGAAAAGCGCAGATCGATAAACCCAACTATCTCTCTCCACCTTCTCCTCAGCAGGGCTGGCCGGGCTGCTTGCGGGTGTCTCAATGCAGGTCAGCCAGCAGGGGGCTCCACTTAGCCACCATCAGTCTGCCTCTGTCCTGCAGTGCAGCACTGCAGCCCCGCCATTTCTCCTCTTCAGCCGCTCATTAATCTTATTGATCGCTCCTCGCTCAGGGTCCGCAAAGCACGCTAGAGATCCTCTGCTTCCTCCCTCAGCATGTCAGGGTCTGGGGCCAAACTCCAGGGCCAGTTTTACCTTATCATTATCATTAAACAATAGGTTTTGCTGAATGAAAAGGGAATCAGAGGCATTCGCAAAAGGTTCACATACAGTACAACCATAAATGGGCCTCCACAAGAAGGATTAACCCGGCCCCTGTGCAGTTAACAACCTGATTTGAACCTGCCTTCACATGCTGTGTATGATGAAATTCTTGTGTGGCCTTGGCACAGTAAATGCGGCCGAAGCTCATTTTACATCCTCTGCAGTGCAAATGCACAGGAGCACCAGAAGAGAGGAGTCTTACTGCAGGCTAAGTGTGCAGTGAGGTCACTGTGACCCTGAGCAGAAAGCAGGCCAACTCGAAGATCCTGGCTTCTCTTGCCGTATATGCACATCTTGGTGATTTTAAAACAACTGAAGGAACCACACAAAAGAGAACTTGAATTAAATAATTAAAATGGCAAGATTACATTGATTTTAATCGGTTAAAAGTTTGAAAGGTTCAGAATGTTGGTTTTATTTATTTTTTGACTACCTAGCTCTACTCAGCACAGTTCAGGAGATGGTTCCCACACTTAAGGTCAGAGGAGGTCTGGCCTCCAGGACTGACTGGCTGATAGCAGTGGGAATTGATAGGATTTTATCAACATTGATGCCATTATCGATCTTGCTTATCGGTCTGAATCTTTATCAATTCTCTTATCAATTAGATATAGAGAAGGTAGCACAACATACTGTAAACAGGGGAATCATTAGGATGGCTGTCACACACCAGCTTAATGGTGATGATGCTGATGGGCATCATGAACGGTTCTCTATCACAAACAGGCATCTGTGGTAATACTGACTGTACTGTAAGTGCAGTTTAGTTTGCATAGACAGCAATCCTCTTTATGCTCTGTATATTATAGGATCCAGGAAGTAGCCAGCATCGCCTGTTCAGTTTGCCTATTTGACGTCTCATATTCTTTTCACAGTTCTTATGAAATATCACAGATGTGGTTCGGGGGTCACGGCACTCTGTTTTAGTGATCAACATGATCACCAAAGCTTACACAGCAAATACAGCAAAGGGGGCCGACTATTCTCCCTCTGCAGACGAAACCACTGCTCTTTCTCATGAGCCTAGCCCTTTAGTCCTCCACTGTCACATTCATTGCATTGTTATACTGCATGACTTAACGGACCTTCAGCAAACACAATTTGCCTGATGACTACACTCTCAATCCTCTTTTGTTTTCAAGGTTCCCTTTTTTTAGTCCGTACTATGACGCATAAGAGAACAATGTGAGAGAACCGGAATGAATGGAGAAGTGAGCAGTGTAACTCTCTGGTCAGGGCGTAGACAGTGCAAAGTTGTGGATCTTGAGCAAGGCAAATTTGCTTGGGAACCAAGATGGAGGTCAGGACCAAGTCTGGTCAGGAAAATCACACTGAAGAACATAATCCTATCTGCTTTAAGAACCAAATGAGAGGAAAGGGTACTTTGCGTGTGCTTTACCTTGCCTTACCTGGAAAATTACTGGACACGTCACACATCAACACATATCAACTGTTTATTTGTAACAGTCTTTCAACACAGCCTTCCTCACATATGACTATTGCAACACAATCCGTCAGCTATCTGAAACACTATTTCTGTCGAATGGCCTGTCGATTCATGGGTCTTGTGACAAAATGTGCTGATACCGTATTTCAGTGCAATGCATTCAGTCAGTCACAAGGGCTGGGTAACAAACAACTTATACCCTATGGGGAACAATATGCACGGAGAAGTCACTGAGGGTCAAATGCCTCTCTATCTGTTCTTGTTTCCTTATCTAGCCATCTGCTGCTCCACACAGCCAGACACAAAATATGGCAGTTGTTTTGTGGGTGGTACTGGTAGCTAGCCACTTCCTTTTCAGCTCTTCCATGCGTACTTGACAGTTCTGCTACAGTATCATACTATGGCTATTAGTTAAAATAGCCATGATGGAGCTGAAATATACTAACATAAGAAATAGATAGATAGATGGATAGATAGATAGATAGATAGATAGATAGATAGATAGATAGATAGAGTGTGCAAGAGAGATAGAGAAACTCCAAATCCTGCTCTGTATGCAGAGAGGGCTACCCAGCACCAGAGTGAATTCCCAATCAGGTGGTCTCTAGCCAAACTGAGCTCTAATACTTTGGGGGAGATTACTTGGTGCTTCACAGTAATTACTATCCCTGTTCTTCTGCTCGAGCAGCCTCCTCCACTCCACTCCCGAGTGAGGAAGTGAGAGAGCGGATCTGTTCCCCCCCAGTGTTGTGCGCTCATCCAAGACACTGCAATGCTCTCAGGCTATGTTACGACAAGGAAGGGGTCGCTGAGGATTTATGGCTTAATCCGAACACCAAACTAGATTTTTTTTACATGTATGGAATAATAGACTGCTTTATTTAAAGTCATACTCTATTGCACCAGGGTACACGTGTGTGTGTGTGTACGTGTGAACATGCACAGAGACACTTTAACAGCACAGTGCAGTACAGTACAGTACAGTATATCTGACAAAGGCACTTTTTTCCTCCACTGCTCTCATTGTTGAAACAAAGATGGAGTCATAAGTGAGGAAGGATTAGTGCAAGTTGTAGCTGGAGAGCCAAGTGGACTGTAAAGCCAATTAGACTTTGTATGAATAGATATAAAACCCTTGACTGACAGCGTAAGCGAAAAACAGCATTTGTGTAAACAAAGCACTGAGATGCTAACATGCGTAAATGACAAGGCCACCCTTCCCTTGGTACACAGCTGAGTGGAAAGACACAGCGCATAACGATTTGACCTTTAATTAGGACAGTGATTTGTTAGAGAGTCAGATAGAAAAGAGTATGAAGATTTTAGCAAATCAAATCAAAAACCCAAACTGTTTATTAAAACATTATTTGCATAGACTAATGTCAAACTCAGCAAGATCAGTGTCTTGTACACCGACTGTTAACAGTACTAGCACCACATTGGTCGCAGAATAATTCACTCCCAGTTGTTCAGCCTGCCAAAGCTAATGCTATCTCAGTGAAAGAGGAAGAGGTCTCTATTTCAGGCTTAAGCAATGGCAGCTCAACCCAGAGTGCCACTATCAAGTGATAAGATAATAGTCAAGTTATGAAGAAACAGAAACAGAGAAACACCCTGTCTGTTCATTAAATATCAAAACAGAGCCGTACAAAAGACTCCACTGCTACCCCCAAAAAGTAAAGTGCATTTGTGTCCTGGCCTTTGTAGACATGTGACTGCAGTCTCTCCATTAATCCCAAAAGGCACTTGCTGAAATGACTGTGAGGGGAAGGGAGTGTTGGCTATAGGGGCTTGCGGCTATAGGGGCTTGCGGCTATAGGAGTCGATCCCACTCCTGCTTCTCCTTCTCCCTTTCTCTCCCTGATTTATTTCTCTCTCTCTCTCTCTCTCTCTCTATCCCTCTCTCTCTCTCATGTCGTTGTTGCAGAGAGCCACCGAGTCAGCACCCTCCATTCTGCGTACTCAGTTTGTGAACAGTCTCAGTCTTCTTCCGACCACCGCCGGTTGTTGTCCTCGGCACGTGAGGTGACATCGGCGCCTCCACTGCGCTGGGACTCTGTGCCCTGTGCCCTGGACTGGCCTCTGCAGCAAAAGAGGTTGACTAGTCTGGCTCTCACGGGCTGAGTGCACAGCACAAACATGATGCAGTTGGCCGCTCCCTGGAAAGTGTTTCCGATACCCTGAAAGAAAAAAGAGCAATGGAGTGGAGGAGAGGAGAGAAGAGAAGAGGAGAGGAGAGAAGGACAGAGGACAAAAGGAGAGAAGAGGACATAAGAGGAGAGGAGAGGGAAAGAGATGAGAGGAGAGGAAAGAAGAGAGGGGAGGTGAATTAAATAAAGTGAATTAGAGGGCCTGATTAGACTGAGTTAACACACACACAGAGACATACAGAGAATTCCTTGTGGCTCGCAAACGAGCTGAGCAAACTGCGAACGTGTGTGTGATAGCTTAGCACAGCATAGATAAACGACTCACATGTAAGGTGACCAGGACAGGATGCTGGCGGGCTTGTGAGTCAGCCAGAAAGAGAATAAAGCGTACAGTACTCCAGATGCGCAGGAAGATGAAAATGACCGGGATGAGGGTCAACTTGCGGTCCGCCATGGATGTCAGTGAGTTGGACATGGGGCCGCTAGACAAAATGGGCCGATATTCAGAGAGAGCAGCATGCTAAGAGGAGAAAAGAAGGCATAACACATGAAGGCTATTATTATTATTATGATAACCAGTGTTGTACTTTTCCTGCATGACCCCTGGCAGTTGGGTTGGCCCCCTGAGCGGCGGATCTGCCCAAGGTTTCTACCTATACTAACTACCACAAGGGAGTTTTTCCTTGCCCCTGTTGCTCCCTGCTGTAAAGATGGAAGAGACCATATTATTTTAAAAGGTGCTATATAAATATAAATATAATATAATTGAATTGAATTGAATTGAAAGTGTGAGATGCCATCTCATTTTGCTACTCCTCAAATTCACTGCTGTAGTCACATAATTTTACAAAGTGGTTGTATGACTCACTCTGCACTACCAAGGGAATTATGCTCAGCTTACAGACATCTGAAACAGGCTAAACAGACTCACAAAACTGTTCCAATTTATTCCTCTGGTACCCTAAATGGAATAAAAATGCTTGAAGCTCTCAAGGCTCTCAAATCAATACATTTAGCTAGAATTCTCCAGCAATTATTCCTTTATGAAATGTTTTCACTGTGTAATTAGATTCTGTTAGATTATATCAAATTGCATTTAGAAAAAAAAAATCAATATTCTTCCACACTCTGATCTTGAATAATAGTATGCTGAACACCACACACCATTTAATTTGGGCCATGCTAATTAATTAAAATTTGCATTAGACATTTGATTGCATATTACAGCATCTGGTATACATGTAGGAAAAAGGGGATGCAGTTCATAGTCTACTAGTACACATCTTGGGGATTCTTTAACAGTTGCATTTAGCTTTATGCAGGCCTATTTTAGATTTGGTAAATCCAAACATGCCAATAAAAGTGTGAAAACAGATTTGAGGAATGTGCCAGCAGCTCTGTTTAAAGAGCTCTTTGTTCAAGAATCAAATAAGTAACACTGGTAGCCCACACTTCAAGCCATCCAACTCACAGCCCGGTGGATGTGACACTTGATGAGGAGGTAGAACACGGGTAGCATGACGTAGGCCAGGAACTCCCAGATTTTGCCTGTCAGGAGCATCCAAAGCACGTGGTCCTTTGCTTGGATGCTGACCCAGCACCAGCCCACTGACACCTCCGAGGCATCGTAGCCAATCTTATGGAGGCAGAGGGCTGCCACGGTGATGCCCAGGGGTAACCCCCAGCTGAAGCACAGAAAAAAAAACAGAGGGGAGAAGTCAGTGAGAATAACTTGTGTTGACAAATTGAAGACATGTCTGTTTGTGCAGATTAAAGGTCTCATCAGAAGGCTAGTATATGCATTTCAGTCATAAAGACTGTGCACAGACTATGGTGTCTTGTGTAATAGGGGGTGGGCTATGCCATGGCTATATGCAAGTCACATACAGAAAAAAATTAACATTATTTCCCCCGCTACAGCACATTCTTGACTAAGGATGTAACGTTATGTGTATTTTTAACAAGTGCAGCGCTCTGGAGAAAAACAAGAACATTGACTGGGACAGCACATTAAGGTTTATGCAATCATTAATGAGCTATGTTTGAAAACAATACAATGCACAATGAACCTTACCTGACCAAATGGAAATACAGCGCCAAACTATCGGCTAGTCTCTGGCTGGACTTGACGATAAATATGTAAAGGTAAATGGCAATGGCAACCGTCCAGAAAAATGAACTTGTGTTGGCAAATGTAGAGATTGCTCCTTGCACGATACACTCCAAGGAGTCTTCCGTAAAAACCTTCCAAACTCCATAAGAGTAAGAGATGGCAGACAATAGGTCAGCGAGAGACAGAAACACCAACAGTTTTCGTGGAGTAGTTCTCAAGTCTGTCCAAATAACATACGTTAATATAATCAACAGAGATCCCAAGAAAGAGAGGGCGCAGGATATCAAAACAACAACCTGCTCGTAAACAAACACTTCGGTTTGATTTCCTTCGGCCATAATTTCTTCCCTTTTACTCTGATCTCAGGAACAGTTTTCAGATAAAAACGAAGCCGTCGTTCTCTTCATAAACAAACTGCTGTACACAATGAAGTTTGTGGCTGTAATAGCATTTTGCCAAAATATTCCCACAACACCTCCCTTTCTCCAGATCCAAACAAAAACAAACCAGGCGGGCTTTAGGCTCAAGGGGAGCCGTGGTGGCAGCCATTGAAGTAGTAAAACGAACGCCAGTTGAAATGCATGCCAACCAGGTCCCAAACAAAGCAAGAAAATTACAAAATATGAAAGCAACAGTGTTACGATCTTTGGCTTACAAGGAAGAGCTGAAACACCTCCCCTTGAACGTTTAACCCCTCCCTTACACACCACCGAAAAACCTCATTCGGCCTTCATAAGCCAACACTACTCCCGTTGCTCATGTAACGACCGAGACTGACCTCGGACACATTTAGACTTAATACCTATAGTTCTTCTTTTGAGCTTCTAAGTGCTTTATGAAACACTGTCTGAAAACACTGCTTGACATAACATAGAGGAAGTCGCTGTATTTTAGTTAATGGCAGACACATAAAATGGGCATCATTAAAGTGATTCTTACTTACTAACTCATTAGCTATCGTTGTGCTATTCATTACACAAGGTATATCTTGGTAATTCTGTCTCAGAGTGTTTGTCCCTGTGAGAATGCAAAATTTGAATATTATTACGTTTGCCCTTTAGTAAACTCAAGGTCAGTTTTATTTACGCTCCGAAGCACATTTAAACAGCCGTGAATGACAAAAGCGTTCAGCCTTAGAGGGCCTATAAGCAGGCCCGAAAGAATAATAATAATAAAAAAAAACGTCAAGACAAGAACAAAAATAAAAGTCAAAATAAATTATGGGAACGCGTAGACCTATAGGCTGTATCTAAAGCAAAACAAGCACAATTCCTATTCATTACACGGAAAGGAAAACTCCAGAATAAATCGGATTTACTTGTATTTAATTGTAAAAAGTCTGGGATGCATGAATTGTGAGGGAGACTGAAACTATTGTTAAAAAAATGCATGCCCCTCTATTTTAACATATTACTAGGCGTAATTGTGTCCGCTAAATAAAACTCATCACTTGAAAAGTGTACTTACATCTATTCGCCATCAGATGGCACAATGTGAAACAATAACAAATCTCTACGTATGGAACCAATGTTAGAACAGACATAACGCGAATAGAAATATGGTTGGTTGCCTAGTAGAGTAAGTATGCTAAAACTATTGAGTAAAAACCCAGTTAGTTCACCTTGCTGCCCTTTAAAACGCTAATGCTCAATCTTGGTTAAGCACAGGTGCTATAATACAAGACTACACAGGCACAGTTGTTTTATAGGGCAAAAATAGGATATAAACTTATGTTTGAATGTAGGACATGAGCCAGTCAACTCAACTCTATAATAACGTCATTTAAACATGAAGGGGATCGTTGGGAAAATGTTGTAGGCCTACTTTTAATTTGTATTCACCTTCAGTGTCATTTTTACTAGACTACAATGATCTGAGAATAATTATATAATCAATATATTATTAATTATTATAATTATGTGATGAAATGGTCGTTTTTTTAAGGGTGTTTTTGAGGGGCTGTTTTTGGCATCACAATGATACTTGAGCTCACAGTTGGACCTGGCAGGGGGAGAGGAAGGACATTCTCGGCCCTCACCAGTACCACTGCCTGTGTGTGTGTGTGTGTATGTGTGTGTGTGTGTGTGTAGCATTGCAAAAAGCCCAGCCACTGTGTAGCAGCCTCAGCAAACAAGATAAGGCTGCCTTTAGAGAAACAACACATTACTGCAGAGAGAGAGAGAGAGAGAGAAGAGAGTCTTCCCAAGGATGCCACACTTAAAAGCCAGTCCGATCACGCCTCCAATCCCTCTGCCAGCCCAGGATTTTGCAGCTCCCATTTTGCTGATGCACCGAGGAAAGAACCC
Organism: Tenualosa ilisha; assembly: GCA_015244755.2. Taxonomy (NCBI): domain Eukaryota; kingdom Metazoa; phylum Chordata; class Actinopteri; order Clupeiformes; family Clupeidae; genus Tenualosa; species Tenualosa ilisha. The sequence goes on from PYXC01000046.1 coordinate 1,707,282, forward strand.
CCCCCCCCCCCCCGTCTATTTTTTTTCTCCTCTAGCAGCAATGCAGTGGCATGGCAGGAGGAAAAAAAAGACCTGCAGTGCTCCATCTTGCCGTGCACTGCAGTAAATGCATCATCCTGCTGAAAAGATAGAAAAGGTGGAAATCAATATGTCTCTCTGTCTTTGTCTGTGCCTCTGTAAGAATGGCTCCTGCACTACCGCTCAAGAGTGCAGTTCTTCACCCCAAGGGCAGGCCCAAATGTTATAAGCTGTCCTGACTTAAAGACAGAACAAAAAAATACCCTCAGTCATGCACTCTGTGTGCGAGGGACTGACTCGTGACATAGACAGCTCTTGTCATATCCCGTTGTCGGACCAAGTAGACCAGTATATTTGTTTCTAGTTTATTCTGTTTGGAATCAGAGTACATTTACATAAGACTTCCAATTGTTATTTATATTTGCATGTAATTATTGGAAAATAATAAAACATTTTTCCCAACATAACAATAATATTATTTGATATTCTTGGAAAAGGAATTATTATGGAGGTGACCAGGTCAGGCTACTTAGTGGAGCAGTTAGCATGAGTTTGAGTTTGAATTAGTGACTATGTTGCTGGGCAGCCTTATGTGTGCTGTCTGGCATGAACATGAAAACCTTTTTATTGTCCTAAAAACATCCTATCTATTTGGCTTGTGTTTGGCTGGGTCAGTTGTGAAACTTGTGAAGACTGCGATGGCATTTTATAGTGTGGTAACTAATGTGGTTATATTTGCTTATATTGGTCATTTGAAAGAATTTCCATAGATTAACAAAGGTCACTGGTAACGTTAGTTTCAGTTTGGGGTGAAGTTTCCACTGCGGTGGAGTTTATAAAGAGGACTTAAAACATCTTTTCCCTTGTCTGTGCTGTGCAGGAGTAGCATGCATTGTCCCGCACGGTCTAGGCCTGCAAACACCCGAGAATGAACCTGCAGTTTGCAGCACCATGGACTAGGAGTGGAGCATGCTAGCGAGTGAGCTAAAACCCTAGGGCGCTAGTTCTACTCGCTAGCACGTCTCTTAAGGTGTTGGGAGGGAGGCTTACTAGGGTGCTTACCAGCTGCCTTTCGTTACGAAGGATTTTACCGCAGGCACAGTATAGGACTAGGGGCCAGTGCATCCATAGGACATAAAAGCATTCACATTGTTACCATGAAACCATCCTCTCAATGCTGTAACGTAATAACTTGCCAATCCTTGGCAACCACAACTGAACTACAGTTGATTTGTGACATGTGATGCCACAACCAGGCTATGGCCATTTTTAGGGGCAATTTGTAAGTTAAAGATTAATATATGAAGACTGGCACAGCCATATGTTATGTTCATGACGGCTCTGTGGCCATGCACAACCTTTTTTATTATATCATAAAGACAAGGTATAAATAGCTCTCCATTCTATGTTCTTTTTAATGCTTGCTGCTAGTTATTTTGCTAGCTATTAGATTTTAGTGTATTCACAATGTTAGATGTATGGCTTTGGGTGTCTACATCTCTTAGTTTAGACAGTGCAAAGCATCACAGACACTCTTTACACACACGTATCCAGCCTGTAATGAAAAACGATGTGGCTCAAGGTTATTACAGAGTGCAGTATTCATGATCCAGTATTTGATCTCTTGCATCAAAGGGCTTCCTGTGCTTGCCTGCTGCGGCTATCCAAAGCCTGTGGTTAACTGTACCAGGCCATGTGCTGATAAACTGCAAACCTAAATTTTGTGATGAAGGATTCATACCAACACTAAGAATTAGCAGATACAGGCTTAATGCATGTGCATGATAATTAAGCTCTTTGCACAATGCTAACATTCAAGGTTACTTGTGGAGAGTCCATCATTACGAGACTTTCTTACAACATATTTTGACATGATGTAGCCCTTGAGTTTTATCAGGCCAGCCCTTGGTAAACTGATTATTTGTTAAAAAGGGTCAACAGGAAAGGCTCTAAGGTATAGATCATGACTGGCTGCTCAGTGGTATGATGACAGCTGGCCTATGGCAAAGTGGGATCAGTGGGTTATATTTATCTTTCCCAAGGGACATACATGCTCTCAGAGTCAATATATTGATAGACAATATCTACAATTTATGGCTGAGTCACATGGATTAAACTCTTTTTCAGTCTTTTTTGTAAGTTTCTTTTTTTAACAGTGACTAGCAGTTGCATCCACATCTTATTCACAGCTTCTTTTCCCCTCCGCTTAGCAGTATTAAACGTGATAACAGTCACCTCCATGATGTCATTGTGTGACTAATTTGTTTAACTAATGTCATATCGGCCCAAAGGTGTAAAAACTAGCCAACCACTTGGTCATTGGATTCAAAGAAACTGAACAAACATTAACTTGCAGCCTGCCCATAAGCCCACATACCCACACACAAGACAAGTCAAACACACAAAAGCAAACAAAAAGGTTTCACAGTTGAAATATTTTATTGGTAATATAAATATCAGCACCAATCGGAAAGCGATCCCATGGAGAGCTGCAGGACATAAGTAATCGCCAGTAATGAGAGTTTGATTTTCTCTGTAGGCCACATCACACAAGTGTGACGAGTTCCTTTTGAGAGCCTTAAAGGAGCAGTCAGTGACACTGCGCATTTGTTTATGTTTGTGTTAATGAGTATATTTCTTAGCAGATGCTTTTATCCCCCATAAGTTATGCTATATTTCAGTCACGGATCAAACAAAACATGCCAGAGGGTTAGTTCACCCCTCGATGAAGTTCCTCTTGTGAAACTTCACAGCATGCTGTGCTGTGTTATTGTTGCTGTTTGGGGGACAGGCTGCCTTCTCTTAGTTTGTTTCCGGTTCTCCAAGCCAGGGCATCATCAAAAGATCCGATTTTTTACAGGTAGCTGACCAAAGTAGAGCTATAGCAGGAGGCATTAACTGAACCTTACTAATGCAGTTTCATGTTTACAAACTGCTCAGCATCGCTGAGTGAATCTTTAAAGGTCAGAGAGCGCTGCCATGTTGACTGTTGCTTAACATAATTACAGCTACATGACGCTCACTCAGGTAACTGATAGTAGATTGTAAGAACTGTCAAGTTACTGATACTGTTGAGAAATTGAAGGCTGAAGGTCCTATTGACAGCAGGACACAAATACATACCACATTCTTGTCCCTCCCAGTCCGTGTCTGTGGCTGCCTGAGTGGTGAGGGTGGATAGGGGAACTGAGATATGGGGTTCAAAGCCAGTAGTGGAGAACTTGGGGTGTTGTGTGTATGTGTGTGTGTGTGTGTGTGTAGGGTATGACGACGAAGTGTTGAAGGGGTTCAGATGGAAGTGAGGGGGGGCTCTCATTGTAAAGAGTTTCTGCGGCAGTATACTTGCTGATTGCTTTGTTCTCACTCCTCACAACAACCAGCTAAGACACTGCCAGAGAAACACTCACGGTAGCCACGGGGTGGACCGACAGTGTCCTCCTTCCTCTCCGTCCTCTTCCTCATCCTCAGGTCATCGTCATCTGCTGAGTGACCATCTCGCTATTGAGTCTGTCCTGCAGCGCTGGGTGTGGGTAGGAGATGAGAATGGCGCAAATGGGAAAATAACAGAGAGGACTCCAAAGCTCTCTATGCTTTTAACCCACATGCTTACAAGTAGGATGGTTCAGCTTTGCTTCCTGACAAGTGTCCGTCACATGTTATGTTGTGTAGATGCCGAAGGAAGACACGTTGCTTTCGCTTCATTTAACCAGGCATCATATGGTGGTATTAGATAACACTGATCTGAAAGAGGACAAACAACATGGTATTACAGCAAAGAAACAATACACACAGTAAAAACTGATTTCGTAATCTCAGCATGAAATTATGGAACTTTTTACAATTCAGAAAAAGAGTGATTTGCTTCTGTGAATTTTCCTGAATGTTGTGTTTCATACTGGGAGTTTCAATCTGCAACCCTCTTGGCAGGCTAAATCTGTTCCTGACTCAATTCCTCTCCAGCATCCACTGTGGCACAAAAAAACAGCAAGGTGCCTTGTGGACTTCAAAAACAATATTATCAGAGATACTGTGAAGTACATGAAACATAAGATTAATATCAAATAAGTTAATCATTTTAAGAGTAAGATTTTTGAAGATTAGGAATAAGATTTTAAATAACTAAATGTTGTGATGTCTTGGTGTTGGTGCCAGTGTTGTGAAAATGTGTTGAAGAAAAATTATACTGATTCCGATACTGTAAAGATTTTTTTTCACCCACCTCTAATGTTGTAAATGCAAAGCCATACTGTCACTCCTAATTTAAGGGCAAACAATTGACATTTAAGATTCCAGTGGCAATCGTACAGTGTCTCTGAAATGCTCAGCTGCAGGCCTTCCATCACTAGCTGGGCTGTGTGGAGCACTATTGCCCGAGGGACAGACCTGCTAACAGTATTAGTACCCCTGGGGATGGCAGTCAGCGTGAACTTCTACATCACTGTCAGGATAAACCAGTTCCCTCCAAGAATACACTAGAGATTATTGGAGAGATTTTGGAAAGCTCACATGCCCACACACACCTGTACACACATATATATGAACACATACACCCACCCACCTATAGCTATATACACACATTCACATATGCACACACTGACACACACACACATCAAGAACCTTAAAATAACTGTCTTTCCACACACACACACACACACACACACACACACACACACAAAAAAAAACCCTCCACAGCGGGTTCCCCATACCTTGTTGTTGTTGATTGTGAGTGTGAGCGAGATCAGAGGAAGTTTGTTCTCAATTCGCTCTCAAACTGCCTGAGGTACTCCAGTCCAGCCCCCAGCCCACATCGATCACCCAGGCGAGACAAACACACCTAGGTGAGAGGGAAACACAAGCACATACACACACACCTTATTTTATTGAGCCACTGAATGCATAGAGAACCATAAACCCCCTCTCCAGCCATAGGCACACCATGACTCATGTTAGCACAAATAAAGGCACAGTCTCAGTTCATGCGGTTCAACTCTTACTTCAGCAAAAGCTGCAAAATGAAAAGCAAAAGAAAGCAAGTAAGAGAGCTGTATGTATATAAGTATGTAGGTAGATAGGTTGGTGTATGTATGTATAATGTATGTATATTTTCCTAAGCAGAGTTGTGAATACCCTATGCATGTGTGTGTGTGGCTGTATTGCGTGAGAGGGACGGCGTAGTCTGGACTGAGATTGCCCCACACAGAGGCAAAATTCCAGTGCTATCAGCTGGTATTCCCCACAGCAGGGCTATTTAAAGCAAGCCGACCGCCCGGACCAGTGCACCCCTGGCAGGAAGTTGCCTCCTGACAATCCAGAACCCCACTGATATGGGGAAGCCATTTACACTCACTGATGACAGAGTGAGTGGGGAAAAATGACAGAGAGAGAGAGAACGAGAGTGAGAGATATCGAGTGTGAGCAAGAGAGAGAGTGAGAGAGAGAGAGTGTGTGAGTGAGTGAGTGAGTGAGAGAGAGAGAGAGACAGAGAGAGAGAACAAGTGAGAGTGAGAGATATAGAGTGTGAGCAAGAGAGACAGTGAGAGAGAGAGACAGCGACAGAGAGAAAGAAAAGGAGACAGTGGTGAAAGAGGCAGACACATGACGGACGGTGCTGGCTAGAGAGATACTGATGGCGCTTCAGAGGGCTCTTAGCGTACTGGAGAGAGATGCAGCCATTGAGGGCAGGGGAGACTGCAGGCTGGGACTCTGCATGATAAATCCTAGGTCTGTATGATGCAAGGTCAAGCCTCGTGGTCCGCTGTCACACACAACCATAAATCATTCTGGAAGGGAACCTTTTTTGGGGGAGGCTAATACATCTGCAGCTGTCAGAGGTCTGCCTTGTAGAAAAATCCAATCAGGCAGCTATATTCAAACAGCTACGCGCTACTCATTTACATTTACATTTATGCACTTAGCAAACGCTTTTATCCAAAGCTGTCACCTGTTGTCAACTATCAATTGTTCAGGGCCAGTCTCCCCTAAAGCAACTTAAGGTTAGGTGCCATGCTCAGGAAGGCGGCTGGCAGCTGGGATTTGAACCCACAACTTTTCAGGCTACTTGCGCGCTAGCTAGGTTCCTTAACCACTACGTCACCACCACCCAGTTACAGTAAGTCCTGCAGCATTTTTCAGCATTCTCATAACAAGATACTGATAATGCATTCCCCAACTGTGGCTTGTCAGCACGTTATCGGCGACGCAGAGAACACACCTGCGTAAATTACCTGTCTGGTGTGTGTGTGTGTGTGTCTGCTGCCGTCAGAATGGAGACAGAGCTTCCCTGTTCTGATTGCACTGATTACCAGGTATGCTGATATAAGCGTGGAGTCTAGAGTCAGAGAGGGGAGGGGAAAGAGGTTAGGGGAGTGGTTGGGGGATGGGGGTGGGGGGAATATGGAGAGTGATTGGGGATGGGGGGATGGGGGGTCGGGGCTGGGTTCAAGCTGAAATCCAGCCCCAGGGCTTATAACTAAGGATCTCAGCTACGAAAGATTTGGGGGAACATTAATTTAAAGCCAATTCATTTGAGGTTACCCAGGGGCTAAGGGCGCAGACACAGTGCATCTCATTCAGACAGTTTGATGTAATTCTGTGATTCATCTTCACCAGGCAAGACCACTACATTAACATTTCTCTGTGATAAAGAGCAGCTGCTGTGGTAGTGCAAGTTAACTCAGTTCACTTTTCACATTAGTGAAACACATTAATCACTTAATGAAAGAACGTCTGTTGTAGAACTCCACTTGGCACTGGCTCTCGAGGCAGGTCCTTGACCATGCAGTGGCAAGTGGTTAGCAGTCTGTCAGTCAGGCTCGGCTAGTTATGTCTTTCAGAGTTATCTGAGTTTGTGCTGTACAGTGTTGTCTATGCAGGTCAAAGATAAGGAGAACATGTTTACAGACAGTGAGGCAGAATCAAGATTGGATGCTACTAGAATGTTAGCCTGCTGTGCATATGGCTGTAAATATTTCCTGGGTAGATTAAGTTTTTTTTAACAGTTGCTGTGCAGTCAATTAATTTTTAAATGACCAGCGACGGCTGAGAAACAGTTGAATGGTTGAGGGGTAGCCTGACAAGCCAGACTATATCATGAAAATGTATAGTCTGGCTATAACCGAAAGACCAAACTCAATCCTAGGGGGGAATCAGCGGCTGTCTTTCAAACTGGATGGTGCTATGACCAATCAGAGCATCGGCAAATCAGCTAATACATCCTTCTTTGAAACAAATGACTTGAGTACATTTTTCTGCTCAACTTTCAAAGCCCAAGTCTAACTCTTCCAAAGCCGATTCAAACCGCTATACCTTGGCCACTTAGTTGCACCGACACAGCCCTGTTATTATTGTGCTTAGCCCGCCCAGCGACTCACTATAAAGATAGAGCATTGTGACTGGTCTTACCAAGACTGTGTAAGACCAATGGTAGACCTCCTAAAGCTACAATGGTGCGTGGCTAGATGTACCCACTGTGTAAAACACTGCAAGGGTACGTCTAGATTTCTAGGCTAGTTGAAGGGTACTGTGAAAGCTGGAAATCCCAGAACAGAGGGGAAACAAACAACCGTGAACAACACTACACCTCTATATACAAGACAGGAAATATAAAAAAAAACAAACTGAGGAAAAGCAGAAAAAGGTCTGTAAACAACATTTACAGAACTATTTACACTTTTTGATGTTATGACACTTTCCAACCCATGGGAAATGTGCCACAGCTGCTGAGGGTATTTCTAAGTCTACTTCTTTCATAGGCACTTTGAGAGTTTTAAAAAATAACACACTACTCTTGCATGTGCACACACACACACACACACACACACACACACACACAGACAGGCATGCGCCTTGTGACCCTGTTTCTCCGGCGCTTGCTAAATCGCTGTGTTGTGTTGTGTTGCGTCTGTCTCGTGAGGCAGCGGCTGCTGCCCTGGCCACATGATGACAGGAATTCCTCGCTGCTTTGGGCCTGATGTAATCCCTAATTCTGCCGAGCAGGAAGCCGAGAGAACAGCGACGGCGACGGCACAACGCCATGCCACACCACGCGGACGCAGCCCGCCCCCTCCAACCTCTGACACACTTAGCCACCATGGGAGCAGATGTAGGACTTGACCACAAAACACACACACACACACTATCTAATAATGTCTTGTGTGATAGATTGTCATAGGTAAGACACTCTTAAGTACTGTCAGCACAGAGTAAAATGAAACTGGAAGACAAAAGAGTATAGAAAGTACCAGACTATGCAGCACAGAAGGGAAAACCCCACGGCAGTCATCTCTCTGCGCTTTTGCTTTTCTTTCAAGTAGCTACACTGACAATGCTGTTTTATCTGTTTCCTTTGAAATTCATCCTACATCCAAGCCCCCGCTTGATTTATGCAATGGTTTAGTCTCTTATGAACCTCTACACAGTGCACTGTTAGGATGTCATGGCTAACTATAGATACTTTAGAAGGTCGAGTGCCTAATTTGTTGAATGAATTGGTGTGTGTACTCACGTCTCTCTCAACAAGAAAAATATACGCACATTCCAAAATCGCATTGGTATGTGCCTCATTCAAACCTTCAGTGCGTGTACATGCAGTCAAGCTATGGTTCAACAGGGCCATCTAATTGGATGGCTATTGCCTCATGTAAAAGATTAGAAAACAATGACACCGAATGAGTCTCACCTTCTCCTGTGACCTTAATCTCTCGCCTTTCTTCTTTGAGAATCACCTTGGAGGAAACAAAAACATAAGACCACTGATTTCTCCTTGCCTCTAAACTTTCCCTCTCTCACATTCTCTTTTCCTTTCCCTCTCTCCCTCTTTCTCTTACTGACTGTTGTGACTCTGTCCATTGTACAGCAGGCATGCCTTGCTCCCATACCCAAGTATTAATCATCTTAAAGGGAAAGCACAATCAAACCAGCTTGAAAACGGTTTCCCACACAAACTACCGTGGCATACCCAAACGCCAAAGATAGATGTCAGAGCTGCAGGGCCCTGAGAGCGAGAAAAATGTTACAGGAAGTTATGCACAAATTACCTTAGAGTGAAATACCCAGCTTTTGTCTGGGGAAGCTACGTAGTTTAAACTTTGTGTGGGTCAATATGGACTGCTTAAGTTTGGGACACAGTAAACAATAAAAGCAGAAATGGGGAAGGAGGTTTATGAAGAGACCTTGTTATGACTAAATTGTATATTAGATCATGAAACACAGTTGTGATGTAGTGAGGTGATGAGAGATGGTGCAATATTAAAGGACAGGCATCTCTCTGGAGGGAGTTTCAAGCATCCACCAAAGCTTAGATATAAGCTGAGTGACTGATTTTTCGTTTCCGCAAAATAAGACTCGACACACAACACAAAAAAGGAAGCCAGTCTCTGTGTAGCTATCCAGAGGAGGAGCAAAGCGCAAACATCGCACTTCTTGACAATATCAGTTTACTTTAGTGCCTCCTGATCAATGCCTGTGCTATTTGTAGAGCGGGCCTGCATTAATAATTCAAGAGCACCCCATTTGGCCAATGAAACGCACCAGTAGCCGTCAGCGTCTGGTCAGCTGGCAAGGTATAGTTCTGCTGGCAATGTATGTACATTAACATTTTCTTTAAAGCAATGCTGTGCTGCAGTGTGACAATTTTTAAGGTACATTTTCAAACCAACCACTTTTGGAGGACGCACGTACATGAACGTCCATATACGTACATGAATGTTTTCTTCAAAGCAACACTGTGCCACAACGTGCCAATTTTTGAGGTACATCTTAAAAACCAACTACCTCTGATGGCATCTTGTACATTGTGGTATACAGTCATATGACGGACAGATAAACAAACATGCTCCTATTGCTCACCAGGCTATGCATTATGTACATCTGATGTCCAGGGACGTGACACCCCTTGAGATCACCATGATGCTATCTGTGATGCCAGTAGATACTAGAGAACATACTGTCAAGCTTTAATCAGTGTCTGCTGGACTGTGGGTGGCGTTTTAGATTAAAACTCTGTAATGTTGCTTTGCCTTAAGGCAAAATAGAAAACTTCTTTTGCCTCGTGATCACTTTAATGCTACACTGCCTCACAATAAGAAAAACATTGCAGATGTGCACCGAGGATGTGTGTTACTGTGTGGTAATGTTGTCATGGTAGGAGTGTGGCCATTTTCATTGGTTCTGAACAAACTCGGTTCTCCCTTAGTTTTAAATACACTAATGTACATCGGAGACTGACTTGTGACAGTGGTAAATATAACTATGTCTTTGTGAAACAAGAAACAGCCACACTGCACACGTTTGGTTTCAAATGTGTGCCGGTCGGAAATGTTTAAATCACACTATATGATCCATTACTCACCTCATAATGGTCAGTGGATTCATGGTCTGCCCTCTACGATCAAAGCCATTCTTGTGAGAAGCTCTTTGGGGGGTAGAGGACGAGGGAGTTAGCAGCCTTGGAGGACAGGAAGAACTTCCACCAGCCCTGCAGGATGAAAGGACGCAAAAGATACACATTGGACTGGAAACCAGACCTCATGTGTGTTTGGACATAGCAAAGATTGTGAGTCAGAGAGACATTGACGTCCTTTTTTGGGGCTTCTTGTAAATCAAACCGATTCATCTCTTTGTTGTTACTGAGTTGGTACTGTTTGCTCTCGGAAGGGGTTGTGTGTGTCGGAGGTGACCGTCTCCATGGCTCCCTTCTGCCTCTGTCCACACAACATGTCAATAATGTTGGTGAGAGCAGAAAAAAAAAGATAGCTTTAGGGCCTTATGTCGTACACAATGGTGAAAAGAATGTCAGGTTCTTGAGCGAAGCAATGGCCCTCGGTTAATGAGTCAAAAGCCGTGTGGGCAAACACATGCACAACCTCGACTATCTGGAGTAGAGTTTTTGGTACACTCCTCTGCCATAGTGACCATTCAAAGTTAACAGACAACACAAAGTCATCACTACACCAATGAGAATAATAAGCTATTGTGCAAACTTGCTTCAGTGTACACCATTCACACTTCTCTCTGGGAAGTGATAGTTACAGTTACTGATGTGAGGTTTAAAAAAACCCTGAAATACAACATAAAAACATTACTTTAGACTAAACCAAATACTGACATTATAGAGTGAAAAAAGGTGGAGAGCAGAAAGAGGTACACAGAGACAGCAAGGAATAGAAGGTCCGGGGAATAATAGGTGTTCCACCTTAAGAGTGACGACAGAGCAACAGCCAGCAGCAGCAGCCAGCTGAACTTGGCTCTTACCAGCAGAGATGATCCCAGGTCTCTGGGTCAAGGTCTGGTCCTCGCTGGTCCACTTCACCCTTGTCCACATGAACTGGTTAGCCTCCTCCACAACCTTGCAGTATTCATTGTCTGTGCTGTCTGGCAAAGGTCAGTCAGAAACACCCAGCTCAGCTGTCCAGGCGGGTGACCACGAGCCTCACACTCTCTCCAGGCAGGCAGGCAAGCCAGTACAAGTCAAGACATGTTCCAGCACAGCTCAGCGCCATCAGCCTGAGTCTGCTCGCAGTCCCGTAGCCACACAGGGAGGGGTGGAGCACAGAGAAAGAGAGAGAGAGAGAGAGAGAGAGAGAGAGAGAGGAGGGGACAACAAACAAGACAAGAAGTTGTGAGGTAAACTGTTTGACTGAATGGTTGGTTGATTGACTTCATATGAGTTTGTTTAAAGAATTTCTGTCACGATTAGTGGTCAGAGAAGGAAGCGGTTAACCTTCTTATTATTTCAAAAAAACTTCCCTAATTAAACACATCACAGAGGAGAATTATTAAACAACCTCTAAGTCTGTAACTGGGGGTCTAATGTATAAATCAGCAACAATGGATTTTAAAATTAAGCTGAAACTTCACACATTTTCTAAGAAATAGAGACCAATGTCAACATGAGCTAATTCTAACTACCATCAAGACTTCAAAGTCTTCATAGATGGCTTCAGCTGCTAGCAATAACATTTGTAATTTAAGCCCCTCATACAGTTTGACATATTCAATTTTAACTGTATTTTCCCACAGCCTAAGCTAACTCTTAGCAATTTCCCCAAGGGACTTTCCTGGAGGATATTGAATACAGCTCCCCCTAGTGGCTGACCTCCCTGACTGCTGATTAGACAAGAACCTCAATGCAGTAATCCAACACTGGTGCGATCACAGTAATGGTTCTCACACAAATTTGTGCATAGACGTAACACCTTTGACATCCTGCCTAATAGTTATTCTACTGACACAAGTCTACCAGTGTACCATGATGATTTGTTAAGTTGCTGGACAGTGAACATTAAAAGCGCCATCTGATATTGTCAAACGCATTCAGCCAAATTGTGAGGTCGCATTTACCTGCTTCAAATACAAATGGCAGTTTGAACGAATCGGCCCGCCTGCACGCCTCAGATCAAATATTGATTACTGTGTCCATGACAACGCTCTAAATGTTTAATCACCTTTACACCCACCTATAGAATGTTTCACCACAAGAAGACAGGGGGTGCCTCTGGTGTTGTGGTCTGAATGACTGGCTTCAGTTTTACACCATAAACCCACCTGCTGTCTCTCCGTGAGAGAGCCGTAGCTTAATCATTCAAGCATTTTCTTATCTACTTAGGAAGCTAATTTTACACACATATAAATAGTTATGAATTAACGATGTAAAGAGAATAAGAAAATAAACTAAAATTCATGATGGATTACTTTTTATGCTATAAAAAGAATTTTACACATCACAGGAACAAACAGACGCATGCACATTTAAGTTTAGTGTTTCAATATATATCTATAAATTACATTATGCCATGACCTACATCGACTTTAATCCTTTGACCACTTTACAGAAAATTACATTTACCAAAACAAAAAACTTCTTTCATCATTGTATACGACAAAAATATTTTAATGGCTAAATTTCTAACCAATCTAACATCCATGGTGCATTTAATATGACGTTCCATGTAAACCCACGAAGCGTAGCGTTAGCTGAAGCTCGGGGTTACATGAGTTCATTAGTGCAGTAGTGTTAGTTCATCACTAGGCAGACTTGCAACCAAAGGTGCAGCACTACAGCTCAGCAGAAGTGCAGAAGAGAAAGAGACATAGAGAAGAGAGAGAGAGAGAGAGAGAGAGAGAGAGAGAGAGAGAGAGAGAGAGAGAGAGAGAGAGAGAGAGAGAGAGAGAGAGAGGCTCTTTAGTACTGCAGTGTGGCTACTCTGTGGAACTCTATTTGAACAGCACTGCACCATACCCCACTCAGGAACTGATGACCTTATCAATAAAAAAGCAAAGTCACAAAAGGCGCCAAAGCGCAAGATGAAATCACTGGAAATAACCGATGGCTGCACACACTGAAGGAGTTTAGAGCGGAAAAGCTAGATCTGAAAACAACCAAAATACACTCAAGGAAACCACAAGGCGAGAAAAAAGACTAACAAAATGAATGGATCAGGAAATAATGAACACATGACAGAGACAGAGAGGAATAAAGAGTGAATGTGTGTTTATGTGTGCGTGTGTGTGTGTGAGAGAGAGAGAGTATGAGAGAGAAAGAGAAAGAGAAGGAAAGCCATAAATTGCTCTGCTGCAACCTACCGAATCTCTATACATCTCCCCTTCTGATTGGAGGGGACTCAAATGCTGCAGTGTCCATTGGAGAGAGGGGGAGTCAGCACACTTCTCTCGGACTGACCTAGTATCTGCAAGATTGGAGTGCTATTTCACCTGAGTCATCAGAACAGAGCAGCCCACTTTTCTTCTCAAAGGCTATAAATACATTAATATCACGCTTTAGCGGCACTTTAGTATATTTCTGACGAGGAAAACGGAATCGCCTCAGTCTGTCTCTTACCTGATAGCGCACACCTTCTTCAGCTAATTCCATATTTTACATAGAACTTTATTTCCGCTGCCGGCCTGCATGGATAGAGGCTTGCATGTCCTGCACCCCCCCTTGGTTAAATAAGCCAGGACATTAACCCCCCCCCCCCCCCCACACACACACACACAAAGCTCCCCTCTATCCTCTCCTCTTCTCTCCCCGGCCATGCTCAGAAATGCTCACAGAGGAATCTGGCCACGGCCATTTATCCAGAAGGGTAAAAAAAAGTCAATGGGGGGACATGTGAGGAATCCTTACTCTAGCAAGTTCAAAGCTTGCTGCATTGATTACATCATCGGATCTGGAACACTGGAATGGGACAATGCACCATTAGGAGAACGAGTGCAGGAGAGAGAGAGAGAGAGACAGAGAGATGCACAGAAAGGAAGAGAAAGAGATGTTTGGACCTCAGCGTATGTGCACACGAAGGGCAGAGAGAGAGTGAGTGAGAGAGAGAGAGAGAGAGAGAGAGAAGGAGAGGGAGAGAGTGAGGGAGAGAGAAAAAGAGAGAGAGGGAGAGAGACACCTCCAGCAGCAGTAGCAGCAGTGGCTGTAGAGCTGGAGGCTAGAACAGCAGGCTGACTGCCTGCCTAGCTGGCTGGCTGGCTGGCTGGCTCCTCTCCCTTCACCCTCGCTGGCTGCACGTGACTACGGCTGCTTGCCACGCTAGACTCACCACTGCAGGAACTGTGCTGCAGGACACTGCAGTAAGGGCTGCTACTGCTACTGCTGCTGCTACTACTGCTACTGCCACTCTGACAGCTCTCCTGCACCAACCTCCCTCTGCCGGCTCCCTGCTCCACTTACACAGCCGTCAACCTTTCCACGAGGAGAGAGAGAGAGAGAGAGGGTATGGGCCAGGAGAGGAGGGCCGTGTGTGTGTGTGTGTGTATGTGTGTGTGGTTCAGTTTCAGTTAGAATATCCTGATTTGTACAGTGAGGTGATGACGAGAGTGGAGTTTTGAGGATGAACCGCACAGAGTTGGTACAGGGAGCACAATGCAGGGGCTAATCGTCTCTGGAGGAACGAGAGAGGGAGAGAAAGATGAGGGAGGTAAGGAAGAGGAGGATGAGGGGGAGGGTCTGTAATGGAGAATGAGGGGAGTTCTAGGGGGAGGGGTTTGCATTGCAAGCTTGCAAGGAACATCAGGTGAGTGCGGTGCTCTCTCTCCCTCTCCCTCCCTCCTTCTTTCTCTCGCTCTCTGTCTCTCTCACTCTCTCTTTTTTTGGCCGTGCAGCACTCTCCCTCCAGGAGCCTGTGCAAACTGCAGTTTCTCTTAATGATGTCAGGCTCAGAATCTGGCAATGATGGATCGTCTCCCATAGCCAGCCAGTGCACACTTCTAATCCAGCATTATTATGAGCCAGGACAGGGGCAGCACTGGAGGCAAATTTCTCTACTTTTCCTTCTATCTCTCTCTCTCTTTCTCTCTCTTTTTCTCTCTCTCTCTCTCTCTCTCTCTCTCTCTGTGTCTCCCACTTCTCATCAAGATGCACTGAATGCTGAGAGGCATTTGGTTTAATCCTGAGATGACCTCACAGAGTACACATCACCTTCAGTCATGCCCTGGCTCCATAATTAGCGAAAAGACAGGAACGGGAACAGAAGTCCCATGCAGGACTCATTTACGTAAAAAAAAAAAAAAAAACTACAAAAATAGGCAGAAAAACAAATACACAAACAAAAACAAACACACAGACATACAAACAACCCAAACATTCACATAAATACACAGATATGAACATGTGGACAGCCATTCACTAGCTAACTGCCATTCACAAAGTGCCTGGTTGAAGCAATCAGTTTTACCGCGTCAGCATATTTCTCAATAGTAGTAGCCTGTCAAAGGTCCCTGTGCGGTATAGGGCACTCTAAGGGAAGGGGGCCACAGAGAGAGAATGGAAAGACTGCAGACATGCAGATGCAAGTGTACAAGTGCCAGTGCAGCATGTTTTAACAGGCTTCTGGGTGATGAGCAAGCAGCCTTATGAGGGAGAGAAGAGAGGAGAGGAGAGGAGAGGAGAGAGGGGACCCATAGCAAGTCCTGCAGTGCCAAGTGAGTTATGAGCCTTATGGTGCCTCCCCCTACACACACACACACACACACACACACACACACACACACACACACACACATATACACCAAACACATGCACAGACAGAATACACCAAACACACGCACACACAGAATACACATACCACCCCCCCCCCCCCCCCCACACACACACACACAAACACTCATGAACACAGACAAACACACTAACACAGCTGTGCACACACTCCACACATTAAAGCAGTTCTGCACACACACACACACACACACACACACACACACATAGATGCAGCACAGTAAGCTTGGACCCTTTTAGCCAGGCATCCGGAGGACTGCAGCGTCCCAACTAGAAAGTGAAAGAATCCCTGTCCTGACTAACAACCCCTCCCCCCCCTCCTGCTCCTTCTCCTCCTCCTCCTCATGTGAGACTTTACCTGCAGCTCCCACCCCCCCCCCCCTTAACTCACTAGTTCTTGCTCATCTCTGAGCACCATCAAGCACCCCTCCCCACTCCCAAATCCATCCCTTCTCCCTCCACACACCTGGTGTTGGTTGGCTAGTTCACAATTCTCTCCACTCCCCCCACTCTTCCCTGCCTGATCCAGCCCTGTGCACTCTCTGTCACAATCTTCTGTTGTGCGGTAAGGCTGTGGCCGGTCTGTGGCTGACACGCGACTAGCTGACTCCAGCAGCCGGCTTCCACTCCCTCCCTCTCTCTCTCTCTCTCTCTCTCTCTCTCTGTCCCTCTCTCTCTCTCTAACTCTCGATCCATCTTGCTCCAAGTCAGCCGGCCCCTGGCAACGAGTCCTCACTTTAGCCTGTCACCAGTGTTCCTAACACTGCTAGTGCTGCAAAACTCTACAACTCTTTCTTCTCTGAAAGACACACTGCAACTAAAACACACTTAGAACTTTAACACTTTTCCAAGGCAGACACAACCGGGCTACTACGCACGGCGCTCTTGCAAAGACACAGAGACACAGCGACTGAAACGAAACATTTAGGCATGCACAGAAAGCAGAATAAAGTCAGGGAGACGGGGCAGACAAAACTAAGCGGTCGCTGAGTTGCAGCGTCAACCATGTTTTATTTATGTCTGCAGGCACTATCAGTACACCCCCCCAACCCGCACCCCATCCCCCCTTCTTCAGCAAGGCTGCTTCCTCGCCTCTACTGATGCATTGTCCTGCATCCACTCTCTGGCTGCGTGTTTGAACTAACCGGCTCCCATCTCTGTTCGGAACAGCACACACACAGAAGCAAACTAGCTACAAGAACATGACATAACCCCTAGACGACCGCCAACTCTCGTGTCCTGCGCTACACCGGATTTGGGGTTGACTGCCAGCAGGCAGCCGAATCTCGCCCGCACCTGGCATTGAGTCGTAGCAAACCCGCACAGGACGAGGGCCAGGAGCCTTATCCCAGACTCCATCGCTAGTTTTTCCAGATTCTCCTTTAAGACTGATCTGCAGTCAGAGACAGAGAGTAAGTGAGTGAGTGAGTGAGTGAGTGAGTGTGTTTGTGTGTCTGTGTGAATGTGTGTGTGAGATAGAGAGAGAAAGAGGTAGAGGTGATGTTTCTTCTTTCTCCCATCCAAGGATGAATAATGTGCGTAATTCCACCAGATGCCTAGCTGAAGCAGTCTGAGAGAGGCAGCAGCAGCAGCCCCTCAGGTGAAAAAGAGAAGAAGAGGAAGAAGGGGGAAAAAACGAGAGGAACCAAAAGTTGTGCAGCAGCAGAGACGATACCCAGCGGAGAGAGAGGAGGAGAGAGGAGAGAGGACAGAGAAAGTTGCGCATACTCACTCTCAGCCGGCCGCTGTTCCCCCGCCGCACCGCAAGAAGGAGGGATGGGGCATGAGGATGGAGGAGAGAGAGAGAGAGAGAGAGCGAGAGAGGAGCGAGAGGACGGCGTGCTCTCGGCGAGCGGCAAAGTTGACTGCAGCACTGCCTCCCGAAACAGAATGACATTGTTCGCGCTCGCACTCATTCTCAAACCCCCTCTCTCTCTCTTTTTCTCTTCGCTCTTTCTCTCTCTCTCTGTCCCTCTCCATCCTCTGCCTGCTTTTACCCCATCTCTCTTGCTCTCTCTCACTCACTCTCCTCTAGGTCTTCCCATCTCTCTCTTACATTCTCCCCCACCATCCTCTCTCTCTCTCTCTATCTATCTCTCTCTCTCTCTCTATCTATCTCTCGCTCAGGCTAAGGCTCTCTCTCCATCTCTCGTGCATCTCTCTCTCTCTCTCTTGCTCTCTGTCTCTCTCACTCCCCCTCCTCCCTGCACTCACTCTGGCAGTACAAACTGCACAGCTCAGCAGTGTTCCCCGTCTGCCGCAGCAGCTCCTGCATGAGCTCTGCGTATCTGAGAACGGTGTGACTTTTAAAGGGGAACGCAACCTCAAGGGTCAGTGTGCACCTCCTCACACACACGCACACAAACACACACACACACACACACATGCACTCTCTCTCTCTCACACACACACACACATACAAAGGTTCCCCCTCCTTACACTGTCCTCAACGCAGCAGCTGGGTGCGATGCTCCTCACGAGAGGGACAGCCTCCCCCCCACGCACTCTTACACACACATGCACTCATTCCACCCCCCTACCTCCCCACACGCACACCCCCCACACACTCCTTAGTTCAGCAGTGTAGAGTGGGACCCTTTGAAAGCCTAAGTACTGCTGCACTGTATGCAGGTGACATCCATCAGCAAAGACAGCATCGTCCCATATTCTGGAATGAGGCTATGCTAAGCTAGGCTAAAAGCCTAGCCTTTTTTTGGTGGGGGGACTGTGATGAGGTGTTGCACCTATGAGAAGAGAAACCAGAAGACTTGCCCATTGAGGTTTTCACCATGATCTTTTTTTTTCACTTCACTGAGTTATTATTTCAGGAGGTTTAAGGGGGCGTCTTATAATGCGGCCACTTTAAATTTCTTTTTTCTTTGACAGAAACTCTATACTTTCTTTTGCCTGCATCTTAAGAAACCGGATCTGGGGGCGGTTTGGGGCGTATCGACGCTTCCATTACAATCTGCAGGTCAACTGTCTGTGAACAACACCGATCCATTACCGCTGACGTGTCACACAATATCTGACAGAGAGGAAAAAAAAAAAACACACAGCACATTTTACCATTTTACTGTGAGCAGCAGTAATTTTTACACCACAGAAACTATATTAGCAGTTAACATTATTCTCATCCTCTTCTTATCTTCTTTATTATCATTTGATTGTCTTATTTACAAAAGCATTTAATGCAGAGAGGGGGGAATTGTGAAGCTATTTGGCGACTGAGGAGGACTGGAGTTATTTGGCAGCATCTAGAGCATGCAGCACAGTCAGTGCATCTTAATTGCACCACTCTCACATCAGCAATGTGGTGACTGCTCCCCTGCAGCGAGTCAGTTGCCTCTCTCTCTCTCTCTCTCTCTCTCTCTCTCTCTCTCTCTCTTTCTCTCTCTGCAGCAACTAGCATGGTTTCCCTGCACCTTCTACCCTGCACCCTGTGCTGGTGGTCTTGATACCCTGGGTATCCTTGCATTTGCCCTTGAATGAATCTTATGTTCGACTAGCGTTAGAATGTACCCTCTACCTTATACACACTGCTCATCTAGTTTATGATCTTATGACTGTAGCTTGGAGGTGACGATATGTTTTATGGGTGCTGAAGAAGTGTAAGTGTTTTAACTCAGCTGCCCTTGTCATCCTATATGCAGTGGTGCCATTAATTGGTTGGTAGTACAGTCAGCACAGGCTAACAGCAGCAAAGTATGAAATGATTTTGTAGCATGCGTGTTATGTAGCATGTAAGTATGCCTGGTTATGGAAATGTCTTTATGTCTCTCTTCTTGCTTGTAAGCTATAGCTTTACATTTACTAATTTCTGTACTCCTTTTGTGTACCTATGTGTGTGCACACTGATTATTTACATGTGAAAGTTAAGAAAATACCACATGCTTTGGGTCAAGTGGACGGAAAAACGAAATAAATGCACGTTTTGACAAGGCTGACCCCGACATGCTCCGCTACGCTATGCATCTTCATTGAGATCTGCTGCAGTGTTCTGGTCATCCGTGTCCTGTGCTGACTTGGACATGGATAAAAAAAAAAAAAGCCCTCCACAAGCAGTTTCCCCTGCATGGAAGTGCATTTCGGTAATGGCATCTCCGTTGTTAAATAAAACATAGAGGAGGGCCCCCTTGCAAGTGGCCTATCATATTACTGCCAGCCTCACCTGGTGCCTGGTGTTGCAGTTGTCTGAGAGCGGCGCTGCAGCCCCTGGCCACCGACAGGCTCCGGGATACGTCACCGTTTCCTCTTCCTGATGGTCTAACCTCACAGCAGTGCACCAAAATAAATCTGGGTATGAACTGTGTGGGAGATGTAATCAACCGAGCAAATCATTTTAGATATTGTTCATTTTCAGGTAATCAGGATATTTTAGGTGAATTGGATGAGGATATTGTGCAAGTTTTATGGATTTCATGGACCGGATTTTATTGGGGGAATTTTTTAACCGCAAAATTCAATTAACTGAAACTGACACCACAGCTAATGCACAGATTTTCACAGCCCCGTGTCATTTTTCCTCTCTTTTTCTCTCTCTCTCTCTGTGCATATGCATGCGTGCATGCGTGTGTGTGTGTGTCTGTGTGTGTATGTGTTTGTGTCTGTGTGTGTATGTGTGTGTATGTGAATTATTTGTCTGTGCTTGTGTTATTATGCACATACAACAGCAGAGCAGGGCACTCTCCTCCTGTGAGATTATCCTGCTGGTCCCATTGATCAAGTCGGGAAAGATAATAGATGGATTGATTTCTGTCGCCAGCAGATTGCACGGTTTAATTATTGGCCCGGTCAGCTCCTCATGTGGGGTCAGTTGGGCTTTACAAGCGCCAGAAAACCCACGCCTCTCACCTGACAGATCCAGCTGGCTTGCTGGCCAAAGATTAAACCTTGGACCTCAAGGACCAGGTCTGCAGTAGTATGGCCTTTCATTGGCAGATGAGAGAATTTTTTTTGGAGGGAAGGTGGAGGGGTTTTAGAGGGGGGCTGTAATTGATGGTGGTATGAGTTTGACAGGGAATGGAGGTAGGCAGCCAGTGCATAAGTGCATTAATTCTGGGAGCCAACTCCTCATGGATGACCTCATTTTCTGATGCTGGGCAGATTTCTCCCAGTGTTGGCACTGCTGCAGAGTGGATCAGAGTCAAGCGCTAACCCTGCTCTCGTGAGGAGGCAGCTAAAAGTTTGTAAATACCTGCCGAAAAAAAGCAGATTAAAGTGCCCACCGTCAGGATTACAAGCTTGAATTAAATTCATTTGGCATTTCTTGGTGAGATGCCCTTTAAAAGAGTATTTAAATTACAAACACGTTAAAATGTTGGATGGGGAAGCCTTGCATTTAAGTTCAGTTTCTATTAATTGTGATAAATGAGACTCAGTGTCAGTGCTCAGGCAACATTAAGATATATGTTGCCTTTTAATGCACACATGAATCAGGCTCTGGATGAGACATTAAATACATAAACTGCCAATGGGATTATTATTATTATTATTATTATTATTGTTGTTGTTGTTGTGTGTGTCTGCATATGTGTGTATGTGTGAGTGTATGTGTGTGTGTGTGTTCTTTAACTGCCTCTGTATGGCAGGCTTCTGTCTAGCTTTAGCATTGCCTATGTTTTAAAAAAGGCTGCAGGGGCAGGAGGTGGTTGGGGGCTCGTCCCTGCCCGGGTGTCAGAACCATGTGGTGGGCTGAGAAACGACTCCCTCTGCATTAAGCAGATTTCTGGAACAGCCTCATGACGGATGTGCCGCCCATGGAGTGGCTGCTCTTATGTGACTGCCTGCTTTATGCCAGAAAATTAGTTCTGACCCCCCCTTAGCTGTCAAAAGCTTGCGCTCGCATTCATTTCAACGGTCTGGGTTTAGTGTAATGAGCAAGCCTGCGATAGACTCCCACACTGAAAATTGGGTGGTGATTTACCACTGGATTTTCCCTAATGAAATGTTTTTCTATATCAATGTCAATTTTTTATAGATGGTGTAGCCAAACTTGGATGCCTTGAAATATTATATACGATAATAAGACATAGTTCATTTCAGACCTGGGGTGCCTTGTGGTTGGTAACCCTCACCCAAATTACCTCGACACGTGACTGGGAGTGAGAGGCCCTTAAGAGAAGAGGCCAAGAAAAATTAAATAAAAAGCTGGCTTCATTCATCATAAGCATAGGGAGGAGAGAACACCATAACTCACCTTAACCTGTTCTCCTTGCTGTCTGTCATTTGACCAAAAATGAAAAGGATGACTGGATCAGACCCCATGCCCTCACCCCCTTATTTTGTTTTACCTGGACAGTCTGCAGTCTGGGAAAGGAGTTTTAACTTTGAAATGGGACTGGATGCAGTTGCACCATATGAGATATGCAGTCTTATATGTTACATCTTGTCATTCCTGGCCAAAGATGTTATCAGATTGCATGTTGTCATGAATCCACTCTCTAAATCTACAATTAGAGACTCATTTATTTCGAGGGATTTGCTGACCTTGGCTAAACGCACAGGAGGGAAAAGGCAGAGCTGAAGGCAGAGTAAATCTGCTACTGAGATGATCGCAGTCCCATGACCTTCTCACACCCTCTACAGCCTGGTTGTGGAGTAGCATGGTGACTGGGACAGCACAGGGCTGGCCGGCAGTAAGAGTCATTTATTCTGACAGTTATCCTCAATTTACAAATGAAACTGAACAGAAGATAGTAAAGGGCAACAGCCTCCAACTATGTTTGTTTTGTGTTACGCACTGTGTTCCAGGAAATTAATCTTCAAGTAAGTTCACACAATCAAGTGAGAAAAACAAACCAAGATTTGGTGGCTGTAAATGTAATTATTTTTGCAAGATATTACATATTTAATTTACAAGAGTGTTTTTCTATACAGACTCATACTTTTACCCACACATCTCTCTCTCTCTCTCTCTCACACGCACACACACACACACACAGTCTAAGCCCAGTGTGCTCTGTAAAGATTTTTCTGAAACAGTACAGTATTTTACAAGGAAAGTCACTAAGAGACATTACAGAGAGATAATTGAAGAGCCATTGTTGAAGAAGAAAAAAGAGAGAATTACAAAAAAAAGAAGAAGAAAAAAAAAACTGTACGGCGAGTGAAAGTAAAGCGGTTTTTGGAAGACATGGCTTTGACCTCTATTAAATTGGCTGATTCTCCAGGGCTCAGCACTGATGCAGCGTTGGGTGGATGAGTTCAGCCACAAGAACAGATAGGGCAAGCGCGGACACTTAGTGCATTACAATTATGCACGGTCAATCCTAACACCCCATCCATCTAGTGTCTGTATCTGCAGATTTTAGCCCCAGATACAAAGGTGCAATGGCAAAATGTTCATTTGCACAGCTTTAGAGCACTTTCAGTCAGCCGAGTGTTTTGTATCTCATGCTCATCTGTTGTTTTTTTTTTTCTTTCTCTTCCTGGGTCCCAAAATACACATTTCGTTGGTAAGGAACCTCAGGAAAAGATCTGCTGCTTTGCGGAACACATCAAGGGAGAACATTTTGCAGTACAACACTTAAAGGGACAGTGCACCATTGCCTGGTATGACCCAAGAGCAGTGCATAGGAATAACTGTGTCAAAAAGAATTACTGCACTAATAATAGAACAGGGTCACACATGTTCCTTCAAATAAATGTAAGCAGCATATTTTCATGCTCATCTGATCTTTTTTGGTCTCTCTCTTGATAATTATACCAGCATATGCTGATTTTACTCAGTTCATATGGATACAATAAGGTACTTATGCTGAATAAAGACAAAAGATAAAACAATGGAAACAATTAAACAAACTGATGGTAATCGACTTCAGGATGAACTAAATAAAAATATTTTACTCTAATCAATTACTCATCATTCTTTATTGTTCAAAATAAAACATTGCTTTTTAAAGATACATTAACGACATGTACTTTGCATTTGTGTATTTCACAACAAGACTACTGGATTGCAAATCATTACTTTAATTGTTTCAATGTTATTTCCATTTTGTAATAACCAAAAAAAAGGGACTAAATTCTTTGACTATATTTTTGACTATAGCATAATCATCATGATATTAAATTAAAAAATTGTTTTGCATCATCAGTTGTGGCCGTTTATTATTTGTGCTCCCTGAATACACACACAAGGGCAAAATGTGCATCTGCTCTGAGGCCTGAGGCGTGGGCTTTTCCTTCATGATGTACATAATAACTCTCTCTGTGATTTTTTTTAAATGTTTGAGCACAGTATATAAAGTATAGGGCACACTGTAAAGTGCAGGTTTCAATTCTTTCACGTCAATACTGACATGAGAGCTAAAAGCAGGGCGGAGGAGATAAAATGTCAGTCCTACACAATCAGCACAATCGGTCTGGCTTGCTGTCAGTGAACCTGACAGTGAGGTGCAGTGATATGCACCGGTTTGGCTCGTTGCAGTGACACAATCATTCACCATCAACCATCTGAAATCTATGGAGGTGTTTGCACATTCCACACAATAACCACTGTCAGGCGGAGATAACTGTAGATCTATGGCCAAAGTTCAGCAACATCATTTGCCTCTGCCACAAAGCGCTATGGGCAAAATATTACACACATATCAGCGCGTATGATTTCAATGCTGAAGCTGTAATGCATCACCTGGTGTAATGGCTCAGTTGGCTGAACAGAGTTGGATGTATTCCACTTTCTGATGCACATAAACCACCCTACAATCCTGAAAACTATTGCCTTTAATGAGCGACAAAGGCAAACTGAAAAACAAGAGCCATTATCGCATGTTATCAACTCCTGAAACTCTTTTGTCCCCAATAAGGTGCAGTTTTGAGACAGACATTTACATTAACCACGGTCAATACAGTCAAGCCTTAAGTAACGATAATCTATAGGTGTTTTTAAGCTCCTCCGCGGAGTAATCTTAAATCTTAGTGTTTAATTAGCCTGTGCCATCTCCTGGAGAGTTGGCAGGATATGCTCCCACACAGATATTTTGTGGCCTTATTTGGTAACAGCATATGCAAACAATGGAGTTCTCTTGCTATGCCAGTGACATTTCTTTTTTTAAATCAAGCCAAAAAAAATCCCTAAAAATCTTTCCTTTGTAACCAAAAGCCCCCTTAATCTTCTGTTTGTTGGAATAAGGAATAACATCAAAAGGGAAACCAATCAGTGAACTTCAGTTTATACAACCATTACAGTAGTAAAGATTTGTTTGAGCATTTTGTCACTGACTTATCCAGATAGTGCCCTCTCATCATTTCAGTCATAGCTGTTATTGTGGAAAGGGTGTTGAGGAGATTATTTCATGCAACAAATGTTTTCTCTATATAGCCCAGTACTGGTTTAACCGTGTGGGGTTTTATCACAATACTGTTCTATTCCGTACACTTGGGATTGCACTTGTCATAGGAACTACCGGTAGAACTTACTATAAGTGAATTAGATCACCTAGAGAAAGCAAATCAGACTCACCCTGCTGTGCGGCTTTGCAGCCATATAACAGAGAGCTTAGGATAACAATACAACTCCTTCTCTTCCATCTGAAACACAAAGGTGATAAACAGCATCACTTGTATATAGACATTGACAGTTATCCTTACTGATATACTGTCATCTACGTGTGTTATTTTCTGTATATATAATGATATATTTTATTTTTCCATTTTTACTTAAATGTTTATATTAAATTAAACATTTCAGCCGAGTATTTTTTTTTCTGTTTCTGAGTGCCATGTCAGATTATATGGCACCTTGGATAAAGGTGTCTGCAAAGAACCCATCAACGATCAGTTTAATACTGATACACATCTCCTTTATCAAGGGACGCAGGACCCTCTTCTACAGACACCACAGCCCTCCGTCTTAAGTCCAAGGCTGTGTTGGATACGGAATATAATGTGTGTGCACTAATATCTGGTTATTGTAAGTAAGTGGGTGTGAAAGGTAAGGGGCATGGACGCTATAGTAAAGTTCTGAGGGCTTGCCCTGCGTTGAATGTAGATGAATGAAGAAAAAAGTGTGCCAAGTGTGAATGTAGTGAATACTCTTGTGATAAAGTCACTTGAGTCTATCTCAAAGAAGATGTGTATCTGGATTTAAGAGAGTAGCCTAAAATGCACTATTTTCACTGAAGCACAGGATGGAAAAGAAATTACTCTCATTAAACTAAATAAATAAATAAATTGATTAATTAATTAAGAGAAATTCATACAAAATTCATATTCATATTGCCTTTTAGGGCACTTCTTTGCTTATTCACATTCTCCCTCCAATAACAAGCACCCACGGAGCCAATGCACATTAAAGCGACTCCATTAGTTGCTCTGGTCACCATGAGAGTTCTCTTACACACTGGACATCACCCAAGGAGACTGCAGCAGAGGGTTCAGTTGCCCAAAGCCCACCTGCGAGTCTTCCCTGCGGGCCGTGCTTCAGAGCTGATTGCTTCGCTCTTTTAGTAGCAATGCACCACTCAAGTCCTGCAGGCAATTTGACAAATGAGCTGCGATCAGGAGTACAGGATGCTTGCACTGCATCACCCATCCTAGAGAGAGAGAGAGAGAGAGAGAGAGAGAGAGAGAGAGAGAGAGAGAGAGAGAGGGATGGAGCATTCCCCCCTCCTCCTCTTCTTTCTGCCCACACAGACACACACACACACACACTCACGCACACATACAAACGCATGCACACATGCACAAAAATGCTATCACAAGCTCTTAATCAAACACAGGTATAAATAGAAAAATAAATGCTATAGTTATATACATTTAGACGCATACATACATTGCACATGCGTATGTAATACAATAGAAAAAAACATGAAACATGAAAACCATCCACCCTTATAGACAAGTATATCCAAACATGTTCTTATAAGCAAGAACTCAACATACAAACCACATAAAATAAGAGGTACATGTGAGCACCTTCATTTTAAATCAAGAACTAGGTAGTGTGCTAGTATTTAATGCAGAAACTCACAACTGCATGAGTGCAGTGTGCATGTTCAGGCAAATAAATGAAGTCATATGAGCTCATTTGTTGCAGATATATGCACGCACGCATGCACACACACACACATACACACAGAGTGAGGGAGAGAGACACGCCACACACACAAAAGCCTTGCGTTCTCCCAATTCCCAGCCGTACTGCTCTGTGCTGACATGAACATTAAGCTGAAATATCTGCCCCTTGTGAATAGTCCCATTGCACCTCACTAATACCGTGCTGTAGCGTCAGATTATGTATGTGTGTGTGTGTGTGTGTGCGCGTGAGTGCATGTGTGTGTGTGTGTGTGCGCTGATACGACTCATAAGGTTATGAGTGGATCTACACACCACTCTAGATCCCATGTAGCTCTTTTAATGAAGCACAGCAGTACACTGGCATAGGGTCACAGCAGTACATGCATACATCAGAGCTGATAATGTCCACTGCAATGCCTGCTCTGCCAATAGGACACTACAGTATATCTGGCCTCGTTCATTCATAATTTGGGCACCTACTGCAGTGTGCAAATTCAGAACAAATATATTGGTCCCTTTTGGACTGACGTAATGGAGAAACGTACATTGTCCATCAAGGTGAAGTAACTCCCCTACCTCACACACGCCTCCTTTAAGTGTGTGTGTGTGTATGTGTGTTGGGGGGGCGACCTGCTGGCTGGTCCAACTTCCGGACAGCAGTAGTGCACTCCTGCTGATTGCAGTGGGCTGACGCATCATGCAGTTATTCAACTTGGCTCGGCCGATCCGATCCGTGATCTGATCGCAGGCCTGTCACTGCTGATGCCAACCACGCATGCTTCTCAGGAGAGAGCACTACAACAGGGGCTGTGGCAGAAGACTGCAGGTATCGATTACTGTGAAATTTAGCGCCTTCAACAGCTCAGAGAAAGACAAACAAGACGAGGAAGACATGAAAGAGGAAACAGAAGAAGAAGAAGAAACAGGAGGAGGAAAACAGTAGGAGGAGAAGAAGAAGATGAAGGAAAAAAACAGAAGGTGCAAGCGCATGCAGGCTCTTCCATTGCGGCAGATCCTGAGTGTGTGTTTCCGTGCGGTGCGATATCAGCCCGCTCAGCACATTGAGTCTCTGCTGCTCCTGCAGGGGCCGTGGATGCACAGGAAAATGTGAATTTCGCCTGGAGACAGCTGAGCAGAGGGTAATTTAATTCAGGGGCAAGCCTTGCTGCCAGCAGTGTAAAGTGAGCTACTTTACCTTCAAAGGTGTTCGACCTTGGCCCCTGAGTGCAGCTGCTATATGCTGTGGGGACAAGGGAGAGAAAAAAGGACAATTCTGGCTCCTAAAAGCCATAAATCAATTTTCAATCAAGAAAAACTCTCTTCAAAAGGCCTAAAGCTCATTTTACAAGCATTTTTTACATCACAAACTGTTGGGCAATATTTGTGAAATAAATGTTTATATTCCTGTGGCATTTTCAGGTGTGATATTTCTGTTTAGCATGTTCAGTGGGATCCTCTGAAAAACGAAGAAGAGAAGAAGATGAGTTTTATGAGATATATTATGCTTGAAAAGAGGTTGGAGAAATAAAGGGTGGTAAACTGTAATGCTAATATCTAACACCAGGGGGCAGTAAAGCTCTTTCGCTATTGCACCAGCAGAGCTTAATGACTACTTAGCAGGGGGGTTGAGGAGAATGCCTGTTAATGCTTCTGAATACTACTTCTCAGGAAGTAATTATCCACCTCCACAGGCTAAGTTGCTGTTGAGAAATTACAGATGACATTTCAAACCTGCTTGTGTTCAGCAGTTGCACTCTGAACTTCCTTAAAAATGGATGACAGCCGCTCCACCGGCACATCTGAGACTTATATCATCTTTTAACAGCATTTTTAAGACAGTAGGCACACTGAGGGGCACTGAATCTCACAGTCCTTTTTTGATCTATTTTATGGGGCTTGAACGTAAAACATTGGCAGAAGGAGCCACTGCTGCAGAACTGGGAGCACGGGCACGCACATAAAACCATGGCTGAATGAAAGGCTCATAAAAAAAAGGCACTCCGAGCAAGCCAGCATGTTTAGTAGTAGTTGCTCGCAATGTTGTGTGTTTGATTCACACTGAAGAAAAGGCATGCTGTGGAGAAAAACTCAGTAGGCCTAGCACTTGCCAGGGTGCCGTTTAATCAAACTGATTCATGACGACTGCCCCCAAACACGTAATAGCCCAGCGTGCCACTCTCCTAATTTCCAGCAGTTCACAGAATAGGCTAAATAAATTCCCACACAGTGACTAGAGAGTGAAATATGACTGTATCCTGGGTTATGTGACCATGCCTGACAGTTGGGAGTAGCGTCACGAAGTTATGTCTTCTGCCAGATTCTCTCTCTCTCTCTCGTGGGTGTTTCTCATGAAGCGCTGTGTACTGAGGCCCTGATGGAAAAGTCTTCACAAGTGACTCACTCCTTGCAGTGCTGCCAGTCAGCGGAGCCTCATGCTGCTGCTTGTGTGGGAATGGGCCTGCCAGCATGACCGTGTTCCACTACAGTGGACTAGACATGGCACACACACACACACACACCATGTTCTTCTGGCTTTGTGCTGTTAGGCTAAGAAGCTCCAGGTGTCAGGGTGGGTGTAACTTAGGCAGGCAATAGTTGATGTGCCTCCTCATCTACCCTTCCCTGCGTACCTCTGCTGTTTTGAAGTTCTCTTCCTCTCCCCCTCTAGCCAGCTTCAAAGGGCTTCCGCTAAAGGGCACATGGGAATAGGCCTTTACTGAGCTAAATCGTCTTATTGTGCAAGACATCTTTATGGTTGAATCCGGCCAGTGTAGCTTCAAATGGAAGGATACTGTTGCAACAACCAACTGATTCATGTGTTTTCATCTATTCTCTGGGATTGCTTTCAGCTGTGCCAACTTCATGACTCAACATCAACTTTTCTGTTTATTTACATGCAATGTGATGACATGCACACAACATTTGACCATCGCAGACATCTTTAATCACCCTGTGAGACTATGTTTCAAAATAAGTTGTTGTTGTGTCTAAAAAACAACAACAATCCTAACCTGGACCGTCAGAACGAGCAGTTAGTGAATCAACCATAAGTACAGCCAGCACCAACGCAGGGGGACATTAAAGGCATTTTTACGGTTTTTAGCCCCCTCGACAGCTGTAATGTTCAACATTGTTAAACATTTACAACACAGTGCTCCACTGCCAGGTTTTCACTAAACTCCCTGGTTCCTTCCTCTCCTCTCTCCTGCAACCCATCCATCAGAGCACGTACAGCACTTGGGCAATGCTAAAGCATGGGATGTTTGTGATGGAAGGAAGAGGAACGTTTGGTCCTGAACCCAACTAGGCTGGGGCCCAGTGAAAGGTGTGGTGCTGGGGTGTGACGGGGGTTGCGTAAAGTCCACAAACAAGTGTGTCAGACAAGTGTTTGCCTCTAGACCGCCTTGTTGAGTATTACCTCACAGGCTGCTCGTCGATGGAATCGTGTAGTTATACAAGCAGGACAGGTCAAAGGAGAACACAAGAGATGGGTGTCTGGGCACTCGTGGTGATGGCTAGAGAGAGTTAGAGCAGAGAGAGCGAGAGAGAATGGCAGTCATATCCAATGATGGAAAGAGACTGTGACAGTTATCAAAGTTTAATGTTAAGCGTGAAGCTGCACTGCCAATCTCTGACATAAGCAAAGCAACAGACTGACCTGTGACTATAGACCTGCAGACATAAGTCAAAGTCATGAGTCAAACCATTTAGAATTTAGAAGGACAATAAAACTATTTAACAATTTCCAACTATAGTCTCCACTCCCCAACAAAATCACAAGTTCTTGTAGTTTGAGTTGGTACAAACAAAGAACCCCACCTTTAAATTATCTCCGTTAACAACAAGACGATAGGTCATTTTCAGCGATAACAAATTCATTTGGTTTTAAGGGTAGTGCCCCCTTGTGGTTGTAGGCACTGCCTGATACTTGTACAGTTCCGTTACCTTGGAAATGTCTCAAATACATACATTTACAGAAGGAGCCACTGCTACAGAACTGGGAGCACTAGCACACACAAAACCATGGCTGAATGAAAGACTCATAAAAAAGGCACTCTGAGCAAGCCAGCATGTTTAATAATAGTTGCTCGCAATGTTGTGTGTTTGATTCACGCTGAAGAAAGGCATGCTGTGGAGAAAAACAGTAAGCCTAGCACTTGCCAGGGTGCCGTTTAATCAAACTGATTCATGGCGACTGCCCCAAAACTCGTAATAGCCCACCGTGAACTTTTTGAAAAATCTCAAATACATTTTACAACCATTTTTTTTCGCAAGGGTGGCAATTGACCACATGGCATCAACATGATGAGTTAACAGAAGTGCTCATCATTACTAACTTTACACTTCCTAACCCATTTCATAAGGCACTTAATTATATGCACAGTTTTGAATAACATTGCCTATGCAGCGAGAGGATGACAAATATTCATGTGTTGCATGGGGAACATTTTCACGCAGGCTTACAGGGTGCTATTTATCATAATCATTGTGAGGAAACTGCACAGGTTAACTAAACAGATTAGCTCTCCTCTTGCAGATTTAGATAGGCTACTGCGCCCGGAGAAATATGCTAATCAACTGAACACTGTGGTAGGGAGGTTCATACTAGCAGCTGGGAGCTATTTCACCACGTGACAGGAGTGATGTTTCTCTTGCTGTAGCAGCCATCATTATACTCAATACCAGTCCATCTTAAAAAAGGAAAGAAGCACAAGGATAAAACGACCAACCATGGATTAACACGAGAGAATTATTCTTTTTAACGAGATTTACTCACATCGCCGTTTTCCACATATGATCTGTTTTGTTGCTTTTACAGAAGTAGGCTAAAGGTAAGTTTTAATGTCTCAATCGTTTTTCTAAACGTTTTGTCCTTAATTCGGAATGTTTGCATTTGCAAACGGATCATATTACCAGCTTTTCGGAGAGCATGCTGTTGTCGAGTCGCTTTGAATTGTTTGCGAAAGAATCTGCGTCGCCTAAACAGAGGCTTACATGTAAGCTAGCTAAGACAAGCTAATGTTAGATTTTTTGTGTTGCAGCCACAGTTGCCGCCGCACCCGAATGTAAATAATAAATCGGTAGGATATGCATCTTAACACTACCACTTCCTGTTTTAAGAGAACATTTTTAAAAGTATTGAAATGTATTTTTTCCTTGTATTTTTGCTTTGTTGTTTTAAATTCAACCAAATTAGGATATACGACACAGGTTGTTAAAACATGGGGCTTAATATACTCTGATCAAAATGGGTTGAAGGTTTAAAAACGTTTCCAATGTAGATAACTATGTGGGATACGTCAGCTGAATTACAATAGATACATTTGCTTGGTGTTCTGGAAAAGAAAATCATCGATAAATTCGGAATCAAGTGCTAACGTTAACGTTGTAATATCTGTTGTCCTCTATCACCCCAACCACACTTCAGTTTCATTTTGAAGAGGGAAGACTACCCTTCTCCGACTTAAAAAGTAGCCTTTTGGTTCTGAAGTGGCAACATTGTAACAGTTTCATTCTTTAAGCAAGTATTTGCACATCGAAGCCTGTGCCTAAGCCCCCGAAGTTCTAAATAAGCACAAAATACAGGCCCTACAGTCTTTTCAGTGTTGGTCGTCAGGAACCTTTGTCTGAACTGTTTCCTCCTACCGAGCTAATTTTGAAGCAATATTGTGTCGTGGGACAAGTTTGACGTCACCTTTCAACTATCAAGTTTGGACCGTTTGTCGAACTTTTTCTATTTATTTTAGATCACTTTCTCATGGTAGGCTACCTCTTAGGCAGCCTTTTATTGTAATAATGCTACGTTCTGTGGTGATTTTGTGATGTCGCCGGGTTACAGTATCAACGTTAGGCAGTGCTCGAGCAAAGGCCGGAATGTATCCAACCGGCAGACTAAACCACTGTTCGTGACCAGTGACGCATTTTATTCGACAGCGCAAGGTAAGCGGGCACAAGCCGGAGCTACCTGGTAAAAGTTTTGGCCAAACTCAACTCGGGCAATATGGGAGCCTACGTCAGTAGCCCATCGTATATTATGGTCGACCAAAATTCACCAGGAATGAACCCTTCAGCCCATCAGTCTCCTGATGCTGGTTTGCAGTAATGACCATGCATTACAGAAACCGAAAAGTCACATTCCCCTTCACACAAACAGTTTGTTCACTTTTACCAATATTTTCCAGTTGGAGTTGCCAATGTGTTGTTCCAGACTGTTGCTCAGACCTCATGGTTGCAAGCTTGTGCCAGTGGGTTCACGGTAGCTCATCTGATGGCTTCAACATGAAATTGCTTTTAGTGCCCGAGTTCAACACAATGCAACAGGCACACACGTGTCCACCGGAATTACTGAGGAACACAAGATGTTTTAAGCCAGATGATTGTGCAATCTTGTGATTTGAGGGTATGCCAGGTAGACCAGAATCTTGAATGCTGGGTGAAAAGGTTGGGTATAACAACAGGAAAGTAGTCTATTTCATCACACCTGTTTGGAGATGGTGTTGTGTACCTGAAAATCAGAGAATATGTGACAGGAAGTGGTTTGGGAGTTGGACACAAAACTGTCTGCTCTAGACAATTAAATCACAGACTCCTAAAATGGACATGATTCATACAGGCTGTTTATGATTCTTGGCAGATTGTTGGGAACTTTTTGTTTTAAAAGAGCTTGTGTTCCAGAATCTGTTGTTTCATGGTTCTTTTTTTCCCTTCCTTCTTTATCCTTATATACCCAGTTACTTTCCTCAGACTGACAGGTGTTTGTACAGTTTTTTCATTCTATGCTTCTCTTGAAGGATGAATGTTGAGGGCAGTAGTATCTCAATCAGCTGATGCTCTAGCCCATAGTCTCTGTCTCTGACCTCCATTTGAGGCACGACAGCTGTTCACATCCCTGTCTGTGACCCACTGTAGTGACCTTTTAATATGCAGAATGAAATCGTCTGCCTTGGCTTTCAAGCATGTTTTTTCCTGGTTCCTGATGGGGATCTGTCTTTTTGTTTTAACCCAGATTAAGTTTTGGTCTGTAGGATCACGTTGCATGTGTTAGGGCTAAAGCTAGGCCTGCACCGTCATTATGTCATGTTGGAGCAGTGGAGAAGTTAAATTATGCCAAGAGCTTTTGCAACATACTTTTTCAGCTGTGTGTGTGTTTTACTTGCTGCCTCATTGGTGGTTGTCATAATTATTTCGCGTGGCAATCGCTTGCCACCTTATGTAACTCAACTCATTTGACTGCTCATTATGCAGGCATTGAAAAGTATTTTGAGGCCCTTTTCTTTTTCTGTTAATTCACACAAATGTGTTGTCTGTTCAGGACCTTGGAGGAAAGTGGTACTTAAGTAAAGTCCATGCATGTGAACAGAACAACTTTACTCAGCATTTTTGTGTGGCCAGAGATGCCCGACATGCTAAATGTTAGGACTGGATAAACACTGTATCAGGTTCAGTTCAACGCAGTGATGTGTGGTCTGCCAGTAGAATTAGAACAGATTGAATTTGGCAGTTTGCCCCGGACGGACCCGATCAAAAAGTAGGTTACAGTCACGCCACTGCTGTAGACCACTCAGTGCTGTCAGAAGTCGATGATAAACGTTATCACTTGAGTTGAGGGCTTCAGCTCACAAGCTCTCTCTCTCTCTCTCTCTCTCTCTCTCTCTCTCTCTCTCACTCCCTGGGCATCATTATGGAGGGGCAAGGCCAGACGTGCTCACACAGGTCACCCAGTTTCATGTCGGAGCCTCCCCTCTTTTGAAAGAGCTGCTCCCACTAGAGCAGCAAGTAGCAGCAGCAGCAGCGTGGGGAGTGTCTCATCATGGAATCCAGCTCAGCAGGCTCCTGAGACATTGACAGGGAGCGGGCTGGCGTTGAAAGCATTAAGTGAAAGCAGTGCTGTGAAGGCGATGGATTCAGACCACTGTATGAATTCCTCTGTGTCATTACCTCCTTTTGTTCACACGCCAGAGCTGTAGGAGGGGTATAGACATGACACCCAGGCCCTTTGTTGTGAAGTTGCCTTACCTGTTCTGCTCCACAGGGTTTTCTCACGTTCATTTTGTCGTAATCAAGGTCAGTCATGGCAGGTGGGAAAATTATTGCTCGTTCAGTGTCAAGATAAGAAAACTTCCTCTATATTCTACCATCCATTCTATGTAGGCTTCCTTTTAGCTGTGATTTCAGTAACTTCTTATTATTTTTCCTAGACAGAGTTACAGTGAAGTTGGATCCACATATACATGTAAATACCTTGCTGCCTTACGGTAATTGTACTGTAATGCTCACTGCATGAATTTTTAGTTAATTTCATCCACTGCAGTTGATATTTCCATCCAATGTTTGCTCATGTGCTTGTCCAATATTTCCTCAGCCTGACCTCATTTTAATTAGTGATATGGCTTCAGTGGTTGTCCAGCATTTTATCCAGAAGGCTGCGTTTGTCATCTGCAAGTGAGAATGGTAGACCAAGGCTGCTGGTGGTAATTGCTGTCACAATTCACCGCTTTTATTATCTGGCTTACAAAGCTAGCTTGAGCTCTGTGGTGAATGTGTTGTCAGATCACAGAGAGTGTTTTTGTGAGAAACTGTTCTTGTTGATGTAGCCAAAAACATCAGAAATCTTGTTAGCGGTGCTGTCTTGTTTGATAATACAGCTGTCAAAAAATTTTACCTCTGAGAGTGCTGTTGCAAACACTTGTAAAAGAATCTAGATTGAAAGTTGTAGACCACAGTTTATTTGTGTGTACAGAGTTTTACAGATCTAAAAAAAGCTTCATACTGGCTGTTATGGCAAGGATTTTAGATTAGTTTTGTCATATGGAGGAATTTCACACTAAAGATTTTACCCTTCAGTATTAATGCCTTTTAACCCAAATAATGTTGAGAGTTGTTTATGTGTCTGGTTGTTTCCTGTATTCCCTGCACGTTAGGGAGTGCCCCAGTCACAGGTCAGGCCTCCTGTGGTGAAGCTGTGAGCGTGGCTTGGCCCTATCTGGCTCTTGACCACTGGTGGGGAAACACTAATTGTATAGATTCTATAGATTTTTCAGCACTGTGAAAACAACTAATATTTGAATCTGAATGCAAGAACATCAAAAGAAGAGGAGGAGGAGGAATTCAACACAGTGAGAGAGAGTGTGTGTGTGTGTGTTGACAAGACTGCCCGTATTTAATCTGCCCTTATAGCAAGTGAGATGTTTCTTGGACGACATCACCCACCGTTTGAATGGGCTACCCTCTGCGTGCAGCACATATTTAGTCTCCCCATTTCCTCAGATCCATCAGGAGGCGCCCGATGGGGAGCTTCAAAGCCAGCGGTGATTCAGCGGTCACACACACGCCACTGTCTGTCTAGTCAGGAAGTGCGTCTCGCGGCAGCATTAGCAGCGTCATGTTGTGGCTTCTATGGAGTAAATGCACTTCCCTCATCACTTCCTCTGTGTGTTGTTGTGTGTGTGTGTGTGTGTGTGTGTGTGGGTGTGGTGTGTGTGTGTGTGGTGTGTGTGTGTGTGTGTGTGTGTGTGTGTGTGTGTTTTTGGCATCACACCTCAGTCGCAGTCGATGACTTACTGTTATGTTGCAGTGTGGGGGTGGGGGTATCATGTTAGATTCCTAGCCAATGAATTGAGCGCTGCAGGTTGGGCATGATATGTGGTCTGTCTGGCTTCCTTTGCCCAGTGGTTAGTCATGCAGGCTGATGTAGGCCCAGTTTACAGCGTCTTAGCTGTCACATCGTAGGCTAGCCAGACCATAATGCCACCTGTTGGGGCCTGAATGCACTGCCGGGAGAAGCGGTTAAACTGGTCAGAACTTGAGGGTAAACAGCAGAGCTCTCCTCTCCCCTTTCACCTCCCCTGCGAAGAAAAAGGCCTGAGCAGGTTATCGAAGCAGAGCAGGGAGGTGGGGGGTTCCTGTAGTCTGGCTGGGGTGAACCTGAGTTCAAGCAGATGCCACCACTGCCAAAAATGTCATGTGCAAACAGGCCTGTTGAAATGCTAACCAAGGAGCACAGTGGCTGTTCTCAAGATATTCGTTTACTTCTGGTTTACAACAATTGTCTATGAAGGATTTTATGATAATAGGCCTACATTTTATTGTTACTGTTAGAACTGCACACCAGAATCCTGCACTGTGTCAGATACAGGGTCAGGTCGGACGCAGGAGACCACGGGTCTAAATTGCAGTTTTCAAAACATAATGTACCAACAAAAAGTAGGTCTATATTTTAGTGCATGCAATTTCCTAGATATCTCTGCCACTCTACCACAAAAAAAAAAAAAACCTAATCTCCTGCAGTTGTGGGAAATGGATCCCAAGGAGTTGAAAAGAAAACTAGCGAGTGGAGACATGTTATTGTTACAGTTAAAACTACACCCTGAAAATCTTTCAAATGTCTTCTGTTTGTCTTAAAAGGAACAATCATTTAAGGAGTTGTTTTTCTGAGATATTGAGTGCCTAGTCAAATTGATCCTTCTAGACTGACTACCTAATAATCAATGACTTTTGGCTGCTAACCTACTGTGTCTGGTGTTTATTCTGGGAGACTCACAGTGTGTGCTTTTCAGAGCTGAAATGAATGGTGATTTGATTTGTATTTATAGGAACAAAACTGTGCACCATATTGAGCAACATTTTTCATGTCAAAGTGTGTGTGGATGATTTTGAAATTATTTACGTTCTTTTTTTTTTTTACTGGTTAAATTACCATCAGTATATCCTCTCGTCTCCACTCAATGGATTGTTTGTGTGACCCTTTTTTTTTTTTTTTTTTTCCCCCACAATGAGTTGTGCAGCCACTTCCATTCCCAGTGCTGGCCTGGGCAAGTCGGCATGAGAAACATGTGCCAACCAGATGTCTCAGTATCCTTGTTGAACATACCCCACATGAAACAGCCTCTTTTGTCACCAGTCACGCTCCTGACAAGTCCTGTCTTCAGTTGCTGGGGTAAAAACTGAGGAGGATGGGGGCAACAGGGTGGCAAATAGCAGTACAGCAGCGCTGAGGCTAAAGAGTTGCCTAGTTATGGTTGCACATGCTCACAACAGTTGCCCATCATGGGTTTAATGGCAATCCCAATGCCCTCTATAACCTCTGAGTCCTGAATCCTCATAGACTTAACTGGTATGAATCAGCCAATCATGAAGTGAAGTTCGGTCTCTTGGAGCATTGGGATTCGGTCAACGTGGCCTTCAGTTTCCCTCAGCCTTGTGTCCAACCTCCCCCGTCTGCTGTCTGCTGCGTGAACTCGCCGTCCTCTGCCTGTGCTGAGGTGAGGGGGTGAGGAATTTCACTTGGCTGGATGAGGCTGAGCATGAAGCTCACCAGGTTGGGCTTTCTTTTTAACAGAGCAGAGCAGAGCAGGGAGTGGAGTACAGGGGCCCGGACCAAAGTTCAACACTGTGGCAAATTAGCATGAGTATTAAATGTGGAATTGGTTGAGCCCCCCCCCCCCCCCCCACAGAAGGCACTACTTTTTGCTCCACCGCTACCTTCACTCCCCCTTCTACACTAACACACGCACACACACACACACACACTAACACACTCACACCCAGTCTGTTAGACAGAGAAAGTAAAACCATATGACCTTAACCCAAACCCAGGTAGCGCAGTGTCATTGCCCTACGAGTGGCTGGGTCATTCACCCACTTCCATCTGGTCACATTTCAGGTCTACTCCACCATGCCCTTCGTTTACAGAGGGCGTATGGAAATAAATATGACCCGCAATAAAAGCTCGCAACAAACTAATTACACAACTAATTGCTGGCCGGAGTCAATCAGAGCCTGTGCCGTTAGCCTGTGTCGTTAGCCTGTGGCTGCAGGCCGGCCGCTGGAAGAGGAACAGTTAAAGGACTGTGAGCAAGAGTGTGCAAATGAACTTGTTTCCTACTTTTTCTAAAGGCTGGACAGGCATTGAGAAAGATATTGTTTACATCCCCAACCTCGCCACCCACTGCTTGCTTTCCCGGGGCCGCCTCTGTTTGGCCCAGTGCTAAGAGAGGCATGACCCATTTCCAATGGTTGATTACTTGTGTCAGGGGAAAAAAAAGGCCAAGACACTTCTCAATGAACTCTTGTCTACAATTCAATTACAGATTGGCCCCTCCAGCGGCCTATTCTGCATGGGCTGTTTGTGTCGCAGCATTCTTGGCACTTCTGCCCTTTGTGACCAACCAGGCAGGAGAGCACCACTTTTAGCACCTTTAAAAAAAAAAATAAAAAAAAACATATATATAAAATATATTTTAGTCATATATTTTTTTCTAAGTACCATTTTTTTCATCTTGATGCTAACGATGCCACCTACTCTCTCCTATTAGCCATTTGCCAATGACTCTTTGCAGGTTCTTGATCAAAGCTCAGATAAGTGTAACGTTCAAGAATCCGTTGACAATTCTGCAAGGCTTTATCTTTGTTAGTGGCTGGCCCTGTGTTGGCAGCGGGGTACGTTAAACAGCGGAAAAGTGTTGTAATTTTTGCAGTGGAAAGAAAGTGGCTCATGTGTGTTGTGTCAGTGCAACGCGAGGCATAGGTAGTGAGCCGCAGACTCGCTCACGCTCACGCTCATGCTCGCTTCTCGCCTCCATCACAAGGCTTAGTCTGGGAACCCAGTTTGAGCACTGTCACTTGTGGTTTCCTTGAATGCAATGCGGCTGCATGGATTTCTTTTTAAAAATCCAGACATTTCTTATTGCTTTTCCTGTTATCTGCAGACCAGACAAGCTTATAAAAGGATTGGTTCTTTTTTTTCCTGTGCTCTGAGATTTCCCTTTTTTAAAAAAAAAAAAAAAAAAAAAGTGCTCATTCTGCTCCAACCTGAAATCTTGAAACCCTTTTTTCCCTTCACTCGTCTGTGGAAACTTAAGATGAAGCTGTTGAAGATTTGTTCTAAGATGAAGACTTGACATTGTTTATTGTCACCAAGAAAGCATTTATTAAGAAGTGAATATTTCCATGTGGGTGCTGTCAAACAGCGTTTACCCACTTTTTTTTTCTCTCTCATCTGTACAGTTATCTGCACCTGTAGACTTTGAAAGGCATCCAGTCGGCACCACTGACACAGTTACGAAACCACACAACGCGCGCGCACACACACACACACACACACACACACACACAAAGCTTGTGCAACTGCAGGATGACACACTTGCATGTGCTGAGTGAAGCCCACTGTTTCTGTTTTGGTGCCCCACAATGTAGCTTAAATCGTCAGCAGTCTTGACTGTTTTGAGTCTCTTTCTGCACTGTAATTTTTTTCTGTTTTAATATTTCATGGTGTGTGAGAATGCAGGAGAGCTTTTGCAGGAGATATAACGGTTGCTAATGGAGACTGACAGATGGGTGGCAGGCAGGCAGGGTGGGAGGTGGGTGTAATGATTAGCTAACACTGACTTGTGTCTCTGCTCTTTTATGTCCCCTCTAATCTCCCCAGGTGGACTTGACGTGCGTCTGCTCCGACTTGGTCTCCGAGCAACTTCCTGAACAGGCCCTTCCCATTGGTTGAGGGGGAGCATTGGACCTCAACTGACTTGTATTTTTAAAATTTTTTTTTTTTTTTTTAATTATTATTTTTTTTCCCCCTTTTTCTCCCCCCTCCTCTCTTCCCTCTATCTGTTCTGTTCTCCCTCTCTCTCTCTTTATCTTCAACCCTGACGGCGCAGGAGGGGGGTGGGCCCGAACGCTCGGGAGGATAAAACCGCCCAGCATGGGGCAGAAGGTTCCGGGAGGCATCAAAGCAGTGGACATGCGTGACCCGGCGCTGCGGCCCCTCAAGCTGGAGCTGCAGGCGCAGGACTACGCCAAGCCCTCGCGGCTGGACATGCTGCTGGACATGCCGGCGGCGGGCGCCGACGTGCAGGTGCAGCACTCGTGGAACAACGACGACCGCTCGCTCAACATCTTTGTCAAGGAGGACAACAAGCTGGTGTTCCACCGGCACCCGGTGGCACAGAGCACGGACGCCATCCGCGGGCGGGTGGGCTACACCCGCGGCCTGCACGTCTGGGAGATCCACTGGGCCATGCGGCAGCGCGGCACGCATGCCGTCGTGGGCGTGGCCACCGGTGAAGCGCCGCTCCACTCGGTGGGCTACACGGCGTTGGTGGGCAACAACCAAGAGTCCTGGGGCTGGGACCTGGGCCGGAACAAGCTCTACCACGACGGCAAGAACCAGCCCAGCAAGACCTACCCGGCCTTCCTGGAGTCCGACGAGACCTTCCTGGTGCCGGATTCATTTCTGGTGGTGCTGGACATGGATGAGGGCACACTGAGTTTCATGGTGGACGGACAGTATCTGGGGGTGGCTTTCCGGGGACTGAAAGGCAGAAAGCTCTACCCTGTAGTTAGCGCGGTGTGGGGGCACTGTGAAATAAGGATGCGATACATTAATGGGCTTGATCGTAAGTATTCGCCTTCTCACTAAAAGTGTGTGTGAGTGTGTGTGTGTCTTAATTGCTTGAAAAAGAAAACATTGCATAATGTAGCAAGCAGATTCAACAATGAGGGCTTTCTTCATCTACCAAGCTTTAGCTTTTATGTAAACACCCTTTGCTAGACTTTGGCATGTAATGCTTCCTAAGTAAGATTATGGGACACATAGTGAAACAGGTGACGAGGCTATTTGGCTATGGGATGTGTGTTTGCTAAAAGGAACAGTGTCTCAGAGTTTTCCAAGGGAGGGCCAATGTAAGAACAGAATTGAAAATGAAAGACGTTTTAGAGTTGCGATTTAATAGCTGGCGTCTCAATTCCAAAAAACTACCGCTGTTGAACGTCTCTTGTGGATGAACTTGCGTGCGTGGCGTACTTCAGGTGGCTCAGTTGGGCCATGTTTAGACATTAGACTAGTTCCTCAGTGGCCCTTGATTTGGTGTCCCCAGTCATGGAACACGGTGTCTTTTCCTTCCCGCTGGAGAATGTGGTTGACTTTTGGAGCAGGACGTCAGAGGTGTGGCAGCTCCTGTTTCTCCACCATGAATTATGTAAACTAGGTTAGCGCTCCTGATAAGGGTCACTGTGTGTGTGTGTGTGTGTGTGTGTGTGTGTGTGTGTGTGTGTGTGTGTGTGTGTGACGACATTGCTCTATCTCCGCCAGTGGCTCCAGGAAGGCAATCATTAATCCAGACGCTTTGCCCTTTTCCACTGGAACATCCCTGTGGCAGTTCCACGTTACGCCTGCGGTCGGGTTCGACCAGTGTGTCCCGCGGAACCAACGCACGGCTCGCTTGGAGCAGTGCTCGCTCTGCCGCAAAACGGTCAAGATGGGTTTTCCATGTGTTCCATCTACACCTGAAGCCATTGCCTGTATCAGTCGTGTGTGTGTGTGTGTGTGTGTGTGTGTGTGTGTGTGGTGATATTCTACAACAGCCAGGTCTCATTCCCT
Organism: Tenualosa ilisha; assembly: GCA_015244755.2. NCBI lineage: Eukaryota > Metazoa > Chordata > Actinopteri > Clupeiformes > Clupeidae > Tenualosa > Tenualosa ilisha. The sequence goes on from PYXC01000046.1 coordinate 1,749,695, forward strand.
CAGCTCAGTGCTCCAAGCTGTGCAGGTATGTCTGCGAAGCTTCTCTTCATCCTTGGCACTGTAAAACTTCTCGGGCCCTGTGCAGATATCAAATGTCCCCCTAAAAAGTTCCCTCCTCAAATTTGAGGTGATGGAAAACAGCTTGGTCAAGCTGTGATGACCTCAGCAGTCTGGTGTCTGGGTAATGAAGGGCTGCCCCGTGTGCCCGGTGACTCAGGAGACCCAGCTGCTCGTGATCACTCACTCCCTCCCTCCCTCCCTCCGTCCGTCCTTCCCTCATTTACTTGTTCGCGCCAACCGACCATTTGGTCGCTGTCTGTTAGGCTGCGGGTTTCAAAGTGTGTGTCCCTTAGCGAATCCTCCATTAAAGTTGGCAATAATGAAACCCATCCAACATCCTTTTTTTAATGTATATTTTTTGGTGCTTCTTTGCCTTTATTGTGATAGTGGGTAGTGAAAAGACAGAAAGTGTGTGTGTGTGTGTGTGTGTGTGTAAGAGAGAAGGGGTGTCATCGGGAAATGACTACAGGTCAGAGTCTGTGGCTACCTGCCCATTCATGGTTCCTGTGTTGTAGCCCCTTTTTCTTCTGAGGCTGGCTTTTCTTCTTTTTTCCCATTAGCAGTGATTGTATGGTCTGAAGTCGTGGGAACCTTTTCTCTAGTCTCTTACTATTGTTTAAATGTTTTTATGTGATTGACTGTCAGACCACAGGAAGGTGTTGCTAATGGCGCTTATACGCCAAGCTTCATCACAGGATACAGGTGCAGTCCCCCCCCCCCCCCCCCCGCCTCTGCAGTGAGAACTGGATCGCTGTGGGTTCTCCGCTGGTTTAGCATGAGAGGCCGTGTCTGCGGCGAGCCAAAGCATTAGTCAACCCACATGACATCAAGGCCTTCTGGGCTGCGAGTGGTGTCTGTCTCATGTCAGCACCGTGTCTGCCTGTCTGCTGCACACTTCCTCCCATACAACACCCCCTGTGTGTGTGTGTGTGGGCTCCCAGATGGCCAGGGCTGCCCCACATTGTTCACTTCTTTGTTTTTGTGTGTGTGTGTGCGTGCGTTTGTTAAGTTTGGAGCAGAGAGCTAGGGCTAGTAAGACAATGATTTCCTGAGACAATGTGTTGGGATTTGACTCGGGGTTAGGTTGGGGTTGGGTTGGGTTGGGTGGAAATGAACCCAGCAGGTGGTGCCAGAACTGGTTGTCTTACTTTCTCAAAGTTCACAAAGTTCAGCTGGAGCAAGGGGGTGTGTGTTGGGTACATTTATTTACATCTATATTCATGTATTTAGCTTATTTGCATGTATATTTTTTTTTTTGTAGTTTTGTAATTTGCATTTATGTATGACGCTTTTATCCAAAGCGACTTGCAAAAAGAGGATAAACATTCAAGCTAACAAAGTAACCTTTATATTGGCTAGCTCGCCCCTGGTTGTTATCACTGTATCCTGATCTTGTGTGTGTGTGTGTGTGTGTGTGTGTGTTTGTCTAATTGGCTGATCTGTCTCTTGTTTCTCCACAGCTGAGCCGCTGCCCCTGATGGACCTGTGCCGGCGTTCGGTGCGTGTGGCTCTGGGCAGGGAACGACTGAGCGAGATTCACGGACTGCCTTTGCCAGCCTCTCTCAAGAACTACCTGCTCTACCAATGATGCTGCCGTGCCTCTACCTCAGCACCTGGCATCCAGCTCCTCAATACTCCTCTCTCTCTCTCTCCCTGTCCTCTCTCTCTCTCTCTCTCTCTCTCAAGGACTTTTTTCCATTCTCTGGATTTGATACAATGCTCCAGTTTTTATTTTTTAAAAACACAAATTTGACCCAGGACTACTCTCGTCCAATGTTTCCAAGGTGTTTACAGATTACTTACTGATGATGTCCCCACGTGACTTCAATCATGTACTGGAACCTTTTTGTGTTATTTTGTGTTTTTATTTTTTTTCTTTATTTTTTTTTGTTTTGGTTTTGCAGTAACAAATATAAGTGTATGGAACACTCACTGTGCTGGCACTGGCCCCAAGACATACCACAAAAAAAAAATGGCATCTCCTCAAATCTCACAACAGTCGGTGTGTTTAAGTGCAATGACGAGCTTGGTGGAGCCCTCCCCACCCCCATCCCAAAGCCCCCTTGTTGTCATGACTCCCATGGTCTCTTCATCCTCCTCCTTCATCGTGCTTCCTTCCTCCACTTTTTTATTATTTATTTCTTTAAAAGCCATTCCAGTTCCAATGCAGAATGAAAATGATGTCATGGTCATGTGGTGTCTGACTGGCACCATCTGACATGATTGGGTGGCATTTCTGTCTGCTGATATTGTCATGGTCATGGGGTGCCTGACCGGCACTGACATGATTGGGTGGCATTTCTGTCTGCTGGCACCATGACACGCCCCCCCCCCCCCAATCCCACCTTTGAGTTATTTGTAGAGAAAGTATTTGGCTGCCTATTAGGGTTGCTGTTATCTTATGGTGAATACATGCCAAACTGTAAGGCTGTAAAATGGGCTCTTAATCATAGTTAATGTGAGCCGGGACAGAAATTTTAAGGTCATAGGACGCCATTTAAAAAATCATTCAGTTCTTATAGGCATGGTGTGTACACACACACATACACACAACTGTTGTCACTCTCTGCATTAAACTGTCCCTGGGACAGAAACTAGAAACTGCATCCTGCTTGGTCTTAGTGTCCCCGACCTCCAGTTCATCCATGTGTAGATGTGGGAGAGTGGAGGGGAGGGGAGGGGAGGTAGTGAGGTGTAGTAAGCCCAGTGGTTTACCGGTCCATTGCTAGGCCAAGCCAGGACTGGACTATGGACTAGGAGGTAGCTCCAGGATGGACATATTCTCCAACATGAATCACAGCAAGCCTCTGAATTAGGCTGTTCCCCCATGACTGCTTCTCCCTAAACGCTGTGAACCACCCCTAACCCCATGCCCCACTCTCCCCGCTCATTTTTTTTTAATTTTATTTTTTTTGCCCTTGGCTCCACTAACCACACACTCGTGTTGAGATTCCCCCTGCAAAATAAGTGCCTGGATGTATGACATCAGAGCATTACTTTAGAGGGAAGGGGGGCATTTTTAAGGAAGGGGGGGAGGGATGGATGAGGCTTTTTTTCAAAGGAGCAATTGAAGGATTATGTCACTGTGAACATTTGTAGCATCATGCCTCTCCTGAATTAAGTTTCACAGATTTCACCCAGACCCCAACACCTCCCCCCTTTTTTTTATTTTTTAAGTGTCATAAGATAAATGTACAATCAATTGATGAGATTTTTAATCGTTTAGCCCATTTTGGATGTTTTATTTTTTTAACTGTTTTCATATGTTGGCAAAACTTGTATTGACACGACCCGGGTCCACTTTAGGCCAAGGCCAGGACTATATGAACAGGCAATCTTGTCACCGGATTATTCCAGTTCAGTGGAGTTTGGGTGGTAAAATTGCACATGAATTGTTTTCAACACTGTCATGGGTTGGCTCATTCTCAACTTTGAGACATATTGATCCTTCTCTGTATGTGATGATGGATTGTGTGAGGAGGAAGCTTGTTTCTGTGACCATACGAGAAGCCTGTTTTAAACTTAATGCTGAGATGGTGAACATTTGCCAAGATATAGTCATGTTTTTTTGTTTTTGTTTTTTGTTTCCTTTCTATTTGGTTTGTTTTTAATTCCTCATTCACTCCCTCAGACTTGTGTTGTCATTCATAGGCTTTTTTTTTTTTTTTTTTTTTTTTAAATGGAAATTGCAGAACGCCAGCCCTTAGTTTGATGTTGACGTATTTAAACATGGACGACTGCGCTGCTGGACTCATTTTATAGGCCGCTCTCAGTCTGCAGGTGATCATTTTCTTTCTTTGTATTCAGCGATGTAGATAATGTTAACTCTAATAAAGTTTATTATAAATTACTTCCCCCTTCTATGGTGTTCCATCATTGAGTCGTATCAGATGACTCTGCAATTGTAATTCAACACTATTTTGATAGCTGTACTAAATGCTGCAATTCAATATACAGTACTCTGCTGTGATGATTTGAGAAGTTGAACGCTTGGGTTGCATGGTCTTGGAGATATTTGTGGCTGTATCTGTGTGATGCATTCCAAAGGGACTGCATATTGCTACAGAGCAGCTATATTTGTGTAAAGCGGAACAGCGTGGACTGGGTGTCTTGGAGTTCTTAGTTTATTTCGGCTGACGGGGGTTGAATCATTGTTTCTCTGGTGGAAAGAGATGACCCTCCCCCCTCCGCTCTCCCTCATTTTGTACTTGCGCCGTCACTAAACGTTTCATCCACATCTCAAATATACACAGTGGAAACTCGATCCGCAGACATAACAAGTCAGGGGGTTGTCGAGTCGAGGAGCGCCAGAACTATCCCACAGACATGACCAGACGATGCCTCAAGGCCATATTTGTTATAGTTAATAGATTGATATGAGACAGTGGAACAACTCTGCTGGTTGATTAATCATCCTAAAAAGTGAATCTGATGCTGTTGCGGCCACTGCACCAAGTGACTTTTATATCCCAGCTCTGCACGTCACCCCGGCCGCCTGTTGCCATGGAGCTGTGTTTGCGTACACAGTGATGTGCTACTTTGGGATGAGGTCATTCATTTCAAGTATGCCGTTTGGCTGGAACGACCCAGTGTTTGGGTGTCTGGAAAGACGCATTCCTTCGGCTCAGTATTGTTTCGAAATGTTCGGGGCAGAGGCTCCTTGCTCCATTTTTAATTTGTAATTTATTTATTTTTCTCCTTCCTGGGAATCATCAGGACGTGCTTTTTTAAAAAAAAGTCCCAGCCTAGTGTTCTCATACCAACCCCATCACTTTGAGTAAGCAGTCCCATCACCTCTGAGCCTCGGAGTTATGGGAGAAAAAAAGACACGTTGGGCTTTGAATTGTTTTTGGCTGTGGCTCCCATTGGTGTGAAATCAGAATTTGACTGACTGATAGCAGTTCCCTCATCTATCTGTTACGCAACGCACCATGTGCAAGACATGCCTTGCAGGCTTAAAGGAGAAATTCAGTGTGAATTAATCCATTGCCCTGTTTGAGGTCACGGAATGCTGTTGGTAGGAAAGAGATCAAGGAAATTCGATACAACATGTGCTGAATAGCGAGCTGGCAGCTAGCGTTAACTGAACTGAGACATAGGAAAATGACACTGAAAATGAGTTTCTAATCCTCATTCTCGTAGTGTTAGCTGTCAATTCACTATTCTGTCAGTATGTTGTCAAGTTTTCTTAGATAGACACAAATGTGGGGTGTAGTTCCACCCTTTGTGTTTTTCTAATGACCAAACAGAAAACCTCAAGAACTGAGCAACACTTCCCCTAAAATCAAAGCCAAGGATGAATCAAAGTCTTAGAATCCCGATCGTTCACCTCATAAGCAAACCGTTTCGGCACCCAGAGGGCCTTTAACTGTGAATGGGTATAGTCGTCAGGCCCTGGGAAGGGAGGTGGGCTGGCTTTTGTGTACAGTGGCATGCAGAGGATATCAGGCATGTGCACAAGCATAATAAGTTCTTGTAAACAGCCCCTCATCTGGTGTGAAATCTCACTGCAGGACCAGCCACTGGACCGATGCCTGGACCACAACAGACTGACTCCTCTCCGGTCTGCAAAATTCAGCAGCCTCTCAGCAAATGTCTGAAGATGCAGAGAGGCGTCCCCTTAGCATGTGCTTCCTCAGACAGACAGACAGAGAGGTGGGGAGAGAAATAAGCAGGTAGATTTAAAAAACAGTGAATATATCAAAGTGTGTGATGCTATTAGTTAGTAGCTTTCTGTTTTCAATATTAAAACAACATCACCAACTTAGTCAGAAGAGTGGTCACACTCCCAGCAATGGTATGATCCAAAGGCCTTGCTCATATTTTCCCTTTCGTACCTGTGTTCTGATGTAACACTAGCGAGCCTGAACCCAGGAGCTGGGGTAGGGAGAATGTTGGTGAGAGCGAGGACTGTTCTTTTCCCTGAGAATCGGCATTCTCCTGAGCGGTTACGTAACCAGCCCAGAGAAAAGGCTCAGAGTTTCCCTTCCCTTCTCTTCTCTCTCTCACACACACCCTCTCTCTCTCCCTCTCTTCCCTATCACTCACTCTCCTGCCCCAGCTGGGTTTCTCCTTTCAGTAGAGGATCTATGGACGCCAGCACCCTGTGGAATAACAAGAACTGGATGCTCACCCCCACAATAGCCTGGTGATGACCATAGCACAACGTATAGAAGACCATGTTGGGATAGATGTGTATTCCCACACTGGGCTTTTACATAAGAGACAGCCTTAGCCATTATGTATAGACTTCTGTTAGTGCTTTACAAAGGAGGGATGAAAGGGTAGAACACTAACTATCACAAGCTGCAGGGGAAGTTGGAGATTGCCCCTGGATCTATGGAAAGGCAGAGCGACGTGTCATTTCCTGTTTCAGGAGATCTGCGTCTCCCCAGGTAGATAGACGGAGAAATATGGGCTGCAGATGGAGAGTCTGCTGCTTCTGTTGGTGGCTACTAGAGGGAATTAGTGTTTGTGAATAAGAGTCTCAGACTCAGACTCAAAGACTGGCAGGAAAGCTACTCAAAGTTTGATATATCTGAATGTAATCTGTATCTATGGGACCTCATTATAAGGATCATGTGATGAACAGAAACCTACTATCTAATTTAAATGATTTTAATGTGTAGTGTTTAACCTCAGATTTCAAATAGTCTCCTCTTTCCATGTCTTTAATTCATCATTATGTAATCAAATCCTTTGGTTCTCTGCTCAGCCCTTCAGAATGTCAGTAAAATTTACAAAGTCGCTTTTAACACTCAGGGCAAAAATGTGCTAAATGTCAACAAATTATTTGTCACCAGTGACCTCTTCATGAGACCCTTGGCATGACTACTGCCTCAGAGTCAGCTTTTAAAACCTAATTTGAAGTGTTTCTCCATCACAGCTGACATCATGAGAAAGCCAGCGTTGTGGTAATGTGTAGCAGTGCTGTGGTCGGTGAGGGAGATATGTGAAGAAACCTGTCTGCATTTAAAGACAATGATGTTTATCTGCCACGTCAGCATGTATGCTGTAATTGTTGTAAATAAGCTTTGTACCAAAGCCGTAGCTGGAGTCAGAGATTTCAAAACAGATAAGATCTCTTAATGTTCTTCTTCTGGCCAAAACAGCACACATGTCAGCTATTGAAGTCTGACGAATTTGCATTTTGACAATCAAAACAGCATTTGCTGATATTACATTTGGCTGACTCATACCGATGTTTAGAGACACTCAATTCAGAGAGACATTGCAAAATCATAGACAGGAGACTGGATTAGAGTCTGAGTAAGCACTAGAATATGCCTTGTTTGCACTTGTTTATCACAGGAGTGTTGTGCAACCATCACTAAATGAAAGGGATTGAACAATAAGATTAAACAAAAAAAAACTCTAAATGTATTTTAAATCCAACTTATAGCTCAATACATTGAAAGAAAAGAACCTCTCAGAATACTCAGTGGTGGTTTTAGAATGTGGGTTTTGAAGCGTGAGGTCATGCAGAATGCAAGTGCGTTATACCAGCAGGCCTGCTAAATTTGGAATCGGCTCGACTTGGTGAGTAGGTGTGAGATATGAGAGAGGAGTAGGCTCCTCTGTCTGGGGGAACATGCCCGCGGTACATTATGCCAAAGTGCGAGCTCTGACACTCCGCTGATGGACTCTGTGGTCACCTAGGCAAATATTATTGCATTTTCTGACATTGACATAACCGTTAAACATCTAGAAGTTTCTGTAAAGGAGGTATGAAAAATAAAAAATTTGTCTGAGGCTACGTCTTGTTATTTTGTGTGTGTGTGTGTACGTGTGTCTTTTTAATGTGAGCGTCAATGTTTCGCACAGTCTGGAGTTAATGCAACTGCGTTAGGACATACACTGTAAATTCAGACATGTCATTTATGAGAATAGTGGTAATAAGGCAAAAACAAAACCAAAAAAAAGCGAGTTGAGAGTGTTTAATCACAGAAGAAAATGTTTGGTTTAGATCAGGCCTGTTCCATCTGGAGTGGAGAGGTACCAGATAAAACCAGACACTGAAAATCATTACCATGTGAATGTTTTAAGAGGTGCAGTGGGAAGGCGGCTCAGACTCAGACTGAGAGAGTCGGGTGGTGGTGGTGGGGGTGGAGGTGGTGGGGAGTCATGAACCCCTTGTAATGCTGAGAAACCTTGAGGCAAGCATGAAAGGGGAGGAAAAGTCTTCATGGAGGTTGGCAAGTAGACCTTTCCGGATTATTACCCCTTAATGGTGATATGCGTTGATTGCACTGTGACCCGCCAGAAACGTGATAGCATATGGCAAAGCTAGACGAAAAACAAACAAAAAAGAAACGAGAGAGACCAAAATTTCTGCACGTCTGTGTGTGTGTGTGTGTGTGTGTGTGTGTGTGTGTCTGTGTGTGTCTGTGTGTCTGAACACAGCACCCCCAGATGCAGACACAGTCTGACATAGCTGACCTATAACTACAGGCTGGGAATGTGGCCTATGGACAACTAGTGATAAGTTCCTGAGGACCATGTCCTGTCTGGCCTGCTTGCTGTGGCCCACAGGGGGCCGGTGTTGGGTCATCACCCTTAACAGAGCCCTCGCCTGATGGAATATATTAAGATCAGATGTACGTTCGGTGGGGTGGTGGTAGCGTAGTGGTTAAGGAAACTGGCTAGCGTGTAAGTAGCCTGAAAAGTTGTGGGTTTGAATCCCGGCTGCCACCGTTGTGCCCTTGAGCAAGGCACTTAACCCTAAGTTGCTCTAGGGGAGACTGGCCCTGAACAATTGATAGTTGATGAATTGTAAGTCGCTTTGGATAAAAGCGTCTGCTAAATGCATAAAAGTAAAAGTAAAGTAAAGTACATTCGCCACAAGGTTCCCCCACCTCTGAACATATACTCAAAGAATATCCTGCTTAAGGCGTTCACTATTCACAGTTTCCCTCCCAGCAGGTATAATTTGCCTGAACAAAGGCAAAGTGAGTAAAAAATCACTGAAGTATATTTTAATCTTACATCTTTAATTTTTACATTTTCTAAGGGTCAATTATTATCGAGCCAGTCAAACTGCTCAGGCCTTCAGTCCCTCCCCTGCAGTCCAGTGAGTGGCTGAGTAGATCGGCTGCTGTGACAGCTAAGTAAGGCGTTAGCCCCACAGTTCCAGTTAATAGCTGAAGAATGCATATCTGTTCCTGGGCCTGCCAGACACACCATCCGTGTCCATAGACACCTGCCAAGTTCGCCTTCTTCGCTGCCAGCACTTCATGCTTTCTGGAGGAGCATGTGGTTATGGACGCTGGGAAGGTCTTGTGTTGTGCGTTTTCTCTTCTTTCTCTCTCTCTCTCTCTCTCTCTCTACCACTCACTCTCTCTCTCGGTCATGAGCTGGTATTTTGGCACACTCGAATTGAGACCCGTGCCAACATGCCCCCTCATTGAGGCTTTGCCCTCAGGGGGGAAGGAAGAAAGGGGATGCCCCCTCTGCTCCACTCTGGGCCCCTCGAAACAACTCCATCAACATTCTCCCTGCCAGCTTTCTGCTCTTGTTTTGCAGTCTGCAGTGCCTGTTCTCCCCTCCCCCCCCGCCCCTCCCAAACCGACTAATTACTTTTAAAAAGGATCCATCACACACGAAGACACAATGTAATAGCTCTCAATTTAACTTCTGTGGGATATTTTTCAGGAAAACAGGATGGAATTAGATAATATACTCTTTTAACCAATTTGTCACCCTGTCCTAGTCCTGCTCTGTCCTTCTCCTTCTGAGCCTGTCTCTCCGACATGTTTATCTAACTCTGGCGGATGAACTTCGGGAAAAGGAACACAATGGAAAATCGGGAGGTTGGTCCAATCACCTTTAGGATTTATTGTCAGAAATGTGAAGCCATGAGGAGGAGGAGGAGGAGGAGGAGGAGGAGGATGTGTCTGTCTGAGATTTTGTTCTTTTTTTATCCTCAACAGATGCAGCTGCCTGAGTTTGGTCCGATTATCAGCAGTCTCTGCTATGTCTAGACAACAGGTTTCATCAGGTGTGGGGGAAGAGTGGTTTAGTTTGTGTGTGTGTGTGTGTGTGTGTGTGTTTGTGTCTGCCTGTGTGTGTGTGTGTGTGTGTGTGTTTGTGTAAAATGTTACAGTGGATGAAATACCATGGTGGGATTATGGTGGGCTGTAACTCACACTATCATTCAGCTCACCCCTGGGCTGATAAACGTCCAACCGGTTTTCCTGTAAATTTGAATGTATGAGTAAGCGTGTATATCTGTGTGTGTGTGTGTGTGTGACAGGAGATATTTCTCTTGGTTCGTAAAGTTTAATGTTCCTCATATGACACAGGGTAAAACCTCTGCCGATTCCCTGAATCATGTCAATCTGCAACTGATTCCACTCCCTCCCTTTGAAGCAGACAGGAAGCAACTAGACACAACTCTCCTTTGATCACATGGAAATGAAATAACAGAACTGTCATAAGCCCAGTGTAGTTTTGATGGGCCCTCATTTCAGATCTACAACTCATCTGTTGACACAGTTTGAAAATTTGAAACATTGGTCATTTTAGATTTTAGATTTAGTTTACCATCAGGTCATGACCAAGCTGCTAGCTGATGATTACAAGGCTGGTGGTAGAAAATGACATTATAGAGAAATAAATCCAGAATTTCCTACGGGATAATAAATCTATCTATCTATCTATCTATCTATCTATCTATCTATCTATCTATCTATCTATCTATCTATCTATCTATCTATCTATCTATCTATCTATCTAAAGTTTGCAGAAGTTACCACCATTACCACCGACTAAAGTGCCATCTATCGTCGATGGACTCCTCACTAACACCTCCTACCCCACCCTGTCTCCAGTAATCCAGTAATCTATCTACCCCACCTTGTAATCTATCTACCTTTTGTAATCTATCTACCTGGATTACCGCAAGGCACCTTATCACGACACTTCTCTACCTCGTTGATTTCTTATTATCATTACTTTCTTTTTTTTTTTTCGTTCAGTGAATGTTGCAGATGTGTGCAATATGTTTCATCTGTTTTTGCATTGTGTATTATGTGTATTATGTGTATTATGTGTATGCTGCTGGACACCTTAATTTCCTTCGGGATCAATAAAGGAACTCTGCTCTACTCTACTCTACTCTACTCTACTCTACAGTCCTCATACCCTACTCACAGTGTGGGTCAGGTTTGGGCCAGGGAAGTGTGGCTGATTTAGCTTAATGCAGTAGCAGCAGCAGCGACAGCAGTAACAGCAAAGATCATAGAATACCGACTATTTTAACCTTCTCTGGTAACAGCAGTAGTAGCATTAGCAAAGATCATAGAATACTGACCATTTTAACCCTCAACAGCAGCAATGTAATAGTTGTAGTAGTAGTAGTTGTAGGTCAGTATTAACATTAGTAGTAGTAGTAGTAGTAATAGTAGTAGTATGTTATAAGTAGTAGCAGGGGCGGCGCAGCAGTTGCAGCAGTAACCATAGTGTTCCAGCCTGCAGGGCAGCGAGGCCTCATGACTGGCCCAGGCTGGTTGCAGTGCCTCCCAGAGTCGGGTGCCAGCGGGGAAACGTGACAGAGGACTCATGGCAGCGAGGCCTTGTCACTGAAGCCCCATCTGTGCACGCATGCCTGCTTTCTCGCTCTCCCACTCGCCCATCCCCAGCCCTCCTTCCCTTTTTTTTCCTCCCTCACTGTCATTTTCTCCCTCTCTCACTACTCTCTTTCTTTCTGCCTGCATCTGTCACTCTGTTCCGCTCTTCTTCTCTCATTCTATCCAGGGCCAGATCGCCTCATCTCTCTCATATTATTTTCCTATTCTCGCTTTTATTTTGCAAACACTGGCTTTTGTTTTCTTCCTCTTTCTTTCTTGTTTTTTGCTTCCCTGTTCCACTGTCCTTACTGGAAAGTCATATCTGTAATGTGAACAGGCCCAGAGGTATTACTACTAAAGGGACCAAAATAAAACAGTGTCTTAGAAACACAATAAGTGGCTTTTACTACTCCTAGGCTTTTTATACTCTTCTGATCCACTACATGAAGTTGCTGTTGCTATGCTACAGCCCTTGTCTGCACTTAATTTCACCTCTGACCTTTGCCCTGCCTCTTTTGTGGGCATGATGGGTGAAATCTATAGCACTGTGTCTCTGGTCATGTGTTTGGGCTTCTCTTGACATGAGTGCAGCTCTTATGTCATCCAGAGACACAATGAAGCTAGTGTTGGTGCACTTTGAAATGCTGCGGGTTTCCTATCTTGGGTTTCTCAGCTAGTGAGTGTGTATCGAAGAGCAGATCACCTTCTGCAAGGCCTCGCTGTTGGACTGGCACAGAGAGAGAGAGAGAGAGAGAGAGGGAAAGAGAGAGAGAGAGGCAGGGTAAAGAGAGATTTACATGCGGGATGCATTTACATTGCATTAAGTATGGATGAGAAGATGAGTAGCAAGCAGCACAGTAAAGTTTTTTTTCTTCTTGAGACCATGGCGTAAATTATTTAGAGATACAGCAAGACTGTGTGTTCTTCCGACAGACGATGGCAGGATTTCAGCCTGCAGGTGATTTGTTGATTTCCACTAACTGGACTGGCATGTTGTATGTAGTTTATCCATGAGGACGCAATACAAACGGCATTACAGTGCAAAACATGTCCCCCCCCACCACCACCCCCCACCACCACCACCACCACCACCACCCCTTCCTTCTGTAATGAATGAGATCTGCACATGCTCACGAGCACATGTGGATTTCCACGTTCCACGTTTGCAACCTGCCATGCAGCCAAAGCCCATGTGAAATTTGAAGCTCCCCGACCCACCCACCCCGCCTCCACCCTACACTGGTTGCAGACTGTAATTACCTCCTCACAGGGAAACTAACTTGTTTATTTTCCACTTAAAGGAACACAGCAGGCTGATAATATGTTGCTTGGACAATTTATTTGGCCTTTTAATGCCACGCTGACGTATTGTGTTTAGTTCTACCCATACCCTACTCCAGGGCATCTCCACGGCAAGCCACCCTGGTGTGTGTGTGTGTGTGTGTGTGTATTTGTTGTTGGGGTGAGGCACCAGGGACGGAGCTGGTGTGTATGCTCCTGCTCCATAAGTGGCCGAGCAGTGGGCATGGAAAAGAGTGTGATTGTCCACAAATGGCTGCCAGAGGGCACTTGGAAGTGGAAAGCGAGCAAACACGACTGATTAATTGAGAGGCCGTTTGTTTAAGAGTCCTTTTTAATTAGGCAGTCAATTTATCATCATTAGTGGGGGTAATTATGCCAGCTCTTCGTCATGCGGAAGACTGAGTGAGTGTGTGTGTGTGTGTGTGTGCGTGTGTGTGTGTGTATGTGTGGAGGGGTGATTGGGAGGGTAGACCAGGGTCAGGACCACTAGGCTATGTGCAGTGAGGCAGCAGCAATATGCTACAGAACAAAACCTCTTTGCTTTATCTATACACCCTGTGTTACATCTCCTCTCTAGCCCTGTGTGATTCTCTCTCTCCTCTCCCTGGGTTTCATGTCTCCCTATTTCTCTCTGAGCCGGTGTGTTTCATGGGGCTCTTGTTGGCGATGAACTGTGTAATTTGAAGTGGCCATTCACACGGACATGGGAAGACTAAAGGGAACATATAGGTAGACCAAAGAACATTTTATTTCCATTTTTTTTTTCATTAAACCCTCAAAGCGCCTCTTCGGAAAAAAAAGCCTCTCCGAGCCCTTTACTTTTAGCCTCTGTCCCATTCTCTACTCGTTTCCATTCTTCCATTCCTCTCTAGCCCCTAATCCCTATTTTTTTCTTTCCTTTTCTTTCTTTTTTTTCTCTTTCTTCCATTCTATTTTCTATCTTTCTGTTTGCCTATCTATCTCTCCATCCTCCACTTCCTCTGTTCTCTCTGTGCTGTGCTATGCTGTGTTGGGTGACTGACTCAGAGCAGATCTGAGAGCAGCACTGACTCACAGGCACTCGTAACAGATGACTTCCATCCACTCACCATTAGAGCACACTCATGCTGACCTTTTTGGTCAATTTTGTTGTGCCGAAATCCTGTGGGTTCTATGTAACTGCTGGAGTGTGTTGTATGTGTATCTTTCTGAGTGTGTGTGTCTGTGTGTGTGTGTGTGTGTGTATCTGTGTGGTGTGTGTGTGTGTGTGTTCTGTCTCGTATGTACTCATTCGTCTGTCTGGAGCTTTGCTAAAAAGGAGCTTAATCATAACAGACGGTGATTAAATGGCACAAACCACATCTTGGAGACTTCTAAGAAAGAGGGAGGCGAGTCAACCTCGCCCTGTGGACAAGCAAACCCACAGGCCTAATATGCACACATGAGATGTGTGGAGGCCCAGCAGAAGGCCTAGGTATGGATTAGATCCAGATAACAGACAGGGCTGCGATGGCTCTATGGTTCATTGAACTATCTGTCTCCACATTGACCACCAGCGCTACTGTACAAAGTCCGAGAAGTGAGTCATGACTCGGAATTAAAGACAGTTGACTCATGAAGTTTAATGAGAAGAGGTGAATGATCCTGACAGGGTAATTGCCAGATGATTTTCAGCACACGCCGTGTTTGAAAACTCCCTGTGAACTCTCCAACCCACCCACACACACACAGACACATACACACAGACACATACACACACACACACACACACACACACACACACACACACACAATTCATATAACTGAGTCAGAGGGGGTTCATTTGAGGAACACTCTGTGTTTCTGCTGCACACACACACACACACAAAAACCAAACACACACAGCTGTAAACATACTGTACACATGCACACATTTCTTCTCTCTCTGATGCATGTGCACACACACACGCACAAACACACACACAAACACACACATTCACACAATTATTTTAAATGTCTCAGTAAATGTTCATTCCTTCACAGCTGTAGACTGTAAAGTAATAAAGAGACTTGAGAGATTTCTGTAACACTGAATATAATAATAAAAGTAGTCGCCATGACTCTTAGGCATGCTTTCCAAGACTCCCACACACCTGCCATAATAAAAGTCAGCCAGAAGATGCTATTTGTGGTATTTCATTAGGAGACGCTTATTTGGCACAGCAGAGTGGAGAATGGATCCCATCACTGCTGCCTTCATACAGTGCCTCTCTTCTTCCTCTCTCTCTCTCTCTCTCTGTCTGTCTCACTTTCTTTGTGAATGGTGATTAAAAACATGTTGAAAAGAAGGCTGTGAACAAAGGGAAAAAAGATGGAGGGAAAAGACAATGAGACACACACATACACACACACACACACACACACACACACACACACACACTCATCACGTCTGGGATGCAAATGCAGTTGCTTCCTGAGGAGCATTCTTCACAGTTCCCTGTGGTCCTCGTCTCTCCCGCTTGGCTAGACATCACAAGCCCCAGCCAGACACCACAACATGATGTTTTTCAGCTATTTTCATAGCGGTGACCGCACGCTGTAATTTAGTCAAATGAATCCACTCAACGAAGGGACAGGGAGAAATAGAGGTGCAGAGAAGTAAGTGTGTAAGCAAGACGTGTTGGATCGGTGTCTCTTTTTCCAGCACATGCCCTTCCTGAAGAAAAAGAATCTGTCTGCCCACATGGGACAAAACACAAGTCACAACTGACTCTTCTTCCTTATTCACTCCTTGAAGTGGAATTCAACCCCCGCCCCCATACACACACCTCCTCCTCCTCCTCCTCCACCTCCTCCTCCTCGTGCTACAGCCCAGTGTCTGGGCGAATACCAGGGGTTTAGAGTTGCAGGTATGATGTAAGACACAGCGTGGCAGTCTGGTGGATGGTGCCCATGTCTGCTGGGGCGGTTCTCCCTGGCCAGAACAGGACAGACGGACAGCGGAGTGACTCAGTCATTATGGGCAGCAGGGATGACTGTGTAGCTGTAGTGCAGCTGCTGGCCTGGTGGTACCCGCTCTGCCCTCTGACACACAAAGCCATGCTTGTGACTCGTGCTCAGTAGGACAGTGTGATGTCCACTGGGCAATAATTGTGCCCCTCAGCTCCATGGCACTGACGTGAAAAATGTTTTGCAGTCTCCAAGTGGCCTTCCTGGAATTTCTGAATGTTTGCTTCTGGAGATGGAGGGATTTTTCCAGAGTGTTATGTGACAACAACTCCTCTTTTCTCGTGCTCTCACACTCATCCTATGAAAACTGAAACTAAGACATCTAGAACTCAGTCTAGTAGCTGATGCAATTTTTGCGTTGATTGCGTACCAAGTGTGGTTTCTCATGGACGCTAACATAATATGATATAACATAAACATACTGTTTTCAAATCTATACTTCATCTTGGTTAAAAATATGCTTTTATTTTATTAATTAATGATAGAAATATTAAAGGACCTCATTGAATGGTTTGGTTCTGTTTAAGAGCTTTTTCATGTTCCCCTTGCACTGTGGTTTTGGAGATGGAAATGCCATATTTCATATTGGAAGAATCTGTAAAATCTTAAAGGAGCTATATGTGGTTCTCGTCGTCTACTTGAGGTTTTGAACACAGCTTTGCATTAAAGTGCATTGTATTTGTACAGCGACCACACATGGTAGAATGTGAATTGTAGGAAAGCTAGGATGAAGCTAGTGTTTTGACATAACGTCAGTGTGGTTGCTCCTTCACATTGTGATGCTGTTTCAAGGTTGTTTTAGAATTTTTAACCTAAAAGTATTAACCAAAGCTCCTTTAAATCCTTTACTTCATGCTTTTTGCATTCGCCCATCCCTTATAATTGCTCGGTAGCCTGGGCTTGGTAGCTCAGCCTCCTTCCCTGCTGTACTAAGACATTGGGGGTAATGTGAGACACCGTGCAGGAGGCAGTTTCTGCAGGGCCTGGGACAATGGAGCTGGCAACCACAGTTAGATCTCAGACATATGACACTGTGCAGACAAACACACCCCAAAACCTCACGCTAAAGGCCTCAATGCCCTCATCTCCAACTCTCCCTCTCTCTCTCTCTCTCTCTCTCTCTCTCCCCTATCTCTCTCTCTCTCTTTATCTCTCTTTCTCTCCCCCTCTCTTTGTCACCCTGTCTGGCTGAGAAAGGGGTGTTCATGAAAGCAGAACGGAGGGGAAAACTGGTCTTGACATGAAATAGCTTCTTTAAAATTCAAGACAAAAAAAAAAACAAGCTTGGAATGCTGAGCACAATGGCTGCAATGTGACCTTGATGGGCCTTTTCACTTTCAACTGAGCAGAGAAAGAGGTGAGAACGTGAATAATGACAAAAATGTCATGTGATGAGAGAGAAAGAGAGAAGAGAGACAGAGAGAAGGAGATCGTGAGAGTGAGAGAGAGAGAAAGAAAAAAAGAGAGAGAGAGAACGAGAGAGCAGCTCATTGTCTGGCTGGTTCAACCATTGAGGGTTCCCGGAGTTTGGTGGTTAGCTGGAGGGCATTCTGTCAACTAGGACATCTGCTAATGCTAAAATCTACTGTCACACGTTTACTCTGTGTGTGTGTGTGTGTGTGTGTCTGTGTGTCTGTGTGTATGTATATGCTTGTGTATGACAAGTGTCGAGTTTTTTTTTTTTTCCCATGTTGTTGGTGCCAGCTGAGTAGGCCTATGCCTGCTACATTACATTGGGTGTAATGTAGATTTTAGCACAAATCAGCAGCGAACAATCTGAAATTTTATTGTTGTTAAAGAGCTAAGCGATAGTTTTGTTGTACCTTTTGTCTACCATGTGAAATATTAAAATAAAAGCGTACATTGATTTTGATGTAGAGGTTGACACAGCGTCAGTCATAATGAGACATTCTTACTTGAGCTCATCTGCTTCAGCCATTTCAAATGCATCCTGGTGTTTGATCTGTTGTAACCTTTTGCTGCATCTTGTCACCTATCACATAGTCAGGTCATGTTCCTATCAGCTCGAGCCACAAAAAAAAGAGGACATTCCATGGGAGCGGTATGTGAGGTAATGGTTTTATGGTATGTTTATAGTAGACTGCTGTCTGCCACACCGGCCCTTCCATGGTGAAACTTCCTCTCCTGTAACTGTCAACCATCCAATAGGGAGGAGGTGCCTTCAGGAGCTCCTGGCACCTCCCCACCTGCACTCCCCCGAGATTATCCGTATAAACTTCATAACTCTGTAAAAACATGATATAGATGTCAGAGAATGTTCTGCTCTACTCTATAAACTTGGGGATGATATATTTTTTTTTTTTTTTTTTTTACCAGCAATAGTCTACTCGGTGAACTCCAAGTGTCCTCACCTGTCATTTCCTGAGTGTCTGCCACTGAATGTGTAATGTTGACGCCAATATGATTTTGACAGATAAGGCAGAAATAATGGGCATTGTCTCTGTAAAGCAATAGACAGCCAGGCTAGCGCCATCTAGTGTTTCCACAATTTTACATTTTGCTACAAGACAGTCAGGGATCTCTCCAAAAGCTTAGGTTTCCTTCAACAAATGTTTGGCTGGCCAATCGAACGAACAACATGCTCTTGGTGTACCCAATATTTTTAATGTTCATAGAAAGTATCTGCCCAAGAGGAAGGAAACATATGGCAGATGAGGGATTCCAGATGCTATGCACAAAGTGAAACAGCATGAAAGCATTTGATATACCAGGCAAATAGAGTCTCACTTTATAACTGAAATATGAAGAAAGTCTGGGTGTATCATTATCACATGCGTAAAGCCTTTTACTCAAGTGTATCAAACCTTGTGGGTTTTTTTTTACAGTATGTTAAAGAACCCCCTTGAAGTGCACATTTAATACTTGTGATGTTTACTTTTTGTAGTGTCTTATTGAGCCTGTATTTATATTGTATTGGTCTGTGGCAGACAAAGCAAATTGCACTGGGATGCCCTGCACAATTCACTTTTGCACCATGTTTAGATGCTTTTCACTTTTCCATAGCTTTATCCTCTCTACCTCCATTAGGGACACTGAATATGTGGTCATCTCACAGTTGTCCTCTGGAAATGGTTCTTAAGTGTGTGTCTCTGTGTATTGTGCATGTGTTTAAACTACTGGACACCAACATTTCCTTCAGGCTAAATGAAATATCTATCTATCTATCTATCTATCTATCTATCTATCTATCTATCTATCTATCTATCTATCTACCAGTTGTCTGTTATAAAGGTTTACCATATCAACTGGGACGTAAGGACCATGTCATGTGACTTTGCCTCTGTTCTAGGATCATAATACAAGAAACAAAATGTTCTTGAGGACAAGTGTTTTTAAAATGCCATCAGAGTGTTCAGATCACACCATGTAACATTCTCAGCAGAGTTGAATGACAAATTTTGCACAGTTTTGGCATTTGTCTTGCTCCATATTGAAACACATAATTATTTAAAGAAATTCCTATTTAGGGAATGGAACCTCTTGGAATAAAGGCTGGAAATGAACCTTCACTCGTCCCGGATTACAGTTATTGCATTTTTTTTAAATATTCATGTGACATAACAGAAAATTGTCTGACAACTGTACAACACAAACAGGTTTGAGGAAACACTAAATAAGCATGGCACCACAAAGGCTGGTATTGAACTTTGTATTTAATTACGATGTCAAACGAACCTACTGTAGCTTTCAGATTGTTGTGTAACACACAGGGGGGCTTCTTGGAAATAAATAGCTGTTGTTCAAGAGATAGTTATCACTGTCTTTAACAAACCTCTGATTCACAGTAAACAATGTGGCGTCTCCAGTTCCAAATCTAATTAGGATAACTAGGTCACCAATATACTCAGCCAGTACTATGATCTTTTCTTTTCATTAAATGATGGAAGGAAATTGAAATTTCTGAGAAAAAACGATGAAGACCATTCTTGTCAAAACAGTCTTCCTTTTTTCACTTGTCAGCAAATAATCATGGCTATTTTTCAGACATGACAGTTTCTGAGAGCAATTTGAGATTCTTAAAACTAAAGAAATTCATATGTTGGCCATTTTGGGAATGGCCAGTAGATCAAAAGGGATGATAAATTAGATTCATGTAGGTTTGTAATCCAATCATTCACAGTTAGATAACAGCCTTGTCTGACAACAGTCTCGAACAAGCAAGTCAAATTATTGTACACAACTGTCTTCACAGTTTGAACTTGAAGTCACATAGCTACAGACTGTAGGATCTATTCTAAGAGAGGATGGTTCTAAGTAGCATCATCTGATTGTCACATGATGGCGTATTTGTTGCAGCCTATTCAGTGACAGCAGCACAAATGAGTTCTGAAAACATGATGTTGATGTCCTTTCTCCAGCCTTGTAAAACTGGCTGGTTGAAAACAGGTCTGATGACGTTGCATGGGACAGGAAGTGGAAAACTAAAAACAATTTACATTGGTCCCTCTGGCCAGTTACAAGCTTTGTTTTTTTGCTGTGAGGGTTTGTTTGCCTCTTGTTTACACATAAGGTGGTTCTCTGTCCAATGTACCTGTCCTTTATCTTCTCAGTAAGGATCATATCTCATCTTGAGTAATCAAGGACTGTTTTGAGATATCAGTTGCGGAGGCACATGCTTCATGAACTCTCCACCTTGAGTGTTATTTTTCACAAATAAAATATTCAGGTCAATAGGAAGCTTATCATGCGTGATCTATTTTTTAACTATCTCTGACCTACATCAGGCAAAAAAAACAAATGACGGAATATCATAAGGTTTGGGATAAAATCAGGAGACTTCTCTGGCGATTAGCTGCAGGATGGTAAACAAGTTAAATGTCCAGTGGAAGGGAGGGCAGGAGTGAATAAGACATCCTCTGTTTGGCCTTTGACAGGCGTTATAGAAAACAACTTAACCCAATCAGCAACCGCTGGCAATACCTGGGACAACAGACTGAGTTGCTCTTGCTGAGACACACAATGGAGGCACACACGCACGGATCAGAGGCTGGGACATCAGCTCTGGGGGAGGGATGGAGTGGGGAATGCAGGGGGCCATGGTAGTGGTGGTGCTGAGTGGTGGAGGTGGGGGTGGGTGCGTAGGGGTGTATAGGGAGGGCGTGGACACTCACAGGCCTGTCTCCAGTTGCAGTCCTGCGGTCTCTCTGCTGTTCTGCAAACAGCGAAACCTCATTCAACTTCTCCACTCTGGCTGTGTGGTGGAGCTCCTTCCACTTCCACTTTCCCCGTGAGTCGTGCACTGACATCACACAATGGCCATTTGTTTGCCGATGGAAGCCACATGAATGTGTGTCCACGGCGGTTTACACTCACACAGGCCGGACAAAAGCAGCTCTATGGAACCACGACGCTGAAAAAATATAGAGCAGTCAAAACATTTACGAATGAAGACCATTGTCATTGTTAGCCAAGACATCAGGAAGCCATGATGGCTGTATAGTATCTCATTAGTGAGAAAACAAATGGCTTATTGTATGGGGTCATTGATACCGAGAGTCTATTGATGATGGTTAAACTTGAGACAGTTTGTCATAAGAATATTGTTGCGGTGAGGAATTTGAGGGAAAGTCCCAGAGATTTGCATGAACTTCATAGCAAGACTGTGCACAGTGCAATGTGTTCTTTGGCTCCAAAGTAAAAGAGCACACAAACAAAGAGCTTTTCTAAAAACACACACACACACACACACACACACACACACACACACACATACAGCCTTATTAAATTAAACATGAAGAATAGACTTTGGGCAGGACAGGTTTTGACAGGTGTGACTGCATCAGTTTACTACCCAATAAATGTGCAATAGCCTGCAAAAGACAGAGAGCATATAAGACTATGCGACTTACGTCATTAAGGTCAGCACAGTGGCAGGATGACTTCAGTGCACCAGGTGTGTAAGGCAAACTTGACTTTGTGGCATTTGCTGTAAATGTCAGCCTCTCTGTTGCCAGCATCATGAGGTAACGGGCTCCCCCCCACCTTTGGTTTCTTCCACAGTTTGAGGCTCAAAGAGGCAAAAGAGTAAACACACAGCAAGCTGCACCTGTCTGGCAGAACACAAAAAAACAACAGCATGTCCGTATGACATATGAGACCGTGTTTGCACTTTAATCATGAGTGTCTCGACAGCCTCCTGAGTTCAAGGCTTGTCAGTAGTGGTACACAGTGGAATTGTACAGGCTGAGCCTTTTTGTTGTATTTTGCAGCTGAGATCCTTGTGGCCTGTCACCTGGCATGTCATGGTTTTACCTGAGAGACATGCCATGCATTATATGAAATACAGTTTTATCTTTCCTAAGTGAGTAATACTTTAATGTGACATGCTAGTGTGGATGTAATTTCAGTACTGGACTAGACACACACACACACACAATATGGCAATGTTGGCCTTTTCAAGGTTAATATTTCAATGAATACGCCCGCTATTCATATTTAATTTGCCAAGTGGAACACCACGTCAAGAGCCCCATTTCGCCCCCCTGTTTTTGAGTGGGAGCGGTTTCATTCCATGAAATCATTTCAGCATTGGCTCTCTTGCATTTAGCTCTCACAATAACTAACAATAAAATATGTGCATACCTAGCTTCAATTATGACCTTCTCTGTCCAACACAACACTTGATGAAGACAGCAATGGAGCCGAGCAGGCTTGTCAACACAATTTTGTGGAGAAAAAATGCAACATTGTGAACACATTTATGAGAAATCTGGGGTTTCTTTTGGGAGAGCTGTTTCCCAGAAGGCCCGCTGTGGGTTGGCGGCAGTCTGTGAGAAACAGCTGGGGTTTCCTCTTTCTCAGTACTGCTTGTGGTGTATGTTCAATGATCCTTTAACCTTCCAACAAACAATATAGACAAAAAGACTCTTATTTCTTCAGATATAACAGAGCGACTGGAATTTGTGGCACTGATAGAGCCCACTATGTCATCTTTCAGTTTCATTTTGAAAGATTTTGCCAATTTTCTCTGCTTCCTTTGGCACATTGGATTTCAGCTCACAACATGTGGTCAACAGAAAAGAAGCAATCATTAGGTCGAATTTTACACAAAAGTCAGAGTGGTACTGCTTCCAGTATGCCCCTATCTGTGAAGTCTAATGTAGTTTCAGTACTACAAGCTGCCCTTCAAGCTTTGCAACAACTAGTTTATACAAAGCACTTCAAGTTGTGTGCTGCACACAGTTTTGCCTCTTCTCAGTGTCCTGCCTGTCCTCGTTTGTGACTGACTGGTGTGAAATGAAAGCATGGCAATTCGCTGTCAGTGTGCAGTCACTTTTGCACTAAAACATTTCATGGAGACTCTCCACACAGCCACAGGTCACACATCTGGCTGCTCCAGCAGAGTGTTTTCTTGTCTGCGGTCAGCATTATAACGCCACAGTCCACCGATGGCTGGAAACGTTTGTCTGCGTATATGGAGAAAACTCCAGAGAGCTGTCAAGCAAACTATCTTTAACAAGCAGGTGGTCAAGTCTCGTGCTCAAATCGCTCATGCAAGCAAGCAAGCCCCGTTCTGTTTGTCTCACAGTGTGTCGCCGGGGCAACGAGCGTCACTCACCAAATGGCCATGGCTACATTCTTGGATAAATAAATAATGCTGCAGTTATAAAACAGCCGGCCATTTCAAACGGGGATTACCACACTTGGAAACTGTCTGGGACACTCTGAGATTGAGCAAAGAGCTCACTGACACAACTCTAGAGCCCAGACCCACCACAATATTCCCTGCCTTTCTTTGCTCAGTATCATGCACAATACACCCCTGATTTTTTTTTACTGGACATGAATATTTCTTCTTGCCAATTTCTGAAAATGCGGGAAGTGAGAGTAATATTTTATTGTTGTATTTTCAAGGGGTGTGCCCTAACAAATAGACACCCATTTGGAGTCACCATGTAAAAATAAAGCTTTTTGTGTGAATAAGCGCCATAGTCATGCATTGTTGTCTTGGTGTGGTCTCTGATTCCAATTCCAGCTGTGCTTGTTTGAGGGTTCAGAAGAACCGGAGGTGACAAGAGATTATGGGGAGCGGTTATCATTCTGGTGGGGAGAGAGCATTCATTCCTCCTGTCCTCTGTCCTTTACATGGCAAGCCGCCCTGGACAGCCTTCAGGTTTCATGTGAAATGATGTGTGAAAGCACACTGGTGTTGACATAAGCCAGTAATGCCTTTACCAGGTCATCAGAAGAGAGCAAGGTTTGGGGTTTTTTGGTCATAAATCAGCAATGATACAAGGAACCATTCAAGAGGAAAAGAGGGAGAGAATGGGCATATAAGCCAATCAGCCCTCAGAATTATCACTCCACAAAATGTTATCATAGTTATCCATAGCCTTTATCAACTGTAGTGCATGTAAGGCCTGTTGATGTGGACCTTATTACAGTAAAGAGAGAGAGAGAGAGCGAGAGAGAGATCACTCAGGTTGATCATGATGTGATGGGGGGGTCGTTGCAGACCAGAAATCCCCGTCCTCCCATCCCAAGTCCATGCCCGTATTGTGTCTCTCCCTCGGAGCAGTAAAGCCCGTCTGAACATGCAGCTGTTGGACATTTTGTTCCTCTATGTCTACAACGAAGTGCCGCAACCACCACAGGTTCTCATGATCTAATGGCTAGAGCGTCCAGGCATTGAGCTCTCTGTTTCTGAACAGTATCAGAAGCATCTGTCCCTTGACAGGTCAGATATGCTATATGTTTTGTGGAGACAATGTCATGAACTGAAACCCCTGTGCATACTATTCTATAGGGTAATCAGGCTTTGCATTAAACAAGCTTGGACACAGGAAGACGCAGATGTTCAAGCATAAAACACTGGAATAAACACTGGCTGAGGAATCAATGGGAAGAGACAGTCCAAAAAAAACCCTTTCATATTTGCTCACTAGAAAAGAACACCTGCAG
The DNA here is from genome assembly GCA_015244755.2 of Tenualosa ilisha. NCBI lineage: Eukaryota > Metazoa > Chordata > Actinopteri > Clupeiformes > Clupeidae > Tenualosa > Tenualosa ilisha. The sequence continues at coordinate 1,774,513 of PYXC01000046.1, forward strand.
ACACGCATAAGTCTGTATGTGACACGTACAATGTTCAGAGACATGTTTTTTATATTTCAGAGCAGTTCCTCATTTTCCAGAGCCTACTTGCGCCGTCAAGAGAGAAAGGGAACGGGAGCGCGCGAGGGAGAATGAGTGGTTGTGTGAAAAGCCACTGAATTAATAGTTTGCAGACTTGAAACCATATTCACAAACAAGCACTTTCACTCTTACTCAGTGTTCTAATAGTACCCAGACACCAGCTGACTCAGACACAGATCTGTCCCTAGCCTGTACCGAAAGGGTATGGGCCTTAACCAGGCCTGGGCCAGATTCGCGCCAGACCCTGAGGGTATCTGGGCAGAGGTGGTATAGGCATGTGTGTTCCAGCTCACAGTGCTCCAGTGTGGCCAGCTGTGGGTCTGTGTGGAAGGGCCTTGTCTAATATAGAACACCCTGCCAGTGTGTCAGAGCTGCCTCTGCCACAGTGAATGCCTGTATGTTTACCCATACTGCATCACTCTGTTCTCCCTCTGAATGAGTATACTGGTGTGGTGGAGTGTGAGTGGCTAGTGTGTGTGTGTGTGTCTACATTTATATGATGACCACATATGTCAGAGAGGGAAAGGCTGTCCTCTGAAACCACCAGGACTCACTGCATTCTGAAACAGAGGACACCAGTAAAAAGGGCCAGCCAAAATGTAATGAGATCGTTTTTTGGAGATGTTATGACTAATTTTGGAGAGGATAATTGGGAGAGGGAATTCATATTCTTAGTCCAAGAGGATGTGTCCTAATCCTTGGATTTTAAGGGATTTGACAGCTCACCAGAAGATTGAGTTTCTGCTCACCAGAAGTGTCAACATACAAATCCATGCTCTCCATTAGGAGCTGCACGAAAAAGTGTGTGGAGATGTTTTTTCTGTTTCTCTCTAGTATGTGTATCTTTTTGGGAAAAATGTGTTGAGGAAAGATTTTCACAACTCATTTAGAGCTGTCTCTGACATTTCTAGTTATACAAAATAATTAATTTGCAGTAATTGCCACATAGTCATACAGTGACATAAAGTTTAGAATGTATTACATGATTCTGTAGTGCTCTCTGTTTAGACAAGCAGTGTGTTCCAGTTCGCACACTCCAGCACTTCAAGGGCCCCAATTAAGCTAGCAAGGCCCTGTTTACACATATCAAGATATTTTAGACGGATATTTTTTTTTATCTGTTTTGGCCTCTCCTTTACACATTAATGGAGTATTAGCCAACTCAAATGAATATATTTTAAAACGGCCTCCAATGTGGAGATTTTTCAAAAGCAACGTATTTTCTGGATCACACTGAATACGTGTAAATGCAAATTAAAAAAATAAACCGATAAAAAAATGTATAAAACATTTATAAAAATATCTAGATACATGTAAACAGGGCCTCATATTTAGTACTAATGAGATCCACATTCAAAAGTTACAGCCACAATATGCCACACTAATTACTCCCCTTAAGATTCTCCCTTTTTTTCTTTTCTAACTCACAATACAACAGGGACAATAATGGCCTCTAGAGGAGAGCCTTCCCACAGTGTTCTCAATAGCCATGCTGCACATTCACTGATTATATCTCTGTCCTCCAGATGAGCTTGCATCCAAAATGTCAAAGTGATATATTTTTTAGTCTGTGAAAAAAGGTGTTTGATTAGAGTTGAGGCTGATAAGGCAACAACCACTATTATCTGTACACAATCACTTGTGCAAGGCCAATTAGGAATATTTGGAACAATTATCTGAATGTAAGAGAAACTGAGGAATTCTTGATGTGTTTTGAGGTGTTTTGGCTAAAATGCGTAGTCAGAGACGGCATCTTGAGTCATATGCAGACAGTCAAATGGAGAGGAGAGAGTAGTGGACGCGTTGCTGTGGAGCCTTTGAAAGTGGTGAAGCGGGAGAACAAAAGAGGCTGTGATGGCAGCAGATGAGACGAGAGTGGGAGCTGGATTGATGCTTTAGATTAAAGGGCCGCGGCTGCCTGACAGCCCCAGAAAAGGGAGTGTGGCGGTGGATCCCCTCACAGTCATCTCCACCTGCTCAGCCTGCTGCTCAGTCTCCTGTCAGAGCTGGCAAGCTCATTATAAGTTCATTTTCTCTTCCCTACTAAAATAATCCCTTCCCACAAAGCTCATTTTAAAACCTTATCTACATCTCATTTTCTCTCTCTCTGTCTCTCTCTCTCTCTCTCTCTTTCTCTCTCTCTCTCTCTCTCTCTCTCTCACACACACACACACACACACACACACAGCAGCAGACGTAAAATGAGATTTATTGATCAGCTTGATCAGTTTCCTGCAGCATCAGTTTAAATTAGGGAAAGCTGAGTCTGCATCATACTGTGTGATTGACAGACTCAAAATCACCATCATTTTAACTGCAGTTTTTGAGAATTCCCGCAGTAAGTGAAGTTTCTTTGGCTGTAACAATCCCCCTGATCCTGGAGAGACTGCCTGTTGCTCCTGTACATTACTGTGAGACCAGGATGCTGGTACTGGATCATATGTGATAGTCCTAAAGAGCAAGGATGTTACATAACCTCTGGAATGTACAGAATTCACTAATATGGCTGCACATGCAGTGCAGGACAGCACTGTGGCCTGCATGTACTGCATGTTTGAATCTTGGCTAGCTATCGGAGTCCCCTTTGTTATGTTTTCTGTTTTTTTCCTTTTTTTTTTGTTGTGTGCCGCTGATCCAAAAAAGTCCCAGACAAACATCTAGGTGAATTTACTGCACCAAATGTGTCTGTTGGGTGGCGGGAAACATAGTCACACTGAGTTTGTTCTCCCCTTGATGTGTTCTGCTTTGGTCATCACAGTAGCGCTGAGAGGGGAGGTCTGTAGTTCTGTGCCTTCATCTTGAACTTGAGCTGTATTTGGACAAATGAGGGGGGTGGGGGCAACAGTGGTGGTTGCCAGTGGGGGAGAGAGTGTGTGTGTGTGTGCGTGTGTGTGTGTTTGAGGAGGGCGGGGGGTTGGGGGGGGTCGATGAATCCGAAATTTATAAGACGTCCACCAGGGATGATTCAGTGCCGCCAACCTAACACCTCACCAGCTGCGCTTTTTGCTGCTTAGCCCCAGCCGGCTGTGCACACGGTTGTCCTACATCCTGGTGATGACATTAATCCTCCCTGTGTTCGTTGACCAAGAGCAACTTGAAGGGCCTCATAAAACTGCTGAGTATTGAGTTTTTCAGGAGGGTAGGGGAGGACCTTAGATGATGACGGCAATGGATTTCTCGACAGGTTCTCCCCAGCTTCTAAACTGCTTCCACAGTCAATAAACATGTGGCTCCAGGACAAATAAAATGAATGTGCACACCATATATTTGCTCTGTCTCAGTGATTTATGTGATTGCAGACAGCATTTTTGCGTCCAGGCAATCAAAGGTGGCTGCTTATTTTACACAGCTTGCCCAAGGTGAACTGAAGGAGAGTTTCTTAAGATTTTACCCACTTGAACCTTGTTTATAAATATCAGCATTATTGGACATTATTGGGAAACTTACTGCAACTTCCCAGGTAGAAAAAAGTGCAGAAAAACACACTCTTCAAAAGTATGCTTAGGGTCCAGAAAATGTTTTTTTAAGTGCTTCTGCATGTACTGATTGCACTACTTTGGAACAACCTAATGGAATACAGCAACAGTAGGTTTTAAATACACTCAAAATGCTTGGCCACATTCTTTGAGGACACTTAAAGGCAACTCACAATATGTTTTGGGACACTTTAGTTGCATTGCTTCAGCCTTCAGAAATGTGTGCTCGCTCACAGAAAATGTACTTTTATGCAACCCCTTTAATGCAAACCTTTGCCAATGTGCATGCCCTTTACACGAACCCAGAAAAATGACCTCAGCTCACATTTGATGGTCAGAAATACAGTAAAAAGGGCCCCACCACCACTATGTGGAATGCCTTTGATGTCTGGTCACGCTTCTCAAATTTCTCCAGAAGGTCGAGGCAGACACCTAGTGGTCAGTTTGCTTTTTACAGTCAAACTTTCTGCACCAGTGAATGAAATACTCACTTGTTTATTTTTATGTTTTGTTTGTTTGTTTTGTTTATGTTACAGTCATAACACAAATACAAATAAGAAGTAAAAAAGCTTCATAAAAGAACACTGGTCAATTTATAAATGAAGTTGATCTGAACTTGAAGTTAAGTCTGATATGGGTTTATAGGTAAGTGAATTTAAAATGATTGTTGTCAAACTATAAGTTATAGTAATGAGCCATACATACATTTTCTCCATTATCTTTGTGAATAGCCCATTTTTAGACCTTTTTGGCGTGTGAATGTTTTTGACTTTTACATGATCTATTTGCAACATAGTCTAAGAACGACTAAACTTTTACATCATACCTATATACCTGCAAACCACATGTATCTTGAATGATAATAATCAGATATCTCACCTTGAAGACTATTCTGACAAATTTTGATGATGGCTTGATGATGGTCCCCTTCACTAGAAAGAGAGAGGGATGATCTGCCCTCTGGTGGTCACATTGTGCTATTATGAGGTTTTGCTGGAAAGTTACTTTAGTGCTCGGCATGGAGCTATGACAAACAGAGAATGTTTTGGTACATATATCTGTTCTGTGACTTTAAGTAGGTAACAATATCACTGACATCAACTGAACACGTGTTTTCAATTTATAGAAACAGAGGTGGTCCCACCCTTTAAAAGCAGAAATGAGGTTTGGTCTTTAATTCCGTGTGCATGACAGCGAGTGTTGGCATCTGCCTCATCCAGGCTGTTATCTTTTCTGTTTACATCTTTGTTGAGTTTCCTGAAAATTACCTGGCACATGACCAAACTAGTTCAACCGATTTGACCTGGATTATTGTCAGAAGATAAAAATGTTAGGAACAATCCATTACAAATCATTCAAATCAGTTGAAAACATGAACACTGAGGTTTATCTGGGGTATAAAGAATGTTTTTTACACTTCCCAGTCTGAAAAAAAACATCATTGTGGAAAAAAACGACAAAAAATGCATTCTGTTGCATGCTTATTGTACTATTCTGTAAAAATTGTGACTGTCTTGTTTGAATTAAGAAGGTCCAAGAAAGGTAAAGGGAAACTGTGATTTAGATTGTATGATAGAAGTGTACCATTGTACCATTATTGGTTTTCTTCAACCCACATATTTTACATTACCTGCAAACCTGTGACCTTGTTCATTCTGTATTCAAGTTAATTCGCAGACAGACAAATCACAAATCAAAGGCTCTGCAGACTTCTTATCTCTCAGTATGTTTACATAGACTTAGAGAAAATCTATTTATTCCCTTAGTCTGGCTAAAATCAATTCACAGCTTTGTTTGAGCTACAGCGAGCCTGCAGTCCTCAGACTCACAAAGCAGGGCAAAGAGCTTAATCTCATTCTTGCCTGACACTGTGTCAAATACACTAAAGGTTACACCTATGCACATCGCTGCACTATTTCATCCAGTTCAATGTGTGTCTCCTTTTGCTGATCTCCGCATTCACTTTTCCTCCACTGTGGCTTCTGCTCTTCCACCTTTGAGCACATTCTCCTCTCTAGAGGTTAGTGATTCCACAGAGTCATTCTGTTTGACTATGTTCCTAGTCCTCTATGCAACAGACCTTCTTGATCCACTCAGTCATACTCAAGGCTGAATGACTCCCTTCATTTGCTACGCACATCCAGTGTCAATGTATAAATAAACTATTAAATAAATAAATATGTAATTTTTTACAGTGATAAGAATCACAATCCCACTGATACCAGGAAACTGTTCTCCACCATCAACTCAACCCTCCTCCTCCACCTCACAACAGACACCTTTGCTTTGTTACTGATATAGTGACAAAAGTGGCAGCTATCAGTAGCCATTTCTGTGAACCTTATAGATCACAGGCCAGATAGAGTCATAGCGCACCCACATCAAATTCATCACTAATGCTGGCCTATAATGTGATTGATGGGTCTGCTCCCATCCTAGAGCCCTATGTCCCATCCGCTCCTCTGCTCCACCAAGGAGAGTTGTCTAGCACTAGCACTAACACCTCACACAAGACAGTCAAAACTATTCTCATCTCTAGTTCCCCCCAGGTGGAAAGACCCTTCATGTGCTACGTCCCTCTCTGAATTCAAAATATTTGTAAAGACCCAGCTTTTCTGAAACACCTGTGTCCTAACACTTCTACCTGGATACACTCCCAACACGGCACCACACTCCACGACACCACTCTACTGCACCTCTGTCTGCTACACTTTACCGCACGTCTGCACTTTCTGCCAATTTCCTGTTAGCTAGAGGTACTTTTAGTTTCGATTGTGGTTTTAATTGTGTTTGAATGTCAGAATAGTTTGAATGTCAGTCCTCTTTTTGTAAGTCAGTTTGGATAAATGTCAGAATGCAGAATGCATAAATGGAAATGGAAATGCAAAATTCTGCTCCAAACGACCAATGACACATTTGGCTGTGTATGCACCTGTAATATGGGATTCCACTAGAAATTCGTGTGAAATTTTGGGCCATATGTCAGAACCTCATTTTGTGAACCCCAAACATTGATTATAATCTCAAAATGTTTTCCGGGCCCTCCTGTCAGTGCCAGGCCCTTAGAATCATCCTAACCCCCCTGGCAATGCTCCTGCTGGGTTCTGACCTCTAACATGTCCCTTTTTGAGTATGTTTGTGTCATACGCAATGTTTATCAACTGACCTGCATACCCCTGTGCTCGTGGCACCATGGATCACGGTAGCTTACACTGCCAGAGCCAGCTGAGTTGCATTAGCTGCACTTGTATACTTTCATTGAGTAATAAAAATGAAAACTGAAAACTAAAAAGGTGATTGGTTGTTTGATTGTTACATATCAATCAGTATTTTTTATTTCTCTAATTTGCACAAAGTGAAAGAGCCTGTTTCAACAGGCTGCTATCTACAATATGCAATATGAGACTTGTTTATGCACATAGCTCATGTTTCACTGTGTTCTTGCAATTTTCCTGTCATTCCTGTCTTTTTTAAAAAAAGTCCACAAATGTCATTGGCTTGTGCTGTTTGTCTGGCCTGATGCAGTCTGGCTCAGTGGAAGTTAACACATGATATCTCTATGAGTTAACCATCTGGTGTGGCTGGATTCCTGCTCCTCAAAGTCCCTGGACACTTTTAGCTCTTGGCCAGACTCCATGTACGCACTGTCTGTTCTCCAGGGGGTTTCTATGTATCAGGTTCTCTGTCACTGCTCTGTATGTCAACATTAATGCAAGTCCATCACACGCTAAATCAAGCCGCCTTTGGATTAGAATAATTTTGATGCTTTCCAAGGCTATCAGTGTAATGTGACAATCTCTGGCAAACTAGAGGCTGGCCTTAAAGACTCTTGAAAGGTGAGAGTCACGTCCTTCAAATTCAGACATTCCTGACTAAACACTGTTTGGGTAAAGCTCAACTCAAACTTTTTATTTGCTTTGGTAGAAAGTCTGAACATCACGTTTATCGGTCTTAAGTTTATCATTTGTTAATCTACATTATTGCTGATTGGAAACCCCTATAGTTGTCTTCAGAGGTGCTGCTAGAAAGGTTGGGCCATATAACAGAAAATAATTTTAGGCCCCCCAAACATTGTTTATAATATTATCATGTTCTCTGGGGCCCTCTGTCAGTGCCAGACCCTTAGAAATTTCTCCCCCAGACGGCGCCCCCAGCTGTCCTGGGACTCAGATCACATCAGTTCAGTCTCTGAGAGGCTAAACAGTTGTGTTTGACGAAGGGGTGTGAAGGATCTGTCCTGTTGTGTAATATCTTTTTTGACTTCCGTGCCAAGATTGTTGTTGTTACAGAAATGCACTGACCTCTCTGCTATCTTTTGAGTCACACTGTGTTGGCAGCACTTTCACAGTGTGATCTTTTTATCTTCACAACATTGTAATTACAATAATTACATAGTAATTACAATAGTTACAAGTAATTATTACAAATTATTACAAATTATTACAAATTTCCGTATTTTCACGTTCAGTTCAGATTTTTACCTTGTGTGATGTTTTTTTTTTTAATTATTATTATTTTAACTAGTACACATCACTGCAAAAGCAGATCAAACAAAAATGTGATATCTGCCTGGTTTAATACAGGATCTTTTTATTGTTCTTATTCAAACTGCATATCTGGATTCATAACCAACAAGACAAATTATATGGCTGTCCTGGGACTGGGATCTGTTCTGGCAGACAACAAAAATGGACAAAAATAAATAATAAATTCTTACATGACCCTTCATAAAAGCAGGTCTTTAGGTAAACAAGTTAGTATGGAATAAGGTTATCGGTCACAGATATCCTTGTCATCTGCACGTCTGATTTCAGCCCACTCCCCTCAGCACACACCCCCACTCCTGATTGGCTGGTTATGCACTTACCTACCCAATGCATGCCTTCCAGATGCCTCTGTCAGCGCATGGTGTCATCTCACCCTCATTAACAACTCAGGTCTGACCAACTACAGTTCTGTCCCCTTCTTTATGTTCCTGTCATATGTGACCTTGTATGTCTATACTGGAACAGTACTCCTGTTTTTTTTTTTTCGTGCATTTCATGCAATTCATGCATTTTTTGAAGACATTTCAGAGTTGCATGCTTTGTTAATAAAAGCAATAATGGAGTAATGTGACAGGAAAACTGAGTGTGTGTGTGTGTGTGGTGTGTGTGTGTGTGTGTCTTTGCGTGCGTGTGTGTGTGTGTTCTAATTACAATGCAGGACAGAGATTTTTTTCCCAGAACTGCTTGTACATTGATTTGTTTATTTACTTAAAATATATATTTATTCTTCTGTTATTATTATTATTATTATTATTATATTATTATTTATTTATTTTTGTTATGAGTTGGATCGAGCTACCATTGCTGTAACAAAAATTAACACTTTATTACCCAACTACTCAAGACTCTTGTGTGGCGATGTACACCAATATCTTGTCTCATCTTCTGTTATGTCAGTGCACGCTGCTTCTTTGATGGGGTGGATTGAATGTAGATCTAGGCTATTTAAATGGACAACTGGATATCAATCCGGGATAGGCTTATATAATTTCAGCCAGGTAAAAATGCTTCATAACATTTTTCATTTTGCATTTGGCTGGCTCACATTATAATCTGTCGTGAGACAAATGTTTTCGTCGCCCAATTATGAAATACGATAAAGGTTTTTATTTTTTTGGTTTAGCATTAAAGTGAGCAGGATATTTTTGTACGTCAGGCTATTTTGTTGATAGCTGGTGTTTAGGCACTCACGTCATGGACAACACCCCCGGCCAACCTCCCTGACGTCAATTTATTCATGAGCTTCAGCTCGTCTATTGATTCTGCGCAAGTTTGTGATCTGAGCAGATCAAGCCGGGTTCCGAAGGAGTACTCCGGTTGTCAGCTTGGGCTAGCAGACAGAATAGTTAAACTTTATTGTGTATATTTGTTGTAATTTAGAATGAATATCTGAAAATGGCACAAAAGGACACATTTTTACATCTCTTTGCTGGGGGGTAAGCTAACTTGTACAAATGTATTTTCAATTCTAACTACAATGCAAGAATCCACGCAAGTTGGCTAACGTTACTGTTGGATACATTTATCTATCTAACACTATACCTTTTTTGGATTTACAGCCTTACAACTGTCGTTTTATTTGTTACACCATGTTTATCGATGTGTGTCTAGATTCATCACCTTATAAGTAGTTAACGTTAACGTTAAGTTGACTAGATGCTCTTTGTTTCGTCTAACCGCTGTGTTACTGAAGACAACAACTTGGCGTTAGTTACATTGGTTAACATTAGAAGAGCATGGAGGTTATTACATGTGCATTTAAATTGTGGAATAGTGAATGTTTCGAGAATGTAACACCAGATTCTAATTCCTGCGCATGTTGACAGCGTGTCACGAAAGTATGGACCTTGAAAGTTACAAATCTTTCGTGACGCTTAATTGATTCTTGCATAGACACATTTCTAACAGGCCTTTGACAATGTTATCCTTCCCAGGTTATTCAAGGACGTTAACGCCGGCTAGCTGGCTGCATAGGCTGTTGTGTAACGTTAGTAGCCGCCTGTCATAACGTTAACGCTGTGCCTTGTTCTGTAGGTATACTGTCGTACACAATAGCACTGACTCAAGATAATGTAGTTATTTTACTTGTGTAATTCAGTTGTATTACAGATTTAACGTGTGTAGTTATTGTTGGCTAGTTTGAAATGCTAGGTTAGGCTGGTGACAAACGTAAACGTTAACGCTAACTGTCACAATATTTGAGTCCGAGTCTACTTTTGGTGGATTAATACAATATTGCAGCCCGGCGATATTGAGGTTAATGTAAATTTCATCCATGATCAATAGATTAATCCAGGTAGTGTCAGTGTATAGCTGTACAATATGGTTTCCATAGGTTGCCGTTACATAATATTCCTAGATAGTCGGCACCTTGGTTCGGTGAGCTTCATGTTGTCTGTAGGCTAAGCTACCGGTTTTAGTAAAAAAGATGTTTGTGTACATTTAAATAATTTTAACAGTTTATGTAAAAAGATGGCGTAATATTTGTCAAGATGTCAGTGTCAGTTTTTGACTTGTCACACGGCTTCTAGTAACATTATCGGTGCATCTTTAGCTTAGCTATATGAACAGGCTGTAGCAAGTGGGCTAGCTCAGCAACCATTTTGTTCTAGACGATAAGTATGACATGATGACTTCACGTGGCATTACACGAACTTCCGATTTGTCTGCGCTGGCCACGTAATTATGGTTTTCCTTAGTATTTTTCATTTGGACCTTCCAATCTGTGGTACTCACAGGGTAAACCCAGCTGTCTCCTGTACATTTCTCATTTGCCATTTTGGTCTAATTGTTACGTCTCGGCGGTGGCAGTGTTTGAATAAATTCAATTTTAATGTGATTTTTTTTAAGACCAGTGATTTTCATTTTATTGAATACCTCTTGGCTGGTGTGTGGCGACGTTAGATAGGCCAACGGTTTTCGTGTTTCAGCAGGAGTCGTCCCCTTCTGCGGGGCAGTTCCTGAGGTCACGCAGGTCATTTGCATGAAGGCTGCAGTACAGCATCCTCCCAATGTCATTTGTCTGGTTGATTTTCATTTCCCCGTACATTTGATCACACCATTTGCAATGGTTAGTCACACTCCTTACATGGAAGTTGTGAAACAATTTCCTTGGTCTATTCTCAGTTTTATGTAGGAAGTAAACTGCATTCTCCACTGGTTAGGCATTGGACTGTTAGTCAAAGAAGAAAACCTCTTTTTTTTTTTTTTTTTTTTTTTAAGCATTTGGAAGAGAAGAATCATCTGATGGTGACTGAGGTCATTCTAGATAGAGAGCACTGCTTGACTTTGCGCTGGGATTGCCCTTCAGGTTGAATATCCAACCAATTATGTTAATCACCTCTCAGACTGATTTGGGCAGCGGCTACATCCTTTGCTGGGAACACAGTTGTCTCTGACTGAGCTCAAGAAGTCTATGTGTGTTCAGACTCAGATTGGTGATGTATTTTGTCCACAAATTGAACAGGCGGTTAACTATGGGCTGCAAAATACACAATGCTGTTTGTTATCGTTTTGAAATGGGCTAAACTGTTGTCTGTAAATGTCATTGATTTTTTTGTCTGTGTACGTCAGCTCCTGGACATTTGTAACGCCACAGTTTGCTCTCCTTGACTTTTGTGATGCAACATTGCAGGTGAAAAGCTAATGAACTACCCAGGCCCAGTTTAGTAGTGCTGAAACCATGTGGTCTTTGGAAAGAATACATTAGGCTAGCTTTTCATGGAAAAGAAGGTACATGTTCTGATGGCAGCATAACTGTTATATGTTGTGCTAACACTGAGGCATATTTTGTTATTGTTACATAATAGGCTAAGGGGCGTTATTTATTGTTTTATAATGCTGACAGTGCCTGTCTTGAAAACGTCAGGCCGTAGCAGGATCCAAACAAGTCCACTATTAATACTGATAATATCTGGATTAGGCTACCTACAGTATCACCAGTTTTTACTGATAGATCCTGTGAGTATGCAAATCCTGTCCCTCCCAATACTGGTGGGAACCATCTTTAGAGGCACAGTTAGAGCAGTGCTATCAGTGTCATCTATCGTATACGGTGGTCATTTTTACCCATGAGGAGAATGTCGTTGATGATGATGTTGCCTAATGATTTTTGCTCATAGCAGATTGTTTTGCAAAAATTCTGTTGTTTAAAGCCATGCAGCCCAATTATTTACATACTAGAATTATCACAACTGGATGGAAGCATACATAGATGTGATTTACGTTTAGGCTACACATAACTCATCTCTGATATACTGATACCACATTGTACACTGAATCAAATAGACCAGTTGTCACTGAATGATTTGACTTGTTAATTGAAATTTGGTGTTTCTTTAGTATAATTAGTGTTGTATTGTCCATCCAGGTGTGGCGGTACTGTTGGTGCCATCGTCACCTGCCCCCTGGAGGTGCTGAAAACACGTCTGCAGTCCTCGGGCCTGACGTTACGGCCCGTCTTCCAGGTGCAGCTGGGCACGGTCAATGGAGCAGGAATCATTCGGCCAGGTGCAGTCTCGCCGGGTCTGTTACAGGTCTTACGGTAAGTGTGTGCAGCGAGTGAGTGAAAGATGTGTTAGCTTTGCAGGTTTGGCACATGCTTGAAAGGCTAAAGTCACATTTTCATGATTGAGAAAGTGCCGTTTAATTCCGTTACTGAACTGTGTGTTGCATTGGAGGTGTTTGGAGGTTTGCATTGGGGGCTCCAGAGATGAATATTGGAAGCAGTTGGAGCCGAAATAACTTTGCAGAATGCTTATAGTTGAGACTGTGTTTTACGCTGTTGTTACAGAATACAAACACGGTTTGTATAATACATCCAATATCTAGGGGAGCATTAATCTCTTGCATTAAAAAGCACAGATTAAGCCCTCCCTTTGGCAGTAAGAACACACACACATACAAAAACACACATGCAACACATAAATGCCTGGTGCTGGGACACAGCTGACGTTCACAGCACTTAGGGATGTGGGGGAGGGGGAGTGATGTTTCTTTCTCTCCCTCTCTCTCTCCCTCCTGTGGGAGACTGCGACAACGTTACATAAGGCACCAGCACAGCCGGAGGAGCAAGGTTAGGGCCCCTGCCGGTGGAGGGTGCCTATTTTGGGCAGTGCGGCGCTGAAGCACGCGATCATGCAAATCAGCTCGTTGGGGGTGGGTCATGTGAAGGAGGACATGGCTGACACTGCCTCGATTGCCTTACTACTGTCTGTGATCTGACGTGACTCTGCAGCCTTCTTGGCTCAGTATCCGGTTTCAGCCGGGCCAGAACAGGATGTCCTCAAGTTAGTGTTGCTCTGCTTGGGGCTGTGGCACATTCAGACATTGAAATGAAATGATAGAGACCTGTTAGTTGTACATCCACCCCCACCCCTTAAAAAGGGCTGCCTCGACACTTTTAAAGTGTAAGCATTCTCATCTCCTCCTTTCCTGTTTACAGATCTCCGCCTTGGTCATTTTGAAATGGTTCCTTATTGTAGGTCTGAAAGAAAGAACACACAATGTCTTGCTTGTGCCTATAGCTGTTTTATATGCATAACTTGTCAGGAGACCCAGTAGCTATTAACAGTGGATGGGTTAACTTTTTTATTTTATTTTGTTACTGACAGTATTTAACCTGCTGTATCTAATGCATCCAGTTGTAAGTGGTTGGTATTGACATACTGGAACCAAGCAGATCTGTTGGTAATTGACTTTTTTCCTGTAATGTACAGTATATGTGGCAGGTGATTGTCCCAAAAGCTGAAATCTATGGCACAGCTTTGGTAATGTTGCAGACACAATGGTATCAGCACCAACCTAGAAGGAAAGTCTAACTGCTTTCTTCTTCTGTCACTTGGCTCTTTTGTATGGAGTTTAGCCACATGCACTGGTTTACCTACCCAGGTTTGTCAATGAAATACAGACTTGGAGCACCCCCTTTGTATTGTCACACATGGATGGTGGTGGTGGTGGTGGTGTCCGTTATTTTTTTCAGGATGCATAGTATTGTATTATGAGCACCTCCAAAGCTGAATATTAAAAATAATACTGTTTGCGATGGAACATTTTCTGTGTCCATACTACACACTAAATGAAGTTATGGATTTTTTTTTTTGTGGTGTTGTTGGATGGTTTGTAAACACACACAGACCCATAGACACATAGAGGCCACAGTGATGTTTGTCAGCTCAGTAAGTGGAATAAAGGGCACGTTTGAGGAATAATTACAGGCTTGGCTGCGAGGTAGTACTGCACCCAGAGGGCAAAGAGTCCAGCAACCGGCGGTGTAACCGGTTCAGTCCTGTCAGTTCAGCAGGCGATGAGTTGGCCTGCGCTGGACATTTAGGCTGAGGGGAGGGGGTAGCGTTTGGATGGGGGTCAGCGGAGGGAGGTTAACTGAGGTCTTTGCTAGGGGATCACCAGCAAGGAAGCGAGAGCACAAAATAAAGGGGTCTCAGCAACTGGAAGAGTTTGTCGCTGAGCACAGGGAAACAAGGCACGTGTGTCTGCCATGGATGCAATAAAAAGGAAATGATAAGGAGACAGTCTGTGCAAGTCCCGCGGCTTTGTGGTGCAACTGCAGTAAAGCAATGTTCTACACAGAGGAAATGCCATTCAGATAACATGATGTACTTCATGATTAGTGGATGTTTCTGATGGTTTGTGTGTATCTGTATCTTCCTGTGTTTAGGTCAATTCTTGAAAAAGAGGGCCCGAGATCACTCTTCAGGGGACTGGGTCCAAATCTCGTTGGAGTTGCACCTTCAAGGTAACTACTAACAATCTGTTTGTGGATTATGACTCCATGATCATGATTTTAAAAATGTGGGCCACACGTGACACTGACATTCTTGAAGTGTCGTGTATAAATACTTTGTTGGCTCCTGTCCTTTTGTCCTCTGTGATCTTTTAAAATGGAATACCTCAGCTGACTAGTCAGGGGGGGGGAAGAAGGAACTGGCCCTATGAAGTACTACGAATACACCATGGTGTGATGGTGTGACAGTCTGCCCCAAGATGTCCAAACATGCCACGTGAGCTCGATGTGTGTTGCAAAAGCAACCCAGAGAAACACATTGATGTCACAGGAGTGACTTCCTAGGCAAAGAACATAGAACTAGAAGTTCACCATGCAAGCCACCTAAATACTGTCAAAGAATCACATTTAACAAACCAAAGTACATTAGATTAGATAAAAATTGACATGGCACAGTTGAGACTTTAAACCCAGCCGTCTGAATGTTTTGAATAACGGCAATAAAGGAAGTTCTGTGAAAAGAAAGTGCTCTGTGCCCAGTCACCAAACAGCATGAGCCCTTATGGCAGTTTAAGCAAACAGCCTTTTCAGCAGGGTGGAATGAGGAAACAGCCACAGCTGTGGGGAAGCAAGAGAGCAGCCGTGTGAATCATTTGCACTGCAACAAGGGCTTTTTTTGTGTGTTGCTGCTGCGCTTTTTTTGGGGGTGGGGCGGGGGGCTGTTTTATTCCTGTGTCCGTCAGCTTCCACGGCTGTTCAGAGAGACTAGAAGGGCATATCTCGATCCAGCTGCTTATTCAGCTTGTTCTGATGGTGGAACACCAGAAGCCTGTTCTAGAAGCACATCAAAAGAAGGGCAGCAGTGTGGAACAGACAGCTCTGGACTCTGTAGCCCTTGACCACAAGGGTAGTTGCATAAACATGGCCAGAGATATAAAAAAGCAAACTAAAACGCGATTGAATTAAATGGCTTAAGGCAATGACTAACTGGTGTCTGGTTTTGGAAATTGTCTCATGTTGCTCTTTGTATCTTGTCTTTGTTGTTTATTTTCAGAGCTGTGTATTTTGCTGCCTATTCCAAGTCCAGGGAAACGTTCAATAACGTCTTTGTGCCTAACAGTGGGCTTGTACACATGTCCTCAGCAGGATTTGCAGGTGAGGGTTAGCCTTGCAAAGTCTCTCTTAAGACAATGTGTTTCTATAGCAACATTCACTTTTACAGCAAATAGAAAAAAACAAGCTAAATTAAACAAGTTAAATTAAATGCTTTGCCTACCAAAACAGCTTTTATCACAAACTCCCTGATGAACCCTATCTGGATGGTCAAGACACGGATGCAGCTGGAGAAAAAGTAAGTGGACACCAACTGTGGCATTCATGGTATCCTCCTTCAGATGTAGAGCCTCTTCCTCTCTCTCTCTCTCTTTCTGTCTGTCTTTATCTCTTTGTCTCTCTCTCTGTCTCTTTCTTGGTATTGCCGTGCAGTTCATTAGCATCACAACCTTGCACTTTCGTCAGGTTACAGTCAGGTTACAGTGGATGGGAAACCAAATATTTATCAACCATTCTCCCTGGCTTTACACCTGAGCCTGTGCCTACGTGCAGATTGACCTTAACCCCATGTAACCCAAGCCTTTGATGGGCGGGTGATGCTAAACCAATTAGGACTGTCCCTCTCTTATACAAGTATCATCATTAGCATGTGACCAGTGCTGTTGCTCTATAAATACCCACCTTGACGCTGGCAAGAGCCTTGCAGGGCAATCTATATTTACCCAGGAAAGTGCAGATGTCATTAGGCTCTTGCAGCAAAAGTATGTCAGGGCTGTAGATCGCTCAGTCCACTCCTGTTTTCAAATGTATGGCTTCCCGCGCAGAACCCTCCTACTGTGTTCCAGAATAGCCCTTCCAGAAAGCCATAAACAGTAAAAGGCATCTCTAGAGGGTGGTTTTAAAATTGACAAGTGTAATGGCTAGTTTCCAAGAGGGGGCACCCACAGCCAAAATAAGTTTGATGCTGTTTATTTATTTAATGATTTTTTTTAAACAGACAAACAAAAAAAACCCCGAATGGCTCATTTGTTGACTCAAATATTTCTACCCTTCCCCCGCAGAGCAAGAGGAGAGAGGAGGATGAACGCACTGCAATGTGCACGATATGTTTACCAGACGGAAGGGGTGCGTGGCTTCTACCGGGGCCTGACAGCATCGTACGCCGGCATCTCGGAGACCATGATTTGCTTCCTCATCTACGAGACGCTAAAGAAGCACATGGCCGAGCAACGGATGAGCGTTGCCAAGACGGAAGCCAACAAAGGAGCATCGGATTTCCTGGGTCTCATGCTGGCCGCTGCCTTTGCCAAGGGCTGTGCCTCCTGCGTAGCATATCCACACGGTACGCCTGTGGCCACAGGCCAGTTGTCAACTGTTCCACTGCGATTAGTGCCCAAAGTGTTTTATCAGTGGTGCATGTCCTTTCCTCCAGACTTTGCTCTTTTTTTTTTGCTCTCCTCTTCCTGTCTGTAAAATGAATTCACAAAATCACCACCCAACTGGATTTAATTGAAATGTGTGTTAAATAAACGCATATAGGCTAAATACAGTAGACCTGGAAAAAGACCAAATATATAGCAAATCCATTTACATTTATGCATTTAGCAGACGCAAAGCGACTTACAATTTGTCAACTATCAATTGTTAAGGGCCAGTCTCCCCTAGAGCAACTTAGGGTTAAGTGCCTTGCTCAAGGGCACATCGGTGGCAGCTGGGATTTGAACCCACAACTTTTCACGCTGTACTTGCACGCTAGCCAGGTTCCTTAACCACTACGCTGCCCACAATCCTACTACCCTCACACCCAAATTCATATTTAGGTGGACAATTTGCACGAGCTGTTGAGAGCTCAGGCTTTATCCTTTAATATTCCTGAACCTGAACATATATTGCATTAGTGCAACAATGTTGGCTTCAGTGAATTTAGTGAAGCTAAACTAGTTGTGATTTAGGTTTTAGGTTTTCCATCAAGATTTAACGGCCATCCCTCTCCCCCTTTCACAGAGGTCATCCGAACAAGACTACGAGAAGAGGGCAGCAAGTACAAGTACTTTTTCCAGACGGCACGTCTGGTGGCGGTGGAGGAGGGCTACGCCGCCTTTTACAGAGGACTCATTCCACAGCTCATTCGACAGATCCCCAACACGGCCATCACGCTGTCCACTTATGAGCTCATTGTCTACCTGCTGAAGGAGTCCAATTGAGGGCTCAGATCATACCCTTGCCCTTAACACCCTATGTCCTCAACCCCCCATCCTGCAACCCCACCTCCTTCCCCTTTCCATCAGGGCCCTGGACCAGACAAAAGGATCAAGCCAGAGACTGTAGACCCTGCAGATGAGGTGGCCTGAATGTACATCCTGTTGTAGCAGGTGTTTTTTTTTTTTTTTTTTTTTTTTTTGCTTGAGTGGGGGATGTAGGCTTGAGTGGATACCCAAAGACTTTCAAAGCCCTTTTTTTTGTTTTTGTATCGCTATATTTAATTTAATGGATGCATCCATAAGGACTTTGCAAGATATTAAGTTTGTAAAGAGTGAATATGGTACATAAGAGAGTTGAAGATGCCTATGGACAAGAAACTACTACATAGTTGTACAGAGAAAAAGAGATGATAGATTATCTGTCAAGATGGAACTTTTAAGTTAACTAAATTATTGTTATATCATTACTGTTGCCAGTTGCTGTCTCTTATTTCCGTCTCTGTTCTTCCTATCAGTGGTAAATGTCTGAAAATGTTATGACCACTGCCTGTTGACCTGTAGAATTGGATAGGCTAAAATAAGGGTATGCTATCAGTGCTATCAGACATGTCACAAATTCACCACATCATGTTGGAGCTGCTAGCTCTTGCATGAAAGGTCAAGAGTTGGACTAAACCTTCAACAACTGGTTTCATTTCCTATAAGTTAATCAAATAAATTTGTATATTTTGTTTGTGAGCAGCATCAGTAGTTCTTTTACAAAAAATGCATATTTAACCAGTGGTTGAATAAAAAAACACATTGGTCAAACTTTCATCTCATATTGCGTTTGTGACCTGAGTTCTTGACAACACGTGTTAACTTTTAATTTCTGTCTCCTGCCATCCTGCTCACAGCTACATAATGAAGACATTAGGGATTAACAGCCCACTCTGGGGATGATGGTGTGTGAAGGTGGTTTTATAGTGAACATCTTGGCAGCACACACAGTAAATAGGAACTCAATGTTCCAAGAACTCATTACTCTTTCCTTAAATACAACACGGACAGCAACATATGGAACTTGTTTAATTCTAACAGCTTGCACTCCATAAGGAGATGTGATGTAACCTCAGGTCTGTCTTGAGTGTCTCACCGTTAATCCAATAAGCTGATTAAAACAAGCTTGTGTTCCACTCTGATAGCTGTGCTGTGCTGCTGTAGTGTCCTGATTCCATTGGAGGTGATGAGCTTAATGCCTCCATGTCTGGAAAGCTTCACTGTGATTTAAAGGAATATTAATGACCCTGAGTTGGGAAAACAAAGTGAAAACACTCCCCATGGTCATGTGCAGCTGCATGTATTCACAATTAGCCATGGGAAAACTGGACATGGAGACATATTTTGAAGAAACCCTATGATGTTTTTTGGATGTAGAACTAGTAGACGAACTACCTAAAAGGCAAAAAACCTTCCAAACCTTTTCCCACAGCCCTTCCTAGCAATGCTGAAAGATGCTAATTAGGGTTTGATGACATCAAGTGAGCTGGCAGGCACTGTTGAAGTTAAATGAGAAATCTAGTGGGCTATAATCCATAGCCCTTTTTTTTTTAAGGTCACAGAGCGCTGTCTAAAGGAAAAAGAAAGAGACTGACAATAATTGACCAAAGACCAGCTAAAATGAACTAAAAAGTGAAACTGAAAATGAGTTTTTGTGCCACACTAAGTTAGTTTTAATGTCAGTTCACTCTTTGGTCTATGTTGATTCATTTTTTTTTCTCTTCGTTCTCTTTTTTCCTGACCTCACTGTGTGACGGGGCTATTGATTAATTCACACGATTTCTCCCTTAAATGGCCCCTCATGCTTCAGATCATAATCAGGAGTAATTCCCTATTAATGACGAGTTGTAACCAAGAGTAATTCCCTATTAATGACACAAATTAATTTTCATTAGCAGATAGTCACTACAGTCCTGACCAGATACTATAGATGACACACAACCCTACACCTAACACTAGATGGTGCTTCAGTAGCTCATGGTGTCCATTCATTTTGGCCTGCACAAAAATACAATACCCCGCCCCCCAACATGTGTAAAGCTATGTTATAATAATTTCCATTTAAAATGAGGACAAAAACCAGACTGTCAAATCCCCTTTGTAATTGTGTCATCTGTGGGTGAGATTACCTGGTTTAGGAACATCCAGTGTTCTCTGTGTATTACAACTTAACTCTCTGCTTTAATGAGATTGAGATCACTTTAGTCGTCAGATTAGGGACTATAGGAACAGGTCATATTTAAGAAACATAATTCATGTCAATAAGTAAGTTTATTTGTATCATAACATACAACACACATGTATTGGCTTCTGTTTTTTTTTGCTTTTACCGTTGATATGCCACCCTGGTAACTATGCTTAATGCACTTTAACTGCACATTAACCATATGGGCAATTCCACAGAAAGAGAACTTTTTGTTACATCCACAATGCCAGTAAAAAGCCATGGTATTTGTATGGCGTGAATGATAAAGTGAAATGTTTTTACTACTTTTTCATGCAAGTTCTACAGCCAAAAATAGCGAGTGCTCAAATTTCATGTAATCATTAACGTAATACAAATACCATGGCATTTTATTGGAATTATGGAAAAGTAAATTTTCTGTGGAACTTTCCATATTCATAACACCACAGTAGCAGTGAATGTTTGAATGATATCAGCATTCCTGAGATGAGACACGTCATTTCATTTGTCTATTAAAAAAACAGTACACACACAACCATCCTGGATATTAAACAGATGTAAAAAAAATTTAGGCTTTACATGACACATTGATATGCTTGACTAGATACATCAAAGTATTGAGAAACATATTTCTGTCTACATGTCTACAATCATCAATCTTTCAGCCAGATGGCTCTGTATTTACATCTTTAAATACACACAGATTCAGTGGCATTCTGTGATTAAAATTTGATGTTGAGTGGCAGTCTCATAAATCTGTCCCGGAAACTTTAGGCTACATGTGAATGTACTTGTAAAGTCATCTTAGGTTCAAGAAGATGTGGGTAATAACAGTACACCAGCATGGGGATTATTGAAGTCAAAACTACAAACTACTAAAAAACAAAACTACAACAACATTGGCCAGAGGTCAGTGGTTTGGCCATCAAGAGAGTGACAATTTCCTGAGAAACAAAAAAAAAGTCAGACATGTAGCAGTACCTCAAATCTAAACTGAGCAAAACTAAGGCGCAAGAAACAAACATCCAAATACATACATTTCAGGTCTGTGGTGGATGGATTCTAACCTGGAATTCTAGTCAAGCAGGTGTTTTTGGCAGTTTGCAATTCTGCCTTCAACAAAGACCTGTGTACAACCCCCTCTACTGGGCAGAGGGACTGGCCCCAGGCTCTGGATGACTCTCCTCTTCTCTCTGTGGTTTTACACAACTCTTACTGATGGACAGGAGGTCTCGAAGCTCCTTATTCTCAATCTGGTTGACAAAAAAACACAAAAATTAAGTAGGCCAGTTCTTACTTTGTGCTAACAACAAACCACTTAATAAGAAAAACCATTGACAAGAGGAATTGATAATGTCAAAGGCATACGAATTCCACTGAACTGAAGCATTTGATTCCTTGTTCTATTTGATTCTCAACTGTATTGACACATAATTTAATAAGTTTGATTTGTTTAAATGCCTAATGGACACTTGTGATACCTCAAGCTGTGCTAGTCTCTCTTGCACAGAGCAGTAGTGCTGATCATCCACCTGCACAGCTTTTCTCATCACTTGGCCCATCTCACATATCCTCTCCAGTTGATTTTGGACCTCCTGACAGAGAAAAAAAACATGAGTATGACAGGACAATAATGTAACATGGAAGTAGATGAAGACAGAATGAATGCAGACCTTGGCATGGTCCTCGTGAAGACTTAACACGGGTTTGGTGTCCATTGTTTTCTTTCCCATCATCAGCTGAAGCATCTGTTTGCGATATCGACCCATGATCAGCTCCAGTGCATACTGGTGCTCCTCCAAAGAGAGCCAAAGCTCTGTTGGAAATACAGAGAAATGCAACACCTGGTTTCATGTTTGTTGTAAAGAATAAGCTCAAAGCTCTAAGCTCAAAGTACAGGAAAAAATAACCCCAATTCAATTTTGTGTTTTCACACAAGGCTAATGTTACTGCTACTAGAACATGTTGGGGAATAACTGAACTCATACTAAAATGAAGCACTAAATAATCACAGTTCATAACTAAACGCTCTTTCACAAAGGTATAAAAATAGCATCATACCTCGATTCTCCTGCTGCAGTTCTTTGATCTGAGTGTTTTCCTGAGCAAGAAGTACATGTGGCTTGTATCTTGTCAGCTCCTGCATCTCGGAACTCTCCTCTATGTACTAAAACATAGCCAACAGTTCTGTAACTCATGCATGTTCATCTACTAAACAAAAGACCCAATGACTGGCAATACCAGTGTCACTGGCAAGCCATTGTGATTAGAAGTAATTACTTTTCTGTGCAAATGTAGTATGTAAATGCTGCCTAGCACTGTTTTGCTAAGGCTATGTATTGTTTAAGCTATCTGCACCAGTTTGTCAACAAAGTCCTCTAACAGCAGAGAGTTCATGGACAGGCTCTGCTATATGTACAGTATGCGTTAATTTGATCTGCATCGTAGCTCATGTTTGAAGAGCGGCTTTTACTTGTGTTTGAACCCATTCCGCAGTTAGCATTACGGAAAACGACAGCTCCATCGTGAAGACTAAAACGTTTAACTTACCTTATCTGGGAGGGCATTGCTGACTTCCTTCATGCTATTGACCCTTTGGCTAAGTGCTCCTGACTGTTCGATTAAACCTTCCGCTGCTGTGTCATGTTCTTTTAGCCGCTCCAGTAGGACACGAGCATCACCAAGTACCTTTTCTAATGTACATGCCATTTCTTTCTTGCAGAGAAGCACTCCGATGACAATCGCTAAACTATACGGATGTTAGCTAAAGAATATTAGCATAATTAACATTAGTAATGATAGTACCTTTGATAGTACCTATGTTAGCTTGTCAAAATATAAAATATTATATATAACTGTATAAATATCCCTAGCTTAAACAATTCAAATTAAAACTGTCTCAAGATTGCACATTCTACACCCATAAATGTGTTTGTTTTGGTGTTGTCTATGCTACCGGCTACTGTATACTACCTTGCCTCCGCTACTTTATTTTGACGTCAGGACGCATACTGGTAACGCAACTTCCGACTTGAGCTGCGACTGACCCATAGATAGTCAGGCCTATGTATTTTCTAGACAACGCTTAAAAGAGTAATGGCTAGATGTGTCAGAGTTAGTAAGGAAAAATCTAATATTGTTCCTGTGAAGGTAAAGAGATGCAGTAGCCTTGTCTCCAGAAGTGGGAGTAAGAAAATTATTTGGTTTTGGTCACAAAATAACTACCTAGTCTTTGCTTATAGGCATGCAAAGCCGTACAATCACCACGTGGACATTACTGGCAGTACTATCTATGCAGTTGGCCTATGTTCAAGCCCAAAATAGAACAGCAAGTGCATCTTCTGGATTACTATATCATTCGAAGCCAATTTGCGCATGATATTAAAGCTAACGTTAATCATGTGATGGACTGGGCCTACTCCTGAAGGTGACATATTTTCTGCATGCAATGTCCTGGTTTAGTAGTCATGCAAAGTTTTTTTTTATTTTCTACTGGCTCAACTCTTGTAATTCTATTGGTTGACAGTATTAATTCGTTTTACTGTACAGTAGATCATTGGGGGGACATATACCCTAAATGGCTTTTCAACTCATCTGTTAACATTATAATATATTGCAACATATTGATAATAAAATTAATGCAAGTTGCTCGGTTGCTCTTTTGCAATGGCAGCCTTTTCCTTCACGCCTCCCGCGCAGTTTTCTTTAGCCACACCCCCATCTTGGACAAACAACATGGAAGGCTGATAAGTAACACTGGCGTTAACTATTCGCATGCAGCAAAGTAACGTTAGGTTACAAACACTAAAAGTAAGTAAACATTAAGTATAATACAATATAGTACCAACAAACTCGCGTGTGTTAAGGTGGGCCACATGAGTGCAATGCTTTGTATCTCATCACTCGAGACAGGACTGCCTCATTTGCTCTTAGCTAACTTAGCAAAGTTAGCAAACCGACAAGCTAATGTTAGCGTTGTTACAAAATTCGAGAGCTAACTTGTCTTTACCACTTTTCATATGTAGCCGATTCTGACGTTTTACTCTCTCCACACCTTAGTCATACATTTGAGTATCTAAACAAGTAAAATTGCATGTAGTAACTGGTAACGTAAGCTGTGAAAGGTAGCTAACTCACTAGTGTGTGGTGTATGTTACCATCCTCAAAATGCCCGTATCATGTTTTGTAAGCCATGTCGATTTTGCCATTGTATCTGGTCTCTGTCGTGATTTTGCTATCACGCCTAGAAGTATATGTTGCTCCCTTAATGTTAAAACTAAGCAGACACGGATGGAAGGGACGTGAAGGGCAATACAAACTAAATGTCTATAGCATTAGCCATTCATAATATATGTAATAGTGTGAATGTTCATACGGCGCTATGTGAATATATTAATGAATTATACTAACGCATGTCACAGCCTGCGATTAGTGCTTAATTACAGGGCACAATTAACTTTCTAGGCTAACGTTAACTTGGTGGCAGTGGCGCGTGTCATACATAGGGTACTATGTGTGGAATGCATACTATGCCAATTCCATGCACTCATGAAATGCAACACACTCACGCGTGTGCCTGGATTTTACCGCTTACTTAGCTTCGAGTGATGTTGTAGTTTGTAATGGAATGTAAATGAATGGGGGGGGGGGGCATCTAATATTTAAACATCAAGGCAACTGAATGTTACTACTGGTGTGGTTTGGCTATGCATGGCGCATTACAGTCAAATAGCTGTAAGGCCTTAAGGTCAAGGAACTTCCTTTCATTGCATTATATACCTTAGAGCTCTCTGCTGCAGTTATTTACATGTTTTCTTAGATGAAGCCAGAGTGATCATATTTTGTGAACATAATTATTAGTCTATCCAATAAACCTGAAGTTTCCGCTCAGCCACTTTTATTTGCAAAGACACCTGAGGCTGAAACTAAGGTTTACTGAGTTTATTGTTTTATTTCAGTGTTTCGTTGTTTCCGTGTTTTAACTCAGTGGTGCTGAAAATAAAAACAGGAAATGATGCCTATTTAAACATGGGCAGTTTACATACTTGCACAGGGTTAGCAATAGGCATAGCATCAGAATGTACCATATTGAAACACACATTTCAACACAAACACACATTTTCCATATTTTTTTGTGCTGGCATGTATAGCACATTATTCATGTACAAGTTGCAAGATAAAACACTTGAACTGTCTTGCAGCCCTGAATTTATGTTTTTTTTTCTTTGTCTGCAGCTGTTTCGGACCTGAACATGGAAGAGTCCAGTAAAGAGCGCACAAAGACCTGGGGTTTTCGGCGCACCACCATCGCCCGTCGGGAATTCCTGGATGAGGTCGGAGAGTTTTTGCAGGAATCCAAACCACCACCACCTCGCCGAGGAGGTCGCCAGCCCAGGGGAAGGAGCCGGGCCAGGCAGGCCGCTGAGACAAAACCAACGAGTAAGAGGGCCGGGGGGAGCAGGAAGAATGCCCTTAATGCCTCCCTTGATTCTGCCACTGCTGACACCACAGCTGAGGCAAACTGTGAGGCTGCCTGCTTACAGGCATCAGAAACATCTGAAAGTGAGGCTGTGAAGACTGCGCATGCCGAGAAGCATTCACAGAGTGACGGGACAACGGATAGTGAGGAGATAAGTCTGCAAGAGTATGCAGAGAGGCTTAAAAGACGCAAGCAGCTCGAGGACAAAAAGACTGCTGGTAAAGCAGAGCAAGAGGCAAAGTCCAAAACAAATGGTGCGAAAAGAGAGATTATAGAGATAGAGACGTCAACAGAGGATGAGGATGTAGTTGTTAGACAAATAGGTAAGCTGCAAACAGCAAGGGCCGGATCATTGCAACCTAGTTGTGCAAATATCAAAGACAACACGCCGGCCAATAGGAGCCAGAGACCAGCCAGGGTGGTGCGGAAATCCACTTCCAGGTTCCCCGACACTGAGGAAGAGAGGAAGGGAGTAAGGAGGACGAAGCAGAGGCCGTAGGATTTGAGAGTGAGGACACTGACCCTGATGCTGTGTATTGCCTCTGTCGACAGAAACACAACAAAAGGTATGGACCAGTGGTCTCACATGTTGATTACCGTTTGTGCCTTCAAGAATGCCAGTTTTAGTCAAATTAAAAGAGAACTCTGGTGCATTCATCCTATTGCTCTGTTGTAAGAGGTCTTCACATAATTTCATTCAGTATAAAATAAGGAAAATGAGCTAATGTACTCATATCATAAAAGACAGACAAAACATGGCTATCAGGGCAGATTCTTAGCCTGGCCATGCCTTCCTATGCACTTCCACTTGATTATCATCTCTTCATAGTGCTAGTCTGGATTTGATCCCATTGAGCTTGTCTCCATTGGCATTTTTACCACATCCAATCAGTGACAGAGGGGAGGCGTTGTGAATGCAGGGCTAGAATGCTATCAGTCAAGGGCTGATCCAATCTTTTTAAGCTTACACTGCTCCAGCAAGCAATCATTTCTCACCACCGAATGACCAGACCCTCTGTACGAAACGAAGTGTAGAATGAGTGGCTGGATTTATGACCAGGCAAGCAGATTCTATATGTTAAAATAAAGTAGTAGTAGTATAGTACTTTATTTGTCAATTTCTTCACATGTGCAAGACATACAAAGGATTCGAAATACGTTCCCCACTCCCCCGGTAGGGCTGCATCGGAGAGGCGCCACCTGTGTTTTAATTTTGGGGATGAAAGGCACTATACAGCATTACATGAGGAGAGAGGAGGAGAAAAAAACGCACCTCCAGACTGAGCTCCAGTGGGGAGCACAATGTAGGGGAGCAAAACAACACCTCAGCACACATAAGCACATATCACATAAGATACATGACTTGCAACAGGGAAGGGAGAAAGGGCAGGGGGCGGAGGGTGGGGGTTGGAAATAAAAGTTAGCATGGACAAGCTGCGTCCGGACCTGCAGCCAACGTTGCGCTGGTCACAGATCCACCTGTCACACTGGGGGTATGAAGCGGCAAAGGTGTGGGGTGGTGGGTGAGGGTGGTGATTGCATATCAGTAGAAGTGTATGTAGAAGTTTGTGTGTGTAAGGCCTTGAGAGTTGCTTCTGCTGGCACCCAATCTATGAGCCTCAGTACGCAGGGTGACATAGCGATAACACAGCCAGTAGCCATGGAGACAACCTTGATCAGAACCCAGGCAGAGACAATCCTCCGGTGTCTTTGGGAGGTGGGGGAAGGGAGGCGAGATTGTCTCCTCGCCTTCATCTCCAGGGGAGTTCTTTTCCAGCGATGGCCCACGCTGATTAGAGAGGCCGAAAGCAGATAGGATTGGAGTTGTTTGGGTTTTAGGGTGAGAAGCTTTCCATTTTTCAAACTTCTCTACGTCCAAACTGGGCTCCAATTTTGACCAAATACTTTTGTGAAGCAGTGAGTTCTCTGAATGAAGACTGAATGTCTTCAGTGTCCTCCACGGAAAGAGCCGCCAGACACACGACCCGCCATCTCTCCCATCCGTCCATCATGTAGCCAGCTGCAACCGTTCCGGCAGGACAGTCAGGTTCCCCCGAAGAAGATGGTGTCAGTTACATTTAGAGACCAGTTAATCAAATCCATAATTTTCAGTTTGGAGAGCAGGGTCGAGAGAGTCTCTCAAGACAGATTTAGTCGAGACGAAAGAAGCAAAGCAGGTAAGATAAGGGGAGGAAAGGGAGAGACGAAGAATGCGACCAACTCCGCTGAAAGCCAGACCACAGGTCCCAATTGAAAAAAGTTTGAGAAACACTGATGTTAAAAGTGAGAGAGTATCACGTTGAGGTTAATGTTCCTGTTGTTAATTTAATAACCACGCAAAACTGGTACTGAAGAATCTCGAATAGAATCAAATTGAGAATCAAATTGAATTGTGACCTTGTGGATCGGAAACGAATCAAATCAATTTAGTAAATTAGTAATGATACACAGCCCTAATTGGTTGTAGGTTTGTACCTTGAGAGGAAGAGTCTACTATATCAGTGTTCCTGTGTCTGTAGAATAGTCACAGTATGCCTGTGTTTCCACTGTGATCCTGTTATCTTTTCTGTGAACTCCTTGTGTGTGTTTAGGTTCATGATCTGCTGTGATCGCTGTCAGGAGTGGTTTCATGGGGACTGTGTAGGCATCTCGGAAAAGCGTGGGCGGCTTATGGAGAAGAACGGAGAGGACTACATCTGCCCAAACTGTAGCCCCTGTCCCAGTCCTGCACCCTTGCAGACTGTGCAGACCACCCTTTCCGCCACAGGGATGAGTTCTGCATCTGAGAGTGTCACAGTGGTGTCTACTTGTGAAAATAGGCCGAGTGAAGATGAAGGCATCAAGGGAAAGATTAGAAAAGCTAGCAGCGAAGGAACAAAGAAGAAACTTAAAATATTCCAGCCGGTAAAACTGTTTCTATTCTCTTGATGCATATTTTACTAATGTCACTTGCTAGAGGTAAAACACAATGGGGTAATGAAATGTGAGAAAAAAATGAATGTGTGCGTCTTATCTGTGTATGATGTCAAGTTTCTTAACAACAGATGGGTTGGAATTATTTTTTTTTAATGTGAGTTCATGTTTGTACCCTGTACTAGATCATAACTAGATAAGTCTCCCAACAGGGCATGGCGAGAGCTGTTATGCAGGAGGAACCGACTCTCTCCAAATGCATTGGTCCTGGCTGCACGAAGAATGCTCTACCTGACTCCGTGTACTGTGGTCATGACTGCATCCTTCGACATGCTGCAGTAGCTATGAAGAGTCTCTCGGAGCCAAAAACACCCAGTCGAGAGCCTCCGCCAGAGGCTAGTCCCGCACCAAAACCACTCAGTAAACCAACCCTTCTCTCAGCGCTCAAGGTAATTTATGGCCCTTTTGTTTAGGTTGACAGGGGGCACATTGTAAAAGTTCACTTCTGAAAAAAAAAAAAAACAACAAACAAACACATGACAACATATGATTAGCTTGTAGGCACATTTTTGAAACATTTTTTTCTGTTGTGATATGAATGGACTGCACCTGGCTGTTGTGTTGACTGCTCTCCGTGCATGCTTTCAGGCTCAGATGAAGCCTCTTCTGGGCAAGATGGCGAGAAAGAAGTCATCAGGAGTTGAGGTGGAGGATCAAAGTGCAGATAAGGAGAAAGAGGCTGCTGTGTTGCCCAGCACCCAGTCTGAGGCAGTGGGAGCACAGCAGAGTTCTTCCATAGGCTCGGCAGTTTTTTACAAGTCCAGTATGTATCACCTAATGGTACTCAAACCACGCACCTACAGTTACTTTCAGTCAAAATCACTTACATTTTTACCTGACAGTTCTTCGCTATATTTATTTGACTTCATATAACGAATTCATAAAGTAGACACACAACACCTGGAAGTTCCGACAAGGGACATATCCTCACACAAGTAAGGTCATACATGAAAATAAGACACCCACCCATAACACAATACTGCAAAACGATAGACAGGTAAGTATGCGTCTGCTAAGCTATCTGTTTTACATTTATAACACTCAGGTAAGTATCTATTAAAACGTTATAGGGGAGTGTCTTTTTAATACTCAGATACACAAACCAGCTTTGGTTTTGTAGTAATAAAAATATTTATTTTTGAATATGAAGGTCATCTATCCTCCCTTTCAAGCTGTGGTTTGAGTACAGCCTTTTATTATTGTCGCCACAGATTAACACTAATAGAATGTGAATAGAATGTGGCACCATACAGTTTCTCTGACTTTTAGGACGTATTTACCTCAGATATATTGTGCTGTTTTTATGACATTTTAGTTAAGTTGTGTTCACTTTCAACATGATCTTTCAACAAGTCTCATTCCAGTACAACTTAAAAAGTTCAACCAATGGCAGCATAGTAGCTAGCAACAACCTCACAGTATCAGCTCTGCATAATGTAGATGTCCTTGCAATTTGCAGTACATGATATCACTAAAATAGATCTTCTAGCATGCCATCGCTTCTGGACTTTATTTTGAAGTGACAGCCGTCTGTGTCAAGCAGCTATTTACATGCTATATACATTAATGGGATGAATATAGGCTTCATGTCTTCAGCAGTTTTCCAGTGCCACTGATCATTGTTTTGTTATGGTGACTTGGCTCTCACAAATATCTCTTTATCATGACCGTATACCATAATAATGTAGTTAAATTAATGATGAGAGAAGATTAGCAATTAAAGATTAGTCCATAAAATCTGGATACATACTTCACACTGTTCAAAAGAACACTGAACTATGAAAGTCAAATTAGGATGGTCTAAAATTTTAGGTTTGGTTTTTGAGCCTCACTAGCTAACTTGGAAAAGGCGAAGTGGTAATTTTAATTTAAAAAATTGTCTGTGAAAACTTTTTTAGATGGCATGTATATTCAGAAAAGCTGAAACCTGGTACCTTGCAAGAGGTAAAGTTACCTACCATCATCTTGTGTTTTATTTTGACACCCATGGTTACATAACCGCTAATGCTTCAGCCGTCCAATGATGCGTTTTGATTCCGCTGGAGCTACAGTTCCAACAGAATTTATGGAAATACCAGAATATAGAATGTTTCTGAGATGCTGACATTCTGATGGTCTGCGGAATATTTTTGAAAGGATGCAAAGCATTGCAAAATTACAATTGTATGGCATCATCTGCATGTACTTGCACATCTGTGTGTACTTGCAATCAAAGCATGGCCATGTAGATTATTTCTCTCTAGAACCCCCCAAAATCTCACACACTTTTCAAATCACTTGGTTCTTAGGGCAACTGGTGTCAGCTGCATTTGTTTTTACTATTTTTAATTTACTGGCACAGGTTTGTCTATTCTACTCTATCATTTAGGCTTTTATTGTCCATAGCCAATCCATAGGCAACTACTAGCCTCATCATTACTCTGTCCCACATGCAGAAAAGGAATTATGCTATTTGAAAATGGCTTATACACATAAACAGACTGAACTGTCAAACTGTCATCAGCTGTATTTAAAACGCACACAATGGAAATATGGTTTATATATTTCTGCCACATTTCTACCAAGCACAGTAGAAATATCCTGTTGTGCATAGGCCTACGATGCACAAGCACACTTTATTTGTGGGTGAAATGTGTTGTTTTTTCCCCCCCTTCCATTCTCGCTGCAAGAAGCTTTCATTTAAATGATGAAATGATTTGATGATGAGAGACAGAGGTTATCTGTTAAGGTATATCCTTCGCTACAAAAATACTATACAGGACTGATGCTCACATACTCTCTCTCTCCCACACTCTCCCAGTCTCACTGTCACTCATTCGCGTTGCCTGCCACTTGTTCTGACTGCTTCTCCCACTCGCAAGTGAAATGTGCAATCACTTCACTCGTGGTTGTCCCGGTGCCACTGTTTAAATACGGGAGACTCCCGGAGCGTCTGGGAGACTTGGGATGCCTGCTATGAAATGAGTAATTCACTACCTATATGACTGATATTTCACAACCCTGGACCACCAGATTCAGACCACCTGAAGCGAGCTTTGGATTTCTGGAGTGTTGTTTCTCTCTCCCTGAGTTGCATTGTGGATCCACACACAAATTCGTTCTTAATGATTTGACTTACTCAGAATTGTAGGTAAAGAAACAGCAAAAAGTTGTAAAATGTAGTTCGTTTTTTGTTTCAGGAGTAAGTACGCTGACAGTTGCATTTTGACACACTTCACATGACGGTCAATCTGTCAGTTTTTTTTGTATGGATGAACAGCAAAGCAGAAAGACATCCTTACATGTTTAACAGGCATGGCAAGCTGTGGTTGTGACTGATATGTGAAAGTACATCTCCCATGGAGAGAATGAGGAATCTTAGTCAGCATGGATGAAAATCAACTGCACACCACCTTGCACATTAACATATTTTATAACATAACTATTGCCCATTGTTTTGTTTTTTTTGTTTGTTTTTTATAAAAGAAATCACTTCATGTAGCACTGACACTTCAGTCTGAGTGCCCTCCGCTACGGTGGCATCCTGTTGGGAAACCCAACTGAGATCCAGAGCGTTACCAGATACAAAACAGCAGGCCTTTTGGACCCTTATGAAATGGAAGGAATTGTCCTGAAGAATTAAATACATATGCGTTAGAGGAAGTGAAAACGCACAGCTGCCTAACATAGGGTTAGTTGTATGTGTGAGAGTGTAAGCTGGAGTGGGTGTAAGACTGGCTGAGCACATATGGGGAGGGAATGTCAATGATTTGAGTGAAACAGCCCCGAGAAGCCCCACAGGATCAAACAAGTGGGTGTTGATGCACACAGCTGAGTTACCCTGGAATGTACACAGTATCCCTGCCAGTGAGCTTCGGAGTCTGAATTGCACTTGTGGAATGTCACCAAATGCCACTGTCTCTTGAGGAAGCCTTTGTGAAGTATGTGCTCAGAGACTCACAAGATATTTTGCCAAACTTTAGGCAAGAGGAGAATGCCTTAAAATTCCAGATACACACAAATGTGTTACGCGCGCGCACACACACACACACACACACACACACATACATACATGTATTTATTCACACACACTCACTTTGAGACATTTTATTGTGATAGTTGAACCAGCATGCATTGACACTGACATTACATTCAGTGTTAGGTTGGTTACATGCTCACCAACTGTGGGTGACATTTAGTGCAAGGGCCACTGAATTTCATTCAATTATTATTCAGGATTGCCACCTAGTGGTCAATGCTGGAACTTTGCATGCCGGAATGCATTTTAGTGTGATGCCATGGCTGAAGCACAAAAAACCAAAGTTATAGTTATCGGACTATCTTTTTATGCTCACATTTTGAACACACACATTTTTTCTGCATGGACTATGTAGTTTTCTGGCTTTTACACCTTTAGTCCCCCACACAACTATACACACACTGATTTTTTTTTCTGAATGTCAGGTTTTTTTGTCCTTTTTCAGCATCAATTTTTAAAAAATATATATATTTATTTTCACTTTTTTCTTTTCCTCAAATGTCAACAACTGTACAATGCTTGACAGAGAAACCTGGTGTGAATCTGTTCATAACCCTGTTTGAGGTCACCAAGTGCTGTTGGTGGGTAAATGAACAAGAAAATTTGATACAACAGACCGAATAGTGAACAGCAGCTAACACTAACTGAAATGGGCACAGAAACCCACTTTAGTTTTATTTTCTGATGCCTTGTTTAACGTTACCTGCTAGTTTAATAATCCGGTCTGATGTATCAAATTTTCTCATTGTTTTTTCTACAGACAGCACTTGGTGACCTCAGACAACAGGGATATTTAATCTAAGCCTTGCTAACATCTGGACCATATGCAGCAGTGGTCTTTTTCAGTACATTGTCTGGAATTTACTGAATAGTTTATTTTCTTATTCATTTAGAAAATCTGTGAGTCTTGGAGAAGCAGAAAAAGGGAATCATGTTATACGTTGTTGAACGGTAGACAGATAAAAATCATGATTAAAGAAACCATTAAGTGTAGGACAGGGCCAATCTGAACACTGTGCCACATCAGATTATTTGGGATTTGAATAGCTTTGATCCCTATGTCAGTCGTCTAGTAGCAGATGAGACAGCACTTTGTTATATCATCATCATCATCATGTTATTTTGATCTATGGATTAATAAGGTTAATAAGTTGTACAAGATTGTTTCCTGTTTGGATTTGGCACGATCACACCTGAGATCACACCTGTATGTCGCAAGACGGGTCCAGTGGTGCCAAATATGCCTTCACTCCATTTACCTTACCACCTACAAGCCTAATCGCCTCAGACTATTGCTGCTGCTTGTTGGCTACTGCCTAAGCTGTGGGCCTAATAGATGTGATTCTATAAAGAGGCTGTACAGTTAGAACTGTGACAAGCCATCTCTCCACCAACATCATGTTCAAGGTCACTGCAACAAGTATTGAATATGTAGAGAGTTACAGTGAGTAAATCTAAGCAAGTATACTGTATGTATCTACTGAACTAAGATACAGGCCCGCTGTTGTTTTCACTCCCATTTGTTTTTGAACCAAAGGGAAAATTTAACAATTTCTTGTATGCACACAAAAGGCTCTAATGTTTGTAAGCACATTTACCAAAACAATCCATCCACCTGACAGATGTGACATTAAGATTTATTGATTAAAAAACGTGAATATAGCACAGATGTGACTCAGCCTGGCCACAATAAAAGGATTAGTGTGCTGTGCTGTTTTGTGATACGGCACAATGCCACCACTGTCACAAGTTTGGGGGAGCGTGTAACGGGCATACAGACAGTGGGATTGTCCTCCAGGGTTAGACCCTGTGACCTAAAGGCAGAGGGCACACGGATACAGGCTTTGTCAATTCTGAACGGCATTCGCATTAAATAAACCTTATGTGTGCATAGAAGTCGTCTTAGAACTTTGCCTTCAACTTCTGATATCTGAATTTAAGCTGTGGCTTGGTTTAAGTTTTCAGATGGATTAGAAAATAGTTTTGTAGTCAGTTCTCTCATGAAATCAGACTTTTCGGTGGTGATGTGTCTACTTCATTTAAATTGCATACATCCTTTACCTTTAAATGAAATACTTCTGCAACATCTGCAGTGTAATCTGAATTAGAAATACCCCGTCCCTCTGCCCATTCCTCTGTAGCCACAGAAATTAAATAACCACACCCAACATTGCTCTACAAATATAAACATAGAAAATCATTCATAAAATGTTTATGTAGAAGTAAAATCATGTGTCATTGAGTATGCCTTCCCAAAGAGCAGAGTTTTCAGATACATAGTGCCTAATGTGAGGGGGAAGAGGAGTCCATATCTGTGGAGAATATGACTCAATACAATATGGTGTTCTTGAGGATTGAAAAGAGTGGAAAAGTGCAAAAATAGGAACTATGAGTTACGATTTCCTCACAATATGCTTATGAACTTGCTAACTGAAAACATTGTAATTGAAAAATAATTGAATGACCACATGCTGTACTTGGTGTTTTGTGATGCTATGAGGTTTCCTTTTGTTTTATTTTCAGATAAAAAAGCAGCTCTGAATATAGACTGTAAAACAGAAAGAGATGACCTTGGGAAATCCAAATCCCCCTCAGAGGTCAAACAAGGTCACACTGCACCAGCAAGCAGGATCATTCAGGCAGATTTCAACCTGCTGCCTCTGAATTCCAAACCAGCAGTGGAGAACTATGTCACGACTGGTTCAAAACAGACACATAGGGCTGCGTCCAGCGTCGACAAGGCCTTGCCTCTTCTTCCCCAAAAAACACGTGAACAGTCTCCTCCCTCCACATCTCCTACACCCACTACCCCTCCATGTGTCCCAGTTATGATCTCCAAGTCTCAGCAGAATTCCAAACCAGTAGTACAACTGGTTTTTGACTCAGCACCCTCCAAACATCAACCTACATCTGCACCCAATGTTGACAAGGCCTTGCCTCCACTTCCCAAAAAATCACCTCAGCCGTCACCTCCCTCCACATCTCCCTCATCTCCTACTACCCCTACATGTGCTCCGGTCACGGCCTTCAAATCTCTGCAGAATTCCAAACCAGCAGCAGTACAGCTGGTTTCCGACTCAACAGCTCCCAAACAGCAGCCTAAAGCTGCACCTGACGTCAACAAGGCCTTGCCTCCCCTTCCCAAAAAATCACCTCAGCCGTCCCCTCCCTCCACATCTCCCTTATCCCCCTCCATTTCTCAGCAGGGACCGCAGACCCCCCAGATGCCCTCAGAGCAAAAGCCTAAGCCTAGTATCCAGATCAGGCTAAATGTCCGCCGGTCCCTCACTGATATGCTCTGGAAAAGGTAAGAGAACAGAGAAAAGTTGACACAAAGATCTAAGATGTCTTATTCCACACCTGTCTGGCAGCTCACAGTCCGTGTCATCTTTCAGTGTCACTATTTCTTATTAACATGAAAATGGGGAAAAAATTAATGTGTTGGCAGAGTGCATGTGCACACACACACACACACACACACAAAAGAAGATAAATAATCTCCCTTTGAGTTCATTTAACTGTTGGAATGTAATTTGCAATTCTAGTATGCATTTGATTCCTTGATAAGATTTGCCAAGTCCATGAACATGTTGTACTTATCCTCATCCATACTGCGTTCACCAGGGTGAGTGACAGTGACGATTTATCGTTGCCCGAAAACGAAGTTGGAACTGTGGCAGTGAATATTGAGAAAGCAATATACAACATGTACAATTCAACTGACAGCAGGTACAAGAATAAGTACAGGCTGATAATGTTCAACTTAAAAGACCCAAAAAACAAGGTGAGTTCAGTACCACTTTCCTTGATGTTCTGTTAAACAATGAACTGTATTATGTTACAGCACCTTGTAACAGTAGCGTGGCGGAACTGGTGGTACTATTTATGATATTTCAAAATGTCATATTCATCTATATTTTAAAATGTACAGCAGCAAATATAGGGAATTCTTGATTTAGTCTAAAGAGAGTGTTTTCACGGTCGCTGACAGCTAAGACATTTATTTTCATTTTCAGGTGCTGTTCTATCGGGTGATCAAAGGAGAGATTTCACCATCAAAGCTAACCAGACTCAGTCAGGATGAATTGCAGGCCGGGGAGCCATCACCACCAAGCATCAGCGAGGCGCCTGCGGTAAATTACTATCTTTGGAAGAGAAAGTGTGTTTGGCTAGTGATTGCCTTGCTTTTGATTGCCGTCTCATTTTCTGTTAGGCTCACCAGAGCTCTCTTGCGATAGAGGAGGGGAAACAAGACTTAAAAGAGGAGTCGTCTGTCAGTGTGGCAACGGAGAAAAACACACAGTTGTCTCGTGTAGCAGCATGCAAGTCAGAGGACTCACCGCTGCTCTCAACACCCTCTGTGAGAATCTCGCTTTCTCTCTCTCTCTCTTTTTCCACTCGTTTTATGGAGATTCATTGTAAAACATTACGCCGTATGTCTTGTTTGTTTTATAACAGCAAAATTCTGGGATCAAGCAAAATCAACCAGCCAAAATGCCATCTGTTGCAATTCCTGACATTATCAGCAGCATGCTGAATGATACAACATCAGAGCACAAAACCCATCTCTTTGATCTGAAGTGCAGGATATGCACAGGTAAGAAAATTATGCCAAAAAACAACCATCAACTAAATATAGCTGTTTCAGGAACAATACAATTCTTTCATGTTTTGTTTTTTTTTGTCCATTATAGGTCAGATATCAGCTGATGGTGATGATGAGCCTGCATCGAAGAGGCTGAAGAAATCAGAACCTGAGGAGAGACCAGAGAAACAGGAGACGTCTCACAAGGAGAGGCCTTCTAAGATTAGCCGTGGAGCAGAGAGGAGGGCGGCACCAGTCGTCGTACCACGTGTCAAATCACCAGTTATGGAGTCCCCAGCATCCCCTGTGCCTGAGGACACTGCAGACACTGGGGAAGAGTCCTCAGACTTCACCCCCATTGTCATACCAGAGGTGTCCATTGTGTCTGTCACAAGACAGGACCCGCGCACCGCTGCATTCCGTCCTACTGTTAAACCCAAATTATACCAACCAATTACACCATCACCACCCACCACACCAGTAATCAGTGAGTCTAAACCACTTCCACCACCACCTCCCCCTGCTGTCCCAAAATCCATCCTGACGAAACCCACAGGATCATCTGTCAGACTTTACTCTACCTCCCGGCCACCCACAAGGTGTTTGCTCTCACTTATCTTGGCATTTAATGACTTTAACATTGAAAAAGAAATGTATTTTCTAACAGTGTTTGTGACCTTCTGTTTATCTCCCTTTGTGTTATCAGTGTGGTGTCCTCTATACCTCCTCTGGACCAAGACACACGTAATTTTCTTCTAAGGCAGGAGACGATATGGAAAGGCTTTCTGAACATGCAAACGGTTGCTAAATTTGTCACAAAGGGTTACCTGGTTTCAGGATCCTCCAAATACCTGAGTGAGGTTAGGCCACAATTCAGTTAATGCTGATTCTCTTTTTTTTAAGTATTCTCTTTTTTATCACGTTGATAATTCAACAATATAATAGTATGGTTCAGTTGAAATGGATTAATACAGATTAAAGGAATGAGATTACAAAACACACCTGTTACATTTTCGTGTAAGGTCATTGTATGTTTCTCTGTAGAAAGTGCTTATAATCAACCTCATGTTATATAAAATAGGATATCCCAGACACAATTCACATTGGGGGTCGGATATTGCCTCAAACAGTGTGGGAGTATGTGGAAAGAGTGAAGACATCTCCCTCTAAAGTAAGTCTGCCAAGCTTTGCTCTTGAACTTTTTTATTAACACTTACTGAACAGTCACAACACATTTTCTTCCCTTATTTTCAGGATTTGTGTTTGATTCGTTTTCAACCAGCGACGGATGAAGAGGAAGTGGCGTATGTGTCTCTCTTTTCGTATTTCAACAGTCGCAGGCGTTTTGGTGTGGTTTCCAACCACTGCACGTACATCAAGGACTTTTACCTCATTCCTCTTGGAGCTCACGAATCTTTTCCCTTACAACTTCTGCCGCTTGAAGGACCAGGTTAACACTGAATTAGATAATCTCTCCAGTTAAACCTTTAATCTTGTTTTGGGTTTCCAGAATACCACAAACTGTGTTTTTGTACCAAGCATTTTTTTTTAATTGGTGTTTAATTTTCGTCTTTTACAGGGTTTGAGCGGACTCGTCCAAATTTGCTACTTGGCTTGGCTGTATGTCAGAAACCAAAGCCTTCTGAGAATTTGAAAGAAGAAGTTGATGAAACAAGATTCAAAACAAAGATTACTGTAGAGTCATCTGAGATTGGTTTTCCTGCTGCAAAAACAGTCACTGCTGGCGAGAAACCATATGACTGCCAACCTTATGACCCAGAGATCCCGTTCTGCACAACCCCCCCTGGGTCTCCTGACTCTTCCTCCTCAGGCTCCGTGTCATCTCCATCTGATTTAGCACAAACTGTTCTGTCCATTATTAAGGCACCCCCTGCTGGTAGTTCTAAACCAATCACTGACTCAACTCCCTCTGCATCAACTGACAAAAATCCTCTGCAGACCATTCTGAAAACATTGTTTAGGAAGAAGGAGGATCCACCTGACAATACAGTGGAGGCACCTAAACAAAGTTCCTCAGTAGATACAAAACCCTCTGTCCCAAATATCTCAGAGGTTGATGTGATTGTTCAAAAGTACGGAAATAGTTCCACAGTCGCACCAATTCCCGATAGTGAGATGGGCAAAGATGATGACAGACCATATGATCCCGAAGAAGAGTATGACCCAGAAGTTGAGTATGGAATGCTAAATCAGACCAACACAGTTCCAGCGAAGAAGAAAGTAGATGATGACAATGATGATGATCGGCCTTATGACCCAGAGGAGTATGACCCAGCAATAGGCTACGATAGCCCCATGAACCTAGTCAGAACATTTGAAGGTAAAACTGTAGCACAACAGTCCACAGTTGAGGATGATGTTGCCTATGACCCAGAGGACAGCACTTTCTTTGAAGAAATGCAAGCTGATCTTGCTGGCAATTCAGGTGGTTCCCATGGTACAGATGGCACAGAAGTGTTAACTGAACAGCAGAGAATGCTGCTGGAGTTGAACAAGCAGATCGAAGAGCAAAAACGTCAGTTGGAGGAACAAGAAGAGGCACTGTCTCGACAAAGAGCCGCAGCAGGGATGTCAATGGCTCATTTTTCTGTCTCCGATGCTTTACTCTCTCCTCCTAGAACTTCCTATCTGTCACAGTGTGATTTGTTACAACTTGCAGACAAACAAAACATAGATACTATTATTACAGAGAGCACAGTCAAGCCAGTTATTAATGAGAGGAGGGACCCACGACAGAAAAGAGAAGCCAGGTGTGTAGAGAACAACACAGTAGACAGTGAGCATGATAACAAACATACACCTTCAGAATCATCAAAGTCCGAAACTATTCCACCGTTAACGACTGACATACAAACAGCTAGACAAGGGACTCCAGTATCTGCTGAGAATAAAACAAACACAGAAAAAAACACAAAAATGCCACCTACTCAAAATGTAAATCAAACATTCAGTGCTGACAAAAGTAATGTCAAAGAATTAACAAAGACAGATACACATACAAAAACCAAGAGTCTCAAAACGGAGACAACAGAAAAATCTGGTGATGCTCGTCGTCATTCACATCATCATAGATCTCGCCATGAGTCACGCCGAACATCCCGGGGAAATAGTAGAGGTGTGTCTCCAAGGAAAAGGCGACATTTAGGCGATAATCATGAAGCTAAACCCTCCCAGACATCATCTGTCAGTGTCAAAAAAAGTGATTATGATAAACATCATGACAGGGAACAGTTTGAACACAGAGACACAAACACTTCATTTAGCAGACAAAAAAGCAGAGAGCAAGGGAGAGAGAGAAGGGAAGGCCCGAGAGAATTTGAGCCACATTCAGAGGGGCGACAAAGAGGTTCTTTTCATGGGAAGCATGCAGAACCTGTCCCAGAGGATAGGTTCTGGGATAGAGGTCCTGGTCAAAACTCAACACCTA
The DNA here is from genome assembly GCA_015244755.2 of Tenualosa ilisha. Taxonomy (NCBI): domain Eukaryota; kingdom Metazoa; phylum Chordata; class Actinopteri; order Clupeiformes; family Clupeidae; genus Tenualosa; species Tenualosa ilisha. Next base: position 1,815,340 of record PYXC01000046.1, read on the forward strand.
GAGGACCTCCTTCAAGACAGTTCAGTGACCCCAATTGTCAAAAACCACACAATTTTGATACACCATTTCATTCAAACCAGTGTGATGTTCCTCGGCCATCAATGCATCGACCAGGACCAAGAGATCCATTAAGAAGACCCCCTCATGCACCCTTTGAAAACAAAGGCCCCAGACCTCCACAATCGGGACCACCAGGGCCACCTTTCAGGGAGTTCAACATGAGTTGCGGCCCTAGAATGCCAAATGTTGATGAACCATGGAGGTCAAATGATAACAATGACTTTGATGGCTGTCGTCCTTTTCATGATAATGACAGACCTGTTCCACCACACATGTTCAGAGAAAATCAAGGTGACTTTTCGTTTAGTGGTCCCCCAAATGAGCAACCTGAAATGCATAGAGGTGGAGATTTAGAATGGGGTGCACAGAGACCTAATTTTACACCAAACAGATTTAATGAGCAGCATAGACATAATACTCCTGAAAGGACTGGGCCAGAGTTTTGTGGATCAGGCCTAAGTGAGAACTTCAGGAACAGGGAAATGGTGAAGCACAGGAGAGCTTCTTGCCCTGATCCCTCAGATAGGTCCTTAGATCCAAGAGCACCTTTGCAACGTTTCCCAAAATCAGGTTCATCTCCGCACAGACAAGCTTTTGAAGAACAAAGTCCTCATCATCTTGATCACCATGGTCCAAGAGACTGTCCTCCATTTTCTAGACCAAGGGGTCACATTTCAGGGCCGTTTTTAGAGAATAAAGGGCAACCAGGCTTTGGCTTGGATAAGCAAGATAATCAGTCTGATGCACAACCTCGACGGCACTCCGGCCCTTTGCTGCCGACTCCTCCTGGGGGTCCTATTGGGCTGTTCAATCCCACAATGCAACACCTTCCCCAAGGCCTAGAAAACCCATGGCCACCACAGAACCTAGCTGGAAGAAGAGGAGGGTTTGACAGGGAAGGTTCTGGATCAGATAATATAAGAACTGGTCCAGACCACTTTGAGGAAGGCTACCAACAAAATCCCAGAGAGAATAGGGATCCTTCACATGAAACACGAGAGAACAGTCGGAAGAGAGGAGAATGTCTGAGGGTGGCATGCCTAGAGAGAGAGACAGGAGACTTTGGCTTCGAGAGCAGGGCTGGAAAAGGGACCTCTCTGGACAGATGGGGGGTGATAGAGGTGGAGACACAGGAGAGAGTGAGGGTGAAACTAGGAGGCCAAAGGGTGGAAGAGATTGCAGTTTCAACAGAAGAGATGCAAAGAGAGCAAGAATGAGAGACCATGACCGAGATTCTTACAGCAGTAGTCAAGAGGACAGGAACCAATCCTTCCATGAGAGAACTAGAGGGAGAGGACAAAAAGGTGGGAGATTTAAGGGCTTTGGCAGAAAGAGGAACAGGGGTAGAGAGAGAAATAGAGAAAGATCTTAAGTTTAAAGACAAGTCATGGGAGAAGCCATGTTGGAATAGAAGAGTACTGTAGAAGTAAATGCTGTTTTGTCATGCATTTACATATCAGTTTATACCTCTTGAATTCTGTGTACAATGCGGAACAATCATTCTGTAATGCTGCCTGTATTGGACAAGTTGCAATAATGCATTTGTGAAAAGAGTTTGGCAGCATCAAACTGCACTGAACAGTATGCAGGATTCAGAATTGCATAGAGCTGCATTCAGTTGCATACAGAATCCACTTACCTTTTATGTTTGGTATTTCTGTGTTATTTACAGGCTACTTTTGTTCTGATCTTTATGTTTATAGTCACTTTTCAAATTAAGAGAAAGAACATATTTTATTTTGGACTTTCTATGAAGAACTGTTATAAACCATACTGGTTTAATTTGGTTTCAGATTTTGTGTGTTGGATATAATGTATGTGGTTAGGTTTATATGGAGCCATAACATTACAAGCATTTAAAATTCTGCTTGAAGTTGTGTCTTCTGTACCACTCAGAAATGAAATAACTCTGAGGAGAGATCCAATCACTGAAAAATAAAACATTTAAGTAATGATTTTGTTTGTTTTGTTTATGAAAATAGTCGTTTTGACAGACAGTCGTGAAATTAAAAATGTGAGATATATCAAATCGCAATTTGTGATTTGCAGTGCACATAACCATGCGTCTTTTTTCTGCATTTTCATCATTTGAATGTTCCAAATAATAGTGTAATGTGTGTAACTTAATGGAGCAACAAGACAAAATTCTGACAAGACTCAGAACTCTGAAAATAACATGCACGTCATCGCCTCACTACTCCCTGCCCCAGCTACAAGTGACAGTTGGTCGTTTTTTTTCATCCAAGGAAAACGAATCTCAGAGCTGCTACTACAGAACAACTACTACTTATAACTATTTGGATATTTTTTTTTTTTTTACCGTTTATGAACTTAATTTATCGTGGTTTATTTATTCCAGCCGTGAGCCAGGTAAGGCGTTTGGGTAGGCATATGATTGGTTATGAAGTTCCATTTTAACAGCTGTTTGCAAACAGACCTGTAATAACCGTAGCCTATTTTGTAAATTAAATTGACGAAATTTACAAATAGCTGCCGGTTGGTGGCATGGCTAGCTTGCTAGCTGCACATAGTTGATGTCACTGTCCATATAGTGTAGCTACTCTCATTTGAATTCCCTGCGTTCATTAGGGTCATCGTCATTATTGGTTTTGGGTAGACTCGTGTATATAATATTGTTCATTAAAAAATAATTCTTATAACTGGTATTGTAAGCTCGTGTTGACAAGACCTCAGCTGCCTTTTCCTCAGATTTTGCGCGAGGCTCCTAGATCATGGAGCGCGAAATGAACTTGAAGATATATTATTCAACTTGCCTCAGGTAGCAGCGATCCCAAGAAAATACCACTAATCGTATCGCTAATTTAGGACTATCCGAAAACGAAATGCTGAAGAAAATTAACTCAGAAGGGCTAATGACTAGGTAGCTTAACGTTATCAGCCCAACTGACAATAACCAAGTTAACTAGCGATAACTTGGCTAACATTAACTGAACCTTAACCTCAGTAAAGCTAGTCTTTTGTTGGCTTAAAACTAAAGGTATAGTATATTTAATTGTATGAAAAATTAGCATTTAAATTTTTATTTAAAGTAAGCTTTGTCAGATAGGCGTTTTCTCAAAAGCAATGAGGTATTAATAACAAGAAAGTTAACTTTTAGCCTGTCAAGGATTCTCAGATGCCACTCAAATCCCAAGCTAACAGTCGCTAACCGTTGCTAATAGCCCATTAGCTAATGTCAAACGTTGTCTCAAAATTATTGTATTAGTAAATAGTGTAAAGGTTGATCACGTTAAGCGTTGTAAGGTAAGGATTATTTTGCGCAGTGAAGCAGTCATTTCATAAGTGTTCCTATTGCCCCTCCACAGAATGACCACGTCAGTGGCTTGCAAAGCTCTTCATGTATCACCTAGTGGGCAGTGTACCTCTGATCCTGTCAGTGTAATTGTCAGCCAAAATGGGTGTGTTTCTAATGAGCAAGGTCAGGTTTTGAGCTCTGAATTCAGCCTCTTGGAAATGACAGAGGTGGAGTATACACACCTGCAGCACATCATTCAGTCTCACATAGAAGCACAAGCAGCTGAGCATGAGGCATCTGGTGAGATGAGGACGAATTCGGCCATTTACAGTGAGGGCAGAACGTCCAGCCACCACCACAGTGAGACTGAGTACACAGCCAACTCTTCACCATCTATCCCAGGAGTGTGCCAGGCTAACACACAGTCGCCCTCTTCTGATGTACGATATACCATCTCAGGAATAGCGCAGGAAGGAGGAATGGACATCCAGGAGATCAAAATGGTTTTGGTCAGTGATTCTGCTGATGATATCAGTACTGGAGAAAGGACACCAACCAGCTGTGGTGAGGTCCCAGGCTCTGTGCTGGCTAAAGTAAGGTGTGCTGTGGAGGCATCCAGGGACCATGTTGAGACGTGTGACCACAGAGGTCCCTCAGTGCTGGAGTCCAGACCTAATCCACCTGCACGAGTCCGCCTGGAGAAAAGGTTCAACTGCAGTCCCTGTGATGTTTCCAGACAGCAGGATTCAGCAGCTCTGAACACGTAAGTTAATTGATTAGATCAGAATCCATCTTTAGATAAACAGGAATCATTTTAATAATTAATGTATGTTTTAGTGTGTTGTGTGTGTTTTTTTCCTTGTTAAATTTAACAGTATAATTGATCTTTTGTTTTTCAAGGCTTTTGACAATGCTCCAGCATTCTACCGAAGCCACAGGAATAGCCATGAACTCACAGCCTGACAAGTGGATTAAATCAAACCGGAATCCCACGATTGAGTGTCCTTATCCGTACGGAGGGAATTTTTTCAGTACTGTTGGAAACACTCATGGTCAGGTAATAAAGTGCAAGAAGAGGAGGAAAACAGAATTATATAATTCAGTATATGTCATACATTCACCATCGAAACATGTCTGAAGAAGTAAAACTGCGGGCCCTGAAGCAGGCGTGGTGCAGTCTATCAGTAAACCAAGTTCTTTATTTGTCGAGCAGAGTAGAACGTGTTTGCAGTTAAGCAGTTAAGGTGTTAAATTAGTAAATGTACAGTATGCCCTAACTAGCAAATTAGCTTTTATTAGACTGAAGACTAGGTTTTTGGCCTAATAAAGTAAAATATCACTCTTTTAACAGGATACTGATGGGCTCCCACACATGCATGAGGGAAATAAACACTCAGAGTTGATCATTCCCAAGAACTTCACCTTCAGTTATCGTCATGAAAGAGGGACTGATACCACAGCGAAGGCCCCGTGCTTTGTCCACTCAGACACCTCAGACGCCCAAGTGTGTGTCAAGCCTGAAAGTTAGTCTTTGGAGCAGTTGTGGTCTCACACTCTGTATGATCATCCCCTGTCTATTTAAAATATTTCATTCTCATGTCTGCCTTTATTTTGCATTCTTCTCCACCAAACATTTTTTTTCAGAGGGCAAATCCTACACTCTGAAGAGGACGAGGACCCGTGGGTCTCGTGTCCATGGCTCAGGCACCATCCAGCACACTGCAGACCTTAGGGTTGTGGGCCCAGGTAAACCGGGGAAAAGGACGAGTTCCCCCTTGGAGAGCACTCAGCGCAGAGAGCGCCATAACAGCAAGGAGAGAGACCGCAGGTAACAGGGAACATGGAAACATGGAACAGGAACATGGAAAGTGAAGTTAACAAAGTGAAGTTGTCTGGTATTTAGCAGTCGCCTTTATCCAACGCGACATGGACTCACAACTTGGGGTTTGGGAATCAAACACAGTTCACCCGATTGTCAGCCATAACCACTGCTCCATTACATTTTCAATTCAGTTTAATTCAATTCAATTTATTTATACAGCGTCTTTTACAATAGTGTAGTCTCATGGCACTTTACAGAATAAGCACCCAAGAGCAACAGGGGCAAGGAAAATCTCCATTATGTTTAGTTAGTCTACCCCATTACATTACACCCATTACACCCACATTTATGAAGAAGTAGGGAGTAGCCAGCTCTTCTAACACTGAAAAAATTCTCACATTCTTATATTATGTTGACCCACTAGACAGAAACATTACAATTGTATAGTTATACACGCTTCACTTTTTCCTCAGCCTAATATCCCTTTTCTGTGATCTGTAGGAGGAGGATCCGTGTCTGCTGTGATGAGCTCAATTTGCTGGTGCCGTTCTGCTCCTCAGAGACAGACAAGGCCACCACCCTGCAGTGGACCACTGCCTTCCTCAAATATATCCGAGAGATCTATGGTGATTCACTAAAACAGGTGAAATATATAGTTCATATAACCAGCTCCAACATAGTGAACATACCAACTCCTTGAAAGTAGGTGTGGGAATATTCTGATTTTCTGAACTAATTGACCAGAATTGATGTCTGTAGTATCTTACAGAGGAAATTTAGCCCAGCAGTTTTACAGTACAGTAGTTTTAGGTAAAATGAAGCCTTCTGAGAGTTGATGCGAGCATTTGGTGGAACAAAGCCATCGGCAGGAAAGCAAGGTATTGAAGATGCTGTAAAAATGACATTTAAAGCTAGACTATGAAACCAAAAGCAACAGTAACCTTATAAAATCATGTATATTACTCAGTCCACATAACTCAAAAAAAAAAAAAAAAAAAAACATCACTGGAGCTCCTCAGACGTGTATAGGGTGTCTTTTAACATACTCGGTATATCATCAGTGTCACAACAAAGCCTCTCATGTCCATCTCTCATCCTTGGCCTCCCAGGACTTCCAGAACACGTTCTGTGGTAAGACCGGAGTGAGGATCAAGCCCAGTGCTGCTGCCACAGTCCTGCACTCTCAGCTTGTCGACCCAGAGGCTGATCATCACAGTGCCACCTGCCAATGATTTGAATAGACCTACCGTCCCTTATTTGTATGTAATTGATTTGTTATTTGTTTCCCAGCCATCTATTTTTATGTGCTTTGTCAATATTTTTTAACGGGTATCAAGTCGTCACTTTTGTGTGCAGGTATTTTGGCAAAATTGTTTGTTTAAATGTGGAATCTTATTATTTATAATATCTGTCCTTTCTTGTTTTATGTACTCCAAAAACACCCGAATCAAGTTCTCTAAGGAAGGAGTCAACTGTAGTTTTTATATTTCTGCACGATTGTGAATTGTCTTCTGGCTTTCATTGCTTTTTCTCAACTTAGTAAGGCTTTTTGTAGAAGAGAAGGACTTCCCTTAAAACATCTATAGATGGCAGTATTTCTCCATAGAAATGCTCATTTTCCTCTCCTTTATGATGGATTAATACTTCTGTGACTGGTAAAACTGGCATTGTTGTTGCTGACTTTGTTACTAAAATCATACTTTTGCCCTAATTTATGAACCTGTACATACCAAGTTCACTGATCAAATTTGTGAAATACAAATACAGTAGTTCTTTTAGAAAAACATTGAGACACGTACACTGTGAATAGTTTTTAATGTTTTTGTATTTATGTACTCATAGCTAATCTCTCCTATTTAAGCATTTGTTCCAGTCTTTTTTTTCTGAATGTTTCATGTTACTTGCATTGCCATGTTCACAACTGAAAATAAATCTTTTAAGATTTGTGTCAAAGACTGAAGTATTTCTGTTGATGGATACAATTTAGTCGATAGACTCGATTACTTGAAGAGAGTATTGTTTTACTGAAAAGTGGCTTTATTCAATATTTCTTACAACATGGTGCTATAGCGTCTTACTGTACATACAAGTCACCCACAAATAATAAATAGTATTTAAAATCATGTATATTTAATAGTTACAGCACCAGTACATAGTGGAGATGGTGAAAATTGCTGGAAAAAATGAAAAAGCCTGACATTTGTCAATGACTTAACAGTACTTATAGATTAAGAAGCATCTGCAAGGATACTTCCTTGTTTTATTTTAGAACCATTTTGAAGGGGGGGGGGTTCTTTTAAACATTATTTCAAATAAAACAACAACAATAACAAAAAACACTTAAGTTTTGTTGCATTAAAAAAACTAAACTAACAATGAAAAATACTGTGGGTGCAGTAATATACAAAATATCTGATTTTATTTCTCAATGTTCTTACACAAAGCAGGGCTCATTAATGGATGTGTTGCACCTTTTTACTCTCCTGTTTGACCAGTTTGTGTGTACTTGCCCGTGCTTTGAGGTAAACTCTTCTGGTTGAAGAAAGAAAAACCCTCTGAAGCATGTGTTTGCTTGCATAGCACACTGGTGAAGAGTTAGTCTGCCTACAGTCACAGCTATGAAGTTTCAAAGGAGCCTCAGATGGACTTGTGGCAGAATAACAAGAAGGGGATAAAGTGAACTTTTTTTTCAGGTCTTGCTTTTTCTTTTTTTTTTTTTTTTTACACTTACATGTACAAGATGTTTGGTTTGAAATGGTTAGTAACCACTTCTACATTTTGCAAAGTTGTCTTGTCTTTGTGGAGAAAACCTGTGCTGTCACTCAGAGCATAGCTGCTGTCACCCTGCTGAGGTGATGGACTACCTGTTTTGTCCTCTTCTTCCATGGAGTTTTCCATTTCAAGTCTCACTTTTCCAGGCATGTTCTTCCCAACTGACGTGATGTTTTCTCTTTCACGATTGTCTCCCTCCCTCGTTCATGATCTTCTCCCTCTCTGATTTTTTTTTTAAATACATTCTAAAAGTAATTTCTCTCTTCTCTTTTATTGTTCCTGTTTGGATGAAAAAAACAAAAAAAAAAATCGAAGTGACCTCTGTCTTCCTTCTCGATCTTGCTCACTCAACTTTCTCCTCTCCCTGGGGGGTGAGGGGGTGGGTGGGACCTCTCCAGGTTGGGGTGAAGGGGGAGGGAGGGGTGAGGTCTAATATGTCTAATGATTTTTGGGATTGTGGCTCTTTCCAGCCACAGATGCCCCATGGCAGGCAGACGTGTCACAGATGCCCGGTGGGCCTTGGTGTCCAGTGCGGCCCGTTCGGCCCGCTTCTCCTGGCTCTCCTGCATCTCCAACGGCGCCATCACGACCATCCTTAACAATTCCATTAACTCCTGGCAGACCTGAACACAAGGTACAAAGAATAAAATAAATAAATGATAAAAATAACACTTTTCTATGATTTTAGGTTAGTTGGTCTTCTCCATTGGCACAATGACAGAGGATAGACATACCAGGCTCTCCTTGGTCGCCAGTTGGACCATCAATTGCCTTGCCGATTGATCCCTTGTCTCCTTGTTCTCCAACATCACCTGTTGAAGGTCAAATAGAGTTACAAACCGATATCAAGCTTAAGACAAGTCATCACATGCTTGTTATGTTAATGATCCCAGGAGTGTTTTACATTGCTTGTTTGATTACAGGCTATAACAGCCTATAACATCATAACTGTAGCTACGCTCGGTGCATGTGGCTTCACAATTTAGGGTTACCTCTGGGGCCAGGATCGCCCAGCTCTCCGGGAAGGCCTCGGTATCCTGGGGGTCCACGTGCTCCGGGGTGTCCGACGGATCCAGTCTCTCCTGACTTTCCTGGTGGGCCGGGTGGGCCAGGGCGGCCAACTGCTCCTGGTGCAAGAGGTCTCCTCAGGTTGGCAGCCAACTGCGCAATCTGATCTGAAGGAGAAGCAGAACAAAACCGAAACAGTCAGTCTGTGGCTGTGTGAGGAGAGGAGTAGTACGAACAGAGCACAGAGTTTTTCTTGCTGCTGTACAACAGTGTAGGGCTCTCACCATCAATCATTGATCCACACAGCTCTCTGATGTGCTGCTCACTGGCCAGTTTTCCCTATAGCAGAAAAGAATGAATTTGCTCAGTAGTCTTAGAGAATGACTTTAAGGCTATCTATCTTCAAAGTCTTTGTGATCTTGAGACAAAGACTTGTCTGTGTGTAATCTGCAAGGGGAGTCTTTAGTTTAATAGAGGAACTTCCATAACCCCCATGTTGACCTATGTGGTAGTAGGCTACAATAGAGCATGTTGTAAAATGAACTGCAATTGTTTTATTTCCACAGCCGCACAGTGTAAGTGCATTTAAACTCACTACTGTACCATATACCATGTAGTCAGCTGTGAGCATAGTGACGGTGGGTTGAGAGTGGAATACTCACAGGTACACCTATTTTCCCAGCGATGCCAGGCAGACCCTGCTCTCCCTGCAGTCCCATCAGACCTGGCTTTCCTGGGGGTCCCTGGGCTCCCATCTCTCCCTGGGGCCCAGACACACCCTTGGGGCCCAGCTCACCACGCTTGCCAGACTGCCAATCGGAACGCATCACAATACAACATCAGAAACTTCAGAACCTTAAATGCCATCTTGAAACCACTCAAAGCAGACCAAAACATAAGTGAATATATGTTAAATATGAAGGGTGTGAATATATGTGAAATGTAAAATATGTGAAAATCTGGGATATGTGAAAATATGTAACAATGGCCTCCGAGATGGAATCAATGAACGAGGCGGCGGCAAAGAACTCCAAAACGAGAAGTGTCGTTTTTTTTCTGGCCATAATGTTTTCTCAGTTACGGCAACAGGCAGACAAAGCAGCATGTGCTTTATTAGGCCCTCTTATGCTGAAACTCCTCCATGGGAGACCAACTTGTTTTGGCAGAGTAGAAGGAGCAGGAACTGCTACAGAAAACACAAGCGAGTTGCACTGTGGCCCCTCTGCGGCACAGGAGTGGGCGGCCGTGCTGTGCGCCTCTCATAGAATAATTAGGTGAACAATAACAATGCGAGACAGAGCAAAGAAGCAAGCAAGACACACATCACAGAGCTTGATGTAATTACATTAATTGAGCAGAGAGCTTCTTTGCCATGTTGCATGATTCCCCACATCTCTCTCTCTCTCGCACACACACGCTTCATTCCCCTGAAGTGCCCTGATGTTAAGAAAGCTAAAGAAGTGATCCATTAGGACAATTTAATCCAGTTAAACCTGGTGTGTGCCCTAGAATCTTGGTGAATTACTTTCCAATGTAGGAGCTTGAAGAGAGAAGGCAAGAGGGCTGGGAGCCTGTTAAATATCCACACATTGGAGTGTAATTTAATATTCCATTAGAATGGCCACTCTGTTAGTTGTAGGTGTGCTGTGTACTGGGAGGGAATACAAAATGAGGGGCTAGAGACAGGGAGTGTGTGTGTGTGTGTGTGTGTGTGTGTGTGAAAAACTCACCTCTCCTTTTTGTCCAACAGGACCAAATGGACCCTAAAATAGTGAGAAATTAAATTTTTATTGCACCATGTGTGCTTTGGGTGAGACCATTTATTGCTCTTGACTAATGAAACAAAGCTCAAAATGCAATCAAAAATTGTAGTTGATCTGATCCAACATATCTCAAACCTACAGGCTCGCCGTTCTCTCCAGGCAAGCCATCACTTCCAGCCACACCCTGAAACAAGTCAACAGCGTATGATTAGACTGGGTTCACACAAACAGAGAATTCATTTCAAGGTCAAAGGTCAGACGGAGGTCATTTAGGTCACAATGGCATAAATTAGATGAAATGGCAAACAATAATACTTCTCACCATGTCTCCTTTAGGGCCAGATGCTCCAGTCGGACCCTTTAGGGGTTAGAGAGAGAGAATATAAATAGTGAGTACATTTGAGCCAGGCATGTGGCTGGTTCTGGTGTTGGTGGTCGGGTTGGTTGTGTGCCGCTTTGTGTGTGTGTGTGTGTGTGTGTGTGTGTGTGTGTGTGTGTGTGTGTGTGTGAGAGAGAGCGTGCACGCGCACGCGTGTGGAGATGGAGGGGAGCATGCCGGCTCTGGAGCTCTGAGACTGGCTGTATAAAGGTAGGCTTTGTTCCTGACCCAGCTCCTTCTACAGGAGGAGGCTTTGTCGAGAGAGAGAGGGCTACCTCTCCCCTGAGCACTTTATGAAAACACTCCTCAGGCTACACAACTAGAGGGGAGGGGAGGAGGGTTGGAGTTGCTGGCTATTTTTTTTATTTCACTCTGTCTATTCTGTGTTCTCTATGTATGATGTGTTATCGCTGCCATTGTGTCTTGGATCTCTGGTTGTGCAGTCTTGTTTTTCTGAGTGTCGGTATATCTGTAGTAGCTATTCATGTGGTCAAATGCTATCTTTTTCCATTCTGTCACCTTCTGTCTGGTATATCAAGTGTCAGGCAGTGGGTGCACAATGGTTGGGAATGGGCTAAAAAAAAAAAGGCAGACACAATACCACAGCAATATGTTTGATGGTAACATGTTTGGCACAAGACTTGAGTTCAGGAAAGACAAACATCTTCTGTGCATATCTATTTCACAATATCTGGATGCAAACACAAGCTTTACATAGGCCCGCTGCCAGGGTCGGCAACCTTTCTGACAAGCAGTGCCAATGAGAAATGGTCTTGTTCCTTTGGGTGACAATCAACAGACAACAAAATTCTCACTGCATTTTAATCGTGCTTCTCTCATGTCTATCAGTTAAGAATTAGGTACCCAGCCCTTTAGTAGGGCTACACTGGTCTCTCTGTCCTTACAAATTTTTGCAGAAAAGCAAAAAACTTACTGAAAGGACTAAATGGCAGTGGCGGTCCTGTTCATGTAACCTACATTGGGGTTCTCAAACTTTATTGGCCTGGGGACCCCTCATGATCACGACAGAAATTTAACCATACAGGCTTATATCCATTTGTTCTGTTGCTAGATACTATTTTGCAGCAAACTTTTTCACGGACCCCCTGCCAATGCACTGCGGACCCCTGGGAACCCTGAGATCCAATGGCCTTTCAAAAAAATTGAAACATTTGTCCCGTTAACTGGTTCAAAACCTTGAATTCTGAACACTCATTTAATTGACTTTGTCATTTCATGCTCTGGCTCAAAATGACGGTGGATGTTGGACAAAACTTCCAAAATACAACAAGCACACAGCACTTCTATCCATAATGTCCAAGAGGGTTATGCCAGAATGCGCGAACCGCTGAGCCTTTTTTTGCCATAAGTGCTGTGTAAACTGAATTTGTTTCATGGAAAAATGTTTTAAGCAGCCTGTCACCCTAGAGAAGATGTACCCAAGCAGATGAGACCGCAGAACTTTTTCAAATGTATATAACGAAGGGCTGTGCACCATCACCGGCGTACAAGTGAGAATCCTTCCGCCGGCGTACCAGTGAGAATCCCTCCGCATGCCAACTGTGGCATGCGTGCCAGGGGTTGCCCACCGCTGGCCTACTGCAAGTCTCAAGCTTTACATAGACCTACAGTAGGTTTGTTTTTTGTTTCTGTTTTTGAGATGTTATTTGCTTTGCAGTTGTTACCATGTGTTACCATGTTGTAAACGGACAGGGAAAACATGTTTGTTTTCATTGCAGATATATTCCATATTAGTCTGTGTATCCAGACACAGTGAAATCTATGTGTGAGCACTGTGTGAGCTTGTCAGCTGTGCTATGGTCTGTGTGAAGTGTATGTTGCTGCTGAAATACTGCCAATTAAAAGGCTGACAATGATTTCTCCTTTCTCCTCTCACAGTGCTGTGAAGTGCTTCAGAACAGGAGCTACAGTAATAGACTAAGATGAGCTAAAGTACATTAAAGGTTGGTTTTCAGCAGTGTTTGATTGGCACAACACTAATTACTGCCTCTGTGGATAATTAATCTATTAGCATATCAACTGAATTGAACATTATGAATGTTTCACACAAGTGCACTCATCTCTGATATATCAATGATAGTCACTCAGATGTGTCAGAACATTTAATTCAGTTTTTCATTATGTTACTCAGAATACCCCTCTGCATTTGCATGCTTTAGTTTTTAAAACAAGTAAGCCTACTATGGTCTTTAGACAGAAATTTGTTTATCTTGTTACATCATCTTAGCCTGGGAAAAACCCATCCTGATCTGCGACTGATTTCATTTTAGTCTGTGGCTCAGTATGGCCACCAGGCCTATTTACACTTCATTTAGACAGATAGAGATAGGGAAGCAATCAAAACTGGGCTTTTATCCCTAATGTGATGGATGCAGGCCTAACACCCAAAACTGAAATCAAGAAACAACCAACCAGAGGCGTTTTGATATATTGTTGATCCCACCTCAGAGAAGTGGGAGATCATGGCTAGGTATCCAGACCAAGGTCAATCTCAGATCGCAAAACCCAGGCTAATACTATCTATACTTTTCTCTAATCTTAATTGACAGGACAGCGGAGAGCACACAGGAATTAAGTATGAGATGACCGCAGGCAGGATTTAAATCTGAGTCCACGCTGGCAACCAGACCTGTACTTGGTATGAGTTCTGTAGCCACTCCTGACACTCCTGACAGAAGCATGTTTATTTAGAAACTTTCCATATCATCTAAATATACTGTAAACAAAAGAAAACACCTATCAATCAATCATAAAATGTATCAACTATTTGTGCTATGTCCCAGTTACCTGTTGATACAAAGACTTACTTTCTGACATTTTTGTATCATTTTCCTTTTTTGAGGCATTTTTGACCATCTGGCTGGCCATGTCTAGTGTTTAAGGCAGCTCCGTCCCTGTCTCTAACATCTTTTGTGTTTCTTGAACCCCTGACGTCAGCTTCCATTGTGCTGAGAGCGGATTTCCTGGCTATGACTTTCCATCACCTTCTCTTTTGACCCAGCATGACTGGCTGCTATGCTCCACCTCCCTCCAGCGTTTGTGCTTATCAAACTAAGCATTTTTCTCCAACCTATTTAAGTTATCTTATTTTCATGACAAATGTACAGTTTCCACCTACCCATTCACTTTTCAAGGCATGTGTCATGTGTGGCATTTTTTTCCAAATCAAAATAATAACAGCATTCAAGTGAACTATTTCAGTACATTTTGCTCTAAATCTCTTGTCAGTATTTCTAATGCCCATGATAACAAAACTGCTGCATTGCTGATGAATAACTGTAGCACAAAACCAAATACCAGAGATATGGAAATATATTTACGACTTATGACTTATGACAGGTCCAACACAGTTGCCAACTCACCCGCTCACCAAATCCTCCTCGGAGTCCTGTAGGTCCAGGAAGGCCAGGGTCTCCCATGGCTCCTTTGATTCCCTGTGGAGAGTGACATGTAATTTCAAACAGTAAGACAAGGCAAACAAACAAACAAACAAGTCAACAATCTGAGGATGGATGTGGCTAACTAGAACTTCAAGTCCCGAGCATATGGAATTTTATCGTATTGTATTCTCCTCCTTGAAAGTGGCAAGAAGTGACATAGATGTAATCAGTTACAGTCTAATAATGGCCTCCAAGCGAATACTGCTACCTATTGTATCCTGCAATCATTTCAACACTCCCACAAGAGGACCCCTGATGTCTGAACCCACATACGTCACTTGTTAAAACAGGGCGACAGGATGCATCATGCCAGCTGGATTACTTTACCTGGTATCCCTTTGAACCCTCTGGCCCAGCATTACCCACTGTTCCGAGGCCACCCTGTAACACAGACGAGGAGAACCAATGAGGTGTAATCAGAGAGGGACAGGAGAGGACATTAGCCACTCAGTCCCTCATTAGCCCACACTATGCTCTTCCAGCATTCAGACCTCTCTCTCTCTTTCTTTCTCTCTCTCTCTCTCTCTGTCTGTCTCTCTGCCAGTTAATTCTCTTTTCATCATCCCTCCTTTGAAAGAAAATGGGCTGACAGGGAGGAAAGACAAATTGATCAAATGTGTCTCTTTGACTGTCTCCAGTGTGAATTTATTCTTGCACCAAGCAGCTCGCTCATAACAGCTTTGCTTAACCACTGTAATTTACTGGTCTGTGTGATGCGATTAGTCTAATAAAAGAACATCCCTTTCCTAGCATGTCAGGTGATTTTATTATTATTTAATATAATTATTTTATTTATTGATTTTATTACCCAGTGAGGTACTAGCATGGCAATGTAGCATGTTTTAGTTTCTTATGAGTGCTGAACGGAGTTAAAGGAGCAGAGTTTGATGGCTGGCTTGTTCAGTCTGAAAATGTCAACATGTGGCATCAACAGTCGCTCTGTTGGTTCTCACTGTGGGAACAGTAGCCTCTGAAGTGTTTTATCTTCATCTGACTGCCTCTTCAGTGCACTTCATCACTCTCTTTCTCTCTGTGTGTGTGTGTGTGCATGAAGTGAGACAGATTGACAGACAGTGAGTTGGTGGGTGTTTGATTTAGCTGAGGTGTGTGTGTGTGCTGTGTGTGTGGAAAGAGACAGACAGTGAGTTGGTGGTTGGTGTGTGACTTGGTTAATAGGAAAAATCGAGTGCACACTGTAACGATTTATCAGGCAGGTGCTGCTCACACGGGGACTGGAGAATTAAACAGAAAAGAAACTGCACAGTCTGTTGCGAGATGCAGGACATTTTAATTGTAAATGTTTTGGCTAGCAGCCTTTCTCTAGTGTGGTGAGTGATTTAGTCTGTGTGTGTGTGTGTGTACTCAATTGTGCATATGAAGGCGTGTGTGTAGAGTGTAGAGAGAGTGTATGATAACAATGGTGCATTTAGCCTCTTTATGTTTGTAAATGTGTGTGCATGTGTGTGCATGTGTGTGTGTGTGTGTGTGTATGTGTGTGAGCTAGGTGACAGCACTAAGCACTCCCAAGAATTTTACAATATTCATGTGTTGCTAGGCAACAATTTAGGTTCTCCTCCTTCATCCTATGACTAATCCCAAAGAGCACTTTTTATGAAGCTAATCAGTACTAATTGTCTTTCAGGATGGGTTGAGAACCAACAGACCTGCATTTACGGTGACAACAGACTAATCAGTGCTGAATCCAATCACATCATGCAACAGCAACCATGATGGAGGCAAAGAATAATTAGGACAATGAGAATACATAGAAGTCACTACGATCTTACTTGTTTACTTTACATTTACTCATTCACCATCTATTACTATTTTTTTCCAGAGAAGCCAAAACACAAGACTTTTAGTATGATGAGATGTAATGAAGACATTTCACACACATAAATACCATGGATCAAGACTCACGTCACATAAAACATTTGGCTCAATGTAATGGAAATACTCTAAGATGTTCAAGTGCTATATATTTACTGACAAACCTTTCAGTTTAATTGGACAAAAATTAATGAGGTGAGTCATTTCAAGTGATTGAAGGATTTGTTGTTAAACTTGTGCAGCAATTGAAAAACTGGGCTATGGTCACGGCAATGAAATAAGCAGTATTCAGTTGAGTTGTGCGGGTGCCAACCTGCTAAATATTGAAACTTTTTTGACTGTGTGCTGTGTGTAGATCCTCATGTTGAGAAATGTGGAAAATCTTCCTGAAGAATCCATCATGTTGTTGTGATCAGCCCTTTTTTCACAGTTTAATTAATGTCTAATTAAATTGTCAGCGTTTCAGAAGAAGAGTTCTGCATGAGTGTCAAGAGTAACTATTTTGATTATACTACTTATACATCTTAAACCTGTGTGGTGAATACACCAACATGTGACTCCAAGTCCACTCACCCCAGCTGAAAATACATATTGGCTGTATACTGTGTGCATTATGTCATGCAATTGATTATACTATTGTGGTGCAATCTACAGTGGACACTTCAAAGGTTTAAAGAGAGTATAGGGTAACAGGTAAAAGTTTACAGGACTTGCTATTGTGGTATGTCTTTTGTCCCAAATCACAAGTTTAGTGTGGATGGGTTTGATAGATAGATAGATAGATAGATAGATAGATAGATAGATAGATAGATAGATAGATAGATAGATAGACAGGTAGACAGGTAGAAAGATAGATAGATAGATGTATAGTCTTTAATGTCATTGTCCACTCATACACCTGTGCACGTAATGGACACCTATACAACGAAACTGCATCACTGCGATTGAGGTGTGTTTAAGCTATAAAGCCAATAAATAGCACAGTTTCTGTGCATACTTACAGCTACACCTCTGGGCCCTTGCTCTCCCCTCTCTCCTGGAACTCCAATGTCACCCTATCAGAAAAATCAACATATCAACATACTGACAGATAAGACACATATTCTGCTTATATTAAGACTTGTGGCTTACATTGGATAATACAGTTTCTGGTTATATTTGTAATCCATGATTGTATTACAAGGTTTATGAGACAGGGTACATTGCAAATCCAATCATGACAGACAGAGATCATTATCCATTAATATAGATTAGGAGCACACACAGCAGCAGATACATACAGGAATACCTGGCTCTCCAGAAGGTCCAGCTTCTCCCATCTCACCAGGGTCACCCTGCTCAAGGGAAGAGGATGGCGGTCAGAGCAAGTGCATTAGCATCTACATGACTCCAGTGGTGTAGCCAACCCACAGCCACTTAGCCTATTTATTACTCGCGCTATTGGTCAGTCTCTGTCGGATCTGCAGTCTCTGTCTGATGGTACAATCAATGCTTTGTACCTGTAATCATTTTTGTGTGAATATTGCAATGTGTAAAATTTGTTTTTAAGATCTTAAGTGTAATTGTGGTCACAGCTGATTGTGATGCTTCACTGGCTCTGTGATAATATCTCTCACACTATGATGCTCATAATGCAACGTTTTACATAGCATTTAACTTACACTCGAATTTACACTCAAACTGTATCATCTGAAGCAGCATGGACCAAAAGCATGTGTGTCATGAATCATCATTTCACTGTCATGCTAACTTAATGTTATGTCACATTTCACCACTCCACATGATACAGGCAATATCTTGCAACATCTTACCACAAAATTTGAATTTCATGAAATTATCTCCAGCTTGTGAGTTTGCAAAGCACTCTAACATCTCTATCAGAAAAAGCAAGATCATTTTTCCAGTGAACATGGTCGTGTGCTGGCCTTGTTGCCATCCAGAGCTTTCCATTATGGACGCTGTCCACACACAACCTAATCACGCCTCTGATCAATACTCACAACTGCTCCTTTGGCTCCTTTTCCTCCAGCCTTTCCTTGTAAACCCTGCAATACACAATACAAAATAACACATTACACTCGACATTACATTAGGCATACAAACTAGTCATCCTTCAGGTTGGCAACAGAAGATATAGACACAGTAATTCTGCTGATATGTGCTCATATGTGATGTCAAGATAGTAAGTGGAGCACTAATTAACAGCCCTTAATAAATGATGTTTTTTTGGAGGGGAGTTGTGTTTAAATAAAAACACTTAAGGTGCACTTACAGGCAAGCCGTTGGGTCCTTTCTCACCGGGCACCCCAGATCTTCCAGCATCTCCCTGGCAACGCACACAAAAAGGCCTGTGATTGTGAATCAGCCAGACTCCACTGGGAATCACCACAGAGGAGTTGAACTACATCTCCATTAAGGCAGAGAAATGCACAGCTTACCTTCTCGCCATCTAAGCCCTGAGTGCCGTCCTTGCCGTCTCTACCAGGAATGCCCTGTGGAACGAGAGTGGGGGAAC
This sequence comes from Tenualosa ilisha, assembly GCA_015244755.2. Classification (NCBI taxonomy): domain Eukaryota; kingdom Metazoa; phylum Chordata; class Actinopteri; order Clupeiformes; family Clupeidae; genus Tenualosa; species Tenualosa ilisha. Next base: position 1,834,206 of record PYXC01000046.1, read on the forward strand.
AAAAACAATGGCCTTAGTCTCCACTGACTTGAAAGGGCTTACTGCTTGTTTGTTTGTAAGTTTGTTTACGCCTTAAGTTACTGAAAGGTTTGGAGGTTCTTACAGGCTCCCCTTTTGATCCCTGTGGTCCAGGGCCTCCTTTAGGGCCGATTTTCCCCTGAGAGGTAGAACAAAAGGTGGGTGTTTAGGAGCCCGAACACAAGATTTTACTTACGCTAAATGACATAAATCCAACTGGAACTGAAATAACCCCATATACTGTATGGAGATAATGTGCTGGCTTGCTTACAATCTCTCCTTTTGGTCCTTTGAAACCTTGTGGTCCTCTCTCACCGGTATCTCCCTGGAATCATCAAATGACAGACACACTGCTTTTTATTGCTGAGAGTAAGCAAAACCTTCACAAAACTTTCTGGAATGTGAATATTGAACATTGTAAAGCATTATGTAATGAAAAAAAACAAAACATACAACATTGCAAACACAAGCAGACACTCACTGTTTTCCCGATGATTCCAGGAGGACCAGGCTTGCCCCTGAAGCCAGGCATTCCCTATGAAGACAACAAGGCACATCTACAGCTCAAACATCAGCAACATCAACAAAAACATCACTATATCACCACCATATAACATCTCGTTGAGATACACAAGTTTCACCTTAACACTGACTTCTACATTTTTCTAGCATACCATGAGAGCATGAGCATGAGCCAGAGCATGTTACGCAGAAATATGACCAATCGTGTAGAGATCACAGAAATAACCTGAAATGCACCACGTGGTGGTGCTCAACTCACCCTGTCCCCAACAGCCCCCACTGGGCCTTGAAGTCCCCTCAGGCCTCTAGGACCCTGGAAAGACACAACATGAGATCTGAAGCCTTATCACAAACTGAGGCAAAACCATCACCACACTTTTGTGGCACAAAGCCCAAAGATCCATCTGGTCTAGAGTTTTTCTCCCCCCCCCAAGCAGAACACAAAGCCGTTAAAAGCCACGTCTGCAGATAATGATACAGGGCACCCCAAGTGTTCTCAACAGGTCTGCCTATGACGGTCTTGTCATTCCACTCACAAGGCGTTGGTGAGTGCATGGCGCATTGCAACTGAGCTGAGAACACCTGCGGATTGTTTCTGTCTAGACAGAGACAGGCTCGACGGAGAATAACAGCACTCTGTGGCTGAAGGGCTGTGGTGGCATTTACTGTCATCCAAGAGCAAAGAGGACAGAGAAGGAAGAGGATAGATGGAGAAAGAACCAAAAGAGAGGGAAGGAGGGAGGGAGAGAGAGGGAGAAGAAAGTGACAAAAAAAGATGAATACCTGGAGACCCACTGTGCCTGGAATACCTGGAGGACCAGGAGGGCCTGGATCACCCTGTGGGGAAAGAGATGATGACGAGTATTGTTACAAAAAGACAGTTAACACAGAATAAGAGAGATCACGGCGGACTAAATGTGAAATACTGAGGTGTCAACAAAAGCCTACAGAGACTGCAAAAGTCTGGCAGAAGTTGCCAACACTGAAGACTGTGGATATAACATTTACATTTACATTTATGCATTTAGCAGACACTTTTATCCAAAGCGACTTACAACTCATCAACTATCAATTGTTCAGGGCCACTCTCCCCTAGAGCAACTTAGGGTTAAGTGCCTTGCTCAAGGGCACAACGGTGGCAGCCAGGATTTGAACCCACAACTTTTCAGACTACTTACACGAAAGCCAGGTTCCTTAACCACTACGCTACCCCCACCCCCGTATAAGTAAATCACTTTATCCTAAAATGTGCAGCATAATTCACTGAGTGCAGAGGAGGCATTAAAGTTGACCCATGCATGCATTGTACACTGAAAAATAATCAGTGATGGCTGACTGTTTTGATATAACATTATAGAGCACTATTAAAGTGTCACAGGAATGTATGTGTGCTTGAGCACCAATATAGACAACCCTGGTGGCTATGAAAATCAGATACTCCCATTATAATTACGTGTCTCCCTCACAAATTACACTTCAGTGGAGCAAAAAATCTACATATGGAGATTAAAGATCATTCCAGTCTTAGTGATACCGTTTCCTCAATACTGGAGCAGGAAGCAAGCATCCAACACTTCAGAATAAAAAAAGAAAAGAAATGCTTTTGTTGAGGAGTCCAGTGAGGTTTTGAGGTATATCCAGATATGAAACGCAGAGATCCAGTTCTAGATTGTATCTTTATGGCTTGCCAAACCTTGCCACTGTATCAGAGACGGAAACAGCACAGGATTGGTCTCTATGCTGGTCACTATGTTCCCCTTAAATGACGGACACAAACACGTGCAAGGAAGCGCAGTCATATCCTTTGTGCTTGGCTGGATACTGTCCAGCGTGTGAAGTAGTGAGCAAACTTGAACTCAGCAGCTGCAGATCAAACCACTGGATACAACTGCCACAAATCGTGAGGCAATATCTCAAGAGGGATGAGTGAATGAGAATGCTGAATGAAATACACTCTGACTGGTCTGCATGCACAGGCCCTCTCTAGATATCACAGGCTGGGGGTGCTGTTCTAGATCCAGTCAGAGGAGATTCTCATAAAGCAGAGTTATCCCTTGCGTCCAACCCTCCCTGGTGACTCCCCTCATTCCCTACTACCCACAACAATCTCACCTTCTCTCCATCTTTTCCAAGCTCGCCCTTGTCTCCTTTGTGACCTGTGTGACCCTAAAGGAAGCAGGCAGAAAGGTCACTTCATCAGGGTTGAGAACAGTAGGATCCTTGCAGGACTTCTATTTTGACAGTAATGAGGATGAGAGTGTAAGAGAGCGGAGAGGTACCTTGAACCCTGGCATTCCAGGAGGACCGGATAGACCTGGAGGACAAATGGCTGGACACTGAGAAGATGAGAGGAGAAGCAGATGAAGAGAGAAACCAAATACCGTAATTTCCTGATTATTCACCAAGGTTAATATACTGATTTTGTAAAATTTCTTCATCTATGAGGTTTATACATCGTGAGGGCTAGATACAGCAGGATTTCATGTCTTTTCATCATTCTGCTTGATCTGATCTGATTGTGATTCAATAGGTAATGTTAAGTGAACTGAGGTTTATACATGGATGAGGTTAATGCAAGGGGGAGGTTTAGTTTGCATAAAACACTGACCTGAGGTTTATACATAGTGCATTTATACATTATATTTGGGAAATTACTGTAATATGAAGTAAGGATAACGGCACAGTATATTCTTTTATGGTTTTATCATATCATTACTTTCATTAATAAGCCATTAACAAAACAGTATTAGCTATGAACTAATTATTACTTAATAACTTATTACACTAAATACACTAATGTTTATGAAAGATAGTTCATGTGTTTGCTAATGAGTTTTTTTTTTATCATTTTGACGTATACATAAATAGATAACTAGTTGTGCAGCATTTGTTCATGTTAACAAATCCTTAAAATGATTTATTCACAGCAAATAGTGGTTTGTTTATGACATTTTTAAGAAAGTTATTATAAAGTGATACCCTATCATGTACTCTTTATTTTGGCCTTTTATGACCTCTACCCTGTCATTTACTGTTCACTGTTTTTAATTACTGTATGTAGGGCAAATTCATGTAGTTTGGCTGCGCAGCTCTACCTCTACGATTATATTTTGCCACAGTACAACGATCAGATACCCAAGACATTGGATTCCTCCAACTAGCAAATCCAGTGAGACTCAGAGCGTCAAATTGAGTCAAATATGGCGCATGACGTACGTCAGAAACAAACATTAGCAACTGATTGAAGGCAGACCCAAAAGATCAAACAAAGCGTTCACACGCTAGAAAGTAAATAGGAAGCAAACCGAAAGTAAACGTATCCCCATTATGAGTTTCCAGACTCTGCATGAAGAAAAAGTTTGGACTACCAGGCTAGATGAAATTAGCCTCATGCGTCAAACGCTTTTACACTGTTTCACTTTGTGCAAAGCGTCTGAAGCTTATCCATTGGGATAGGTTTGCCTCCTGGTGGGCATACACCTTCTGCTTCAACCGCTGGCTACTGCTTGGTCATGGCGTATGTTACCACTTGAGTTTAACGTCTTTGCGTTCAGCCCTCCATCTGTTTGCTGATTGTGCCTTGCCTTTCTGTGTGTGCATGTCGTGGTACTTATGGAATATTTTTGTGCCCATGCTTTGATATACATCCATGTCATCATGTAAGACAACTTACCAGGAGGTCGCCACTGCCATCGGGAAGTGCCCCTGGAAGACCCTGAAAATAAAATGTTTTTAACTAAGGATGTTAAACACTGTTTCTTTACCACAGCACGACTTGCATAGCACATTACTTCACCTGAGGTATGATCTTTATCCACAAGATGGCAGTATCATGGTGGACCCTGATACGCTTTTCTTAAAGGCAGAATAATGTGCTTACTGGCACGTCACAGTAAGTCATCATAAGAGCTGTTCAGTGCTGTTTATGCACACGCTGTGTGTCTTGTAGAAAGAGTGTATATTCATACATGCGCTGTAGTGCTGTGGTACTAGAACAAAATGACATCTGCCTGGTACTTACTGGAGGTCCATCAGGGCCAGCTGGGCCGGGAAGTCCTGGCAAACCGTCTGGTCCCTAAAACAAGCCAATAATGTCTTAAAATCTCATTTACAGATAACAGATGTGTGTGTGTTGTACGCCTGTGTGCCTGTACATATAATATGTTTTACTTATATTGCCAAGCCTACTCTGAATAAATAACACCATACCAGTGTGTCTTTCAACACTTCAAAATGCTTGCAATTTCAAAAATCTCTTTCAAATTCAAATTTCAGGACCGGTAATGAAAATGCTTTCACACCAATTCACCACTGAAGTAATAAACAGATATCAGTGAACTGCTCTTTTATCATACATATTAATCATCTATACATAGTTACATTAAAATTCATTCTGATGTGAATAATAAATGCTAATCACAAGCCTACGCTTCACTAGCATGGGGTGGTGGTGGTGACACCAAATCAAAGCTTAGTCCTCCTCTTTGAACTCCTCTTCTCAGCTATTTGATGAAAGAGCTTCAAGTGAAATCATGCCAAAGGGTCACTCAGGACCCCATTTAATCAGTTCTGCCTCTCGGGGGGCGATTTTCCTCCCTCACTTTACAACCCTGACTGGGAGAGAAAAGCACTAGCACACTCCTGGAATACTGAAGCTGTAGTGCAGTATTCAGTGCTCCATGTCTTTTGTTACCTATGATGACATTTCCATCAGTTATGGAGGAAGAATGACTGCTCTTCAATCAGGCTAAGCATAGACAACAGGAAGCTGAAATGTTTGAAGAAAAAGCCACCAATGCCACAATAAGGCTGTGATATATAGCATAATGAAATCAAAAACAGCATCTTTTTGTAGTCAGTGGAATTCAAATACAATTACAGCTGTTATTTTTAACTAGCTAAATTAACCTTGACTTGGTGTTGGCACTACTTGCTATTTAACTCCTACATAATTATTCTGTAATATCTGCAAAAACATAATGTGTGGGGCATGCTTTGTAATGACAGACACAGGGGAACAGCTGGTACTGTGGTTGGCTCTGCTGATGGCATCAGACTGTTTCTTTGAAAGACTTACACCTGCATGTAAAGCCCTTGTTGACCACAAGGATCATTCATGCCCCTTGGAACGCAGAGGTGAACAAGGGTCAACAACTCTTAAAAGACTCATGTTATTGTGTTGTGTGTGTAACTGTTCCTGTTGTGTACAAAAGTGCAATTTGAAGCTGGGTGGAAACCAGTTTCAATGAGCAAGGGCCCAGGCGGGTCTTTAGTCATCACAAAGTCATTGCAGTGAGTTCTCAGGTTAAACATCAGCAATACAGCTCACATCCTAGAGCTGCTGCTTTCATCACCTCTGTTACTTACCGCCGCCCCCTGAGGTCCTACTCCGCCTGGCAATCCATTAGCTCCTGGTAGCCCCTAAATGTTTCAAGTGAGACACGGAAACACACACACGCACACACACATGCGCGCGCGCACAAACAAGCACACAAGTACATACACACACACATAAGTATATAATCAAGGTCATCTCAGATCACTCTATAATCTCACACTGTCTACAATGGCTCTACAATGTATGCTCTTAAAGGAGCATACTCAGTGGAGCTCCACACACACAAGTGCTCACTCACACGCACAAACACACGCACACACAGACACACACACCATACACACATATGCACACACACAAAGCACATGCTAGCTTATCATCACCTAAGGTCACCTAAATTCACGCCATAATCTCACTGTGTAACAAAGCAATGGCTTGATGCTGTGTTTAAATTGCTAGAGAATACTCACAGGAGCTCCTGGTCTCCCTCTGCCCTACGGAAGATAGAGACAGGGTCATAAGGAAAACATTAAGGAGAACAGATTGGATATTTACAAGAGGTTTACAAATAAAACTTAGGACAAATCAGAGTTTCTACTAACAATGCTTTCTGTCAGGGAGATCAAATAGGGGTGACAAGTAATGAGAATGGTCCCAAAAAGTGAAAAAAAAAAGTTTCCACAAGCCCTAGACAGTGTCCTCAAATGCCTTCTTTTGTTTACATGCTGAACATTTCTCCATTTGACAAGCTTTCAAATTTAATAAGCTGCGATCAAAGAATTTTGAGGTATTTTCCTTAAAAAGGGAAATAATTGATTAGTTGATTACCAAAATAGTTGTTGATTAATTTCATAGCTGTCAACCAACTGAACAACTGATTAATTGTTGCTACCCTAAATGAGAGTTCGCCCTGACCCACCTACTGCTTTTTTTCCCATTACTCTTCTCATACTAAATTACTAAGGTAGCCATATTTCTCATGATGAATTGTGGCAAAGTGTGAAGAATGTGTGAGGTCACAATGGCTGTAGCGCCAAAAATGCAACGCATTCAGCATCCACTGTAACCATTCAAAGCAAATCTGGTTACAAAGTTGCAGTCATAAGCCACAGACGTAGTGAAACTGTGATGACAGTGAATTTATTAGTGATACAGTGTGAACTTGTTCAAATATATGCATGCAGCGCCTTTTAAAATAGCATTGTCTCATGGCACTTTACAGCATGGAGCACCCAAGAGCAATAGGGGCAAGGAAAAACTCCCTCATGTTAGCTAGTCAAGGAAGAAACCTTGGGCAGATCCACGACTCAAGGGGCTAAACAAGCTGCCAGGGGTCATGCAGGAAAACTACAATTAGTAGCAACCATGATAGACTGCAAGTTGTCCATCGTTGTCCCTCAAGCCGCATGTTTCACACCCCTGCACTAGAGGGACAAAACAGACATAGGTGGACGTTTGATGGCCCACTACAGAAATGTTTGGTGTGGTTTTGTGGAGAACATAAGGCATTGGACAGAGGATGCAAATAAGGAATTACTTACAGGTGGTCCAGATGGTCCTGGAGGTCCAGCTTCACCCTAGTAAACACAAACAAATACAAATCTGTTTAGAAACATGTGCATCACACAGTAATTAATAGAATCTTTTGCATTTACAACGTTAAGTTTTGTTTTTTTTTTTCTTTTGGAATGAAGGATTGGCAATTCGAACCACACAAATACACACCCACACAACATAACAGTGTTTTTCTTCCTCTCTATCTAACTCATTGAACTTTTCAAGACCCCAACACAGACTTATGCTTTCCTTCATTGGCTGGTTGACCCAGTTTGTGGTTGTCTGGCCTGACTCTGGCTGTACTCTTGATGAGCTGATGATGAAAATGACCCATAATGGTGTGTAAGACTGCAGTGACCTGATATGAACCATGAAATCCATCCTGGGTCACGGCACACTAAACAGTGCCTAAAAGCACCCAAATCCACTGTAAAAGCACAGGTAGGCTAGTAGACAGGAACACTATCTGATCCACACACAGTAAGAGTCAATCCCCACTGAAACATGGCTGAACAATAAGGACAAATCTGTAAATGGTCAGTACTGACCAAAACAAGAAAAGAATTTAAACTAAAGACGGTAAGCTGATTTAGACTGACTGAATGACTAAAACTGCTAATGCAACTGTACCGGAAATGACTAAGACAGGAAATTTTGCTTGAACACTATGATGTACAACAGCGCAGTGTTGTAACACACTTTTACACAGTACAGTGTTTATAGTGATATTTCTATTGACTGCAGTTGTTCTTATTGTAGAATTACAGAGAAATATACATCAGTTGCTTTCATTCCTCATTCCAACACCTTAAAATGACAAAAACCTAATTTATCACTTGTGGATCAAAACAATAGGATAAATATGTGAAAACACTAGCTTTTAACATTGCTCAATACTTGCTCAATAAAGGGAATCATTTTAGCCTTTATTTGCTTTGGTGCCTGTTTGAATAGACTACGCTTCAGTGGAATGGTGGGGTGGTGTGTCTTTCAGACATGTCCCTGGCCCTAACCTCCTCCCCCAGGCCACGCTGTTGTCAGCTGTGTTTGGAGTGGCTGTAAGATCACAGGAAAAAAGACCCTCTCAGGCACATAACACAGAGGTGCCACGGCAACCTCTGCCCCTGCCCTTACAGCGCTGACTGAGGAATGAGCAAGCAGCAGGCTTCCTTACAAACACACACACACAAACACACAAACAAACCAGACATACAAACACACCCACTCACACACACACACGCATAAACACACACACATACACACAGAAACACTCACACACACAAACACACACACACACACACTGAACAATTCAACCCATCTTAAACCTTGACAAGTGATTTTCCTGAGACTTATGGGCCAAAGACATTCTCTCAACCACCAGCTCTTACAGACTTAGATACTGTGTATCCACACACATCTACAACAACAACAGTCAGACAAAACAAAATGTAAATGTTTTCTAAGTTTTCCCACAATCAATTTTTCAGTGTCTGTCCCTACCAAATCATTTTTTCACCCTCAAATCTGTATCACAGGGTAGCCCTGCCCTTTAGTACCCACTTTATAAGGATCTGAATGTCGGCCAAGAGGTATCAAACTGATTGTGTTTAACTGTTCTGGGAGAATTAAATCCAGCTAATTAAGTGAGCGTGTGAACACTCATTCCTTAATCCGGCCTCTCTGTGAGAGTTCTAGCCCCTTGTATGATGTCTGTTTTCTTGTTGACCTCAAACAAAGTTCACAATTTCTTATCACTGGATTTCATGTGGAAGTGTTCCATGAGTGTTAGCGCTAGAATGGTTATGAAAATCCACAGCAACGGAATTAGAATTATCAGTCAACAAGGTGAAGGAATCTGCCTGTTGCGTTTATCCTCCCTGGCAGACAGATATGACAGACAGACAGAGTGTCATCTCAATCAACCTCCCTCATCACATCCCAGTGGGATAATATTCAGAACCATCCTCATAAACGATGCCTTGGCCCTCTACAGCTCGAGCTGAGCTTCATGCCGAGAAGCTTCTGCATTCCACACGAGATTACGGAGGCCTGTTTCCAGTGCGAGATCAATCCGACTAAAAAAGTCACACGCTTCCTCATTAAAAGCATTCCTCACAAAGAGCCCAGAGGACCTCGACAAATTCAGCCTGACAGGCTGGATGATGAAAAACACAATTGCCATGCAAAAAAAGTGCTCCATAATCCAGCCTTGCCCTGGGACTTGAGAAGCAGGTCTTCAGAGGACCTCCATAAAATCCCCCATATACTTCACCACTTCAGCAACATGAGCGAGACATGGAGCATCTAAGGGTTGTGCATTTACTTTTTGTGAAAGAGGGCCAGTCAAGGTCCTATAAATCTGAATATTGTTATGGTCAGTGTGTGTGTGTGTGTGTGTGTGTGTGTGTGTGTGTGGTGGCATGCCAATAGCCTGGAAATTGTTGGTTCGAATCTAAGTTGCTCTAGGTTAAACATGCCCTGATGTAATTGATAGTTAACAAATGTAAGTTGCTTTGGTTAAAAAACATCTGCTAAATGTGTAAATGTGAATGTGTGTGTGTGTGTGTTCAATTAAGCTTGCAGACAGACTGTATTTCAAGGTATCATAAACCACAGCAGTCCAAAAGGGGATCAATTATGAAACTTACTACTTGTCCGGGAGGTCCATCTTTGCCAGCAGGGCCATCAGCACCTGTCAATCCCTGCAAACATTCATCTGACTATTAGTGCACTCACAACATCCTCTGCAATTCAAATAGAGCTTAACACTCATGATACAATGATATCATAACAGCAGCTGTTAAAACACTGATGTCATAGCAAAAAAAATTGGACAGTAACTGGGCTGTTTTGTGATGGAACTGTTTACACAAAATGATTACTGATGCAGATATTAAAATGTGTGTGAATGTGTATGTATGTGTGTGTTTGTGTGCGCACATTGTGTTTGTGTGTGTCCCTTTCTTCTCCATTCCTGTCCATGGCTGAGCCTACTTACTGTCATGCAATGCACATCACATGGTAACTGTTTGTCATGATCACTTACGTCCACTCCAGGCAGGCCAGGAAGTCCGAGGCTTCCAGCTCCTCCTGGCTTTCCAGCCTGACCTTTAGGCCCCTAGCAGACAGCCCACATAAAAATGACTCAATTGGTTACATTATAATAAATGGAGAATAAGTACTAATATTTATTCATGAATCACTTATTTTTATGGAATATGTATTGTCCTTGTATACTTGCATTGTTTGTATATACATATATACATATATATACAGTAAATATGTAGGGGCTACAGCACCCTTATCAACTAAAGTGCAGTGAATATCTAAATCTGAAACATGTCTAAAATATGAGAGGATAAGATGAGGATACTCACAGCTTTTCCAGGAAGCCCAGCTGGACCAGGTTTTCCCTGTCACACAGAAAAAGACAGCTAATTTTAAAACATGCCATTCAATTAGATAATAGATATTAGATAATGTTCTCTTTTGTCCTTTGATGTTCACTATTTCTCTGTGTTGTCTTGAGAGCTTCAGATGAACTGAGTGCCTATTTTTCTCACTTTGTATGCAACCCCTCACCAGTAAATAACTGTAAATAATGGTTTCAGACAAGGACTGATGTCTGATGTCCTAAAAGTCACATTATGCATCAACAACCAAATCCTAATGCCTCTGTGTACAAACATACACACACACACACACACCAAACCTTCAAAGACTTCAGTGGCATGAAGCAGTTTCATGATTGGCTTTATGCCAATTAAGTCTTTGTCAGTTTCACCAATCAAAATTCTATTTGGCCTGGCTTGGATGTAATGAGAATCACAATGCCAAGGAAATTGTACATTCACTTAACACATTGCTGTGGTTCACTGCTGCTAATGGACAGCTAATGCTAATGAAGATGGTGGAGTTTTGGTTCCAAAGTGTCTCAAGAGCAGGCAGGCTGCAGGGGAATGCTGAAAGTACCAAAGCCAACCTACAGAGCAGGGTAAGGAACAGGAGATGAGGGATAGGGAGAGGTGTGGAGAGGAGAGGAGTAGAAGAGGTGGGGGTGGAAATTTAAGAAGTTCCCCCGTTTGGCTTTCAGGGCCCATGAATGAGCCCTCTGTCAATTCAGGCATTCAAATTTGGGTGAAATGGTTTTAATTTGCTGGAGCAACATCAACTGTTTTCTTTATGGATTCCCTGGTAGGTCTGCTATTTTGGACATAATCGTCGTATTGATAGATCTTGAAAAAAAAAATAAAACTTTCACAAAATCTTTTGAAAGTTAAATCCTGACTGTGATACTCCTTTGACAGAAGCAAACAAGGATATGTGAAAATCAGTTTAGGACTCGTTAACATAACCAAATTAACTGTAATTCCCACACCTCTTTGGATGTTTAGCCTTTTTCTATCCCAGAACCAAAAACCCAACTATGCCTGTTCGATTCACCCCTTCCACCAATCAACTGTTAGTCTTTGATGATGTTGCCATGGGGCCTCAGGTGGGGGTGGAGCATTATGATTTGTGTGAAAGGAGGAGCAATGGACTGAATAAAATTGGATCTACTGCAATGCATTTGACCAGATCTCTGACACCAGAGAAATATTTCTATCCATCTGTCTGTACTTCTCTGCACAGTAACTGGACAGTAGAGATTAGAATTCATTTTCATCTGATGCTGACAGCTCTTTATTGTAATAACCTTAAAATAACCTTAAACATAAGGTCGTTCATTTAAATAACAAGGATGCAGGCAACTATCTGACCAAAATTTAATCTTTTAAGAGAGTTGGTCAAGGGTGCATTTAATAAAGTCAAGTTTTATATTTAGAGCTGAGAGAATTCTAAGTTTTTTCCACTAGGGGCAACACAGACAGTAGCAAACTGTTCTAACACTCTCTCTTCAACCTTGCAAAAGATTCTCCCTGACACTCACATCTGTGCCATCTTTCCCTGGGGGTCCTGGTGGCCCTGGGGGTCCTTGTGGCCCACGAGGTCCAGGTCTCTGAAAAACAAAATATCAGTTCATACAAGTGACTACAGCAAATTCCTGTGTACAAGAAATAATTACACAATTATATGAATTAATAATAATTCTTAGTAAACAGCTTGGACATTTGATGTTTTCTTTTTTAAATTATTTTAAACTCTTTAATTTCATGAGCGCATTCTGAAATCTGTAAAATTTACAAATGCAACATACTATAATACTATAACATTGTTGAGTTTTTTTTTACATAAAATTTGACCAAAGACCATCAAGTAATATAAATCTATCTTTCATTAAACTGTTTATGCCGCCCACAAAACACGTTAGGTGATAGCACTGGAGTAAAACCAACAATAGGTAGGGTAAGGGTAGGAAATAATGAGATTTTCAACAGTTTTAAAAGAAAAAACGGTGATGTCAAAAGTGGCCAAATTACGCACGCATCACCTACAAAACGTGGTTAGTCAAAATAGTTTTTAAAAGGTTGTTTGAAACCATGATTCCTTTGTTTCTCGAAATTTTGGAAAGCTTATTGGTATTCCGTTTAAAAACTGTGATAGCTCCGGTGTTTTCCTGCACATTCCTGGTGGAAGGTTGAGGGAACAAAGGTGTCATTGTAGGAAGGCCAAAGATCTCCAGCGTACTACATTCCTCAAATCGGTTTGCACTTTCTAAAATCAACAAATCTCCGAGATTTAAAAAAAAAACCTAAAAGGGCCATACTAAATAAGCATTACGATTTTATAAACCAGATGCACAGAATTGCCAATCTTCAGACTGCTATTACACTTCAAGTATTCAAAACTCATTGAGTGGGTAACTTTGATCACTGATAATCAGCTTGTAGGGTCCCCAAAAGGAAAATGCCATACAGTATTAAATAAGTGATCGCTATGCGCATTTAGTTAACAAGAGAAAATGAAACATGTGCGTCACTTCTATACCTCTGCGCAATTCCAAACACCATGACATTATAATCAACGGTGCGCAATTCAAAGCTACTGTCGCTGAACAGTACTGTGCGCTTGAAAGGCCATCACCCACCTGGGCAAGGGATGATGTCAAAAGCTGGCATAGTAAAAGCAGTCCCAGAGCTGAGAACATAGCCATGGCTCCCGTCCTCCCCTCAGCTCCGATTTATGATGAAAAAGTCGAACCCCGTTCCCTATCCTCGTCGCAGTGCGTCCCCCCCGGCTTTTTGTGACAGACCGCTCCTTCTCCTCACGGCGTGCGGCTCCTGAATGAGTTTCACGTTGATTCCAGATAAACCCGAGCCTCCAGCCGAAGGGGCTGAACTCAGTCGGGAACTACCTGGTCGATGGGAGAATGGGGGGTGGGTGAGGAAGGGGAAAGGCACTGAGGGGGAAAGTCAGGCGGAGGGTGTAGGACTACAGACCAGTAAAAAGTAGGACGCACTCATGGACAGGGGATGTTGGTCACAGTGAACGAATAGGATGTGTGAAACCGGAGACCCTTGGATAAGCTGAAACTTTAGGTACCTCCTTAGAATTTAAGCATTAGCCTTCCCTCCTGAACGACAATAATAAAAATCCGCCCGTTAACCTCAAATAACTCTAGACACTTTATTTATTTAACCATTATTTTATCATGAAGGTCCCACTGACATACTGTACCTCTTTGCCAAGGAGTGCAGGTGCTTGCTAAAGCAGATTGATACATTAAAAAACACAATACCAGTTATGACAACAGAGAAGCAAATAGGGCCTCATTTTATCTCGCCCAATAAGGGTCAGCTGACAAGTGGCACGCCACAGTACTGCAGGACTGATGGTGACAGGACTGGACATTAAGAAGTTACAGTGCTTGTACGCTACTTAAATAAACAAAAGTTAAACTGTTGGAACACTCTTTATTGTTTGTTGTGGAATATGTCAGATTTTAGAACAGGAGTTATGCACAAGAACTCCTATCCACCTAAATGCTTACTGGAGACACTGGCCTTGTATCAAGGATCTTTGTCATTTCATTTCAGCCTTTCAAGATAAATCCACTGATCCTGTGGGACGGACAGCAGAAAAAAAACATGGGGAAGACAAGGGAGAAGTTATTTGTTCCTGAGAACGTGCTTAAGTCAGAGGGGATTTCACCTTTGGCTAATGGCTGTCAAAATATTAATATGACACTGATTTTTTTTTTTTTTTTTTTGGGGGGGGGGGGGGGGGGGGAGGAGACATGCAGAGAATAACAATTATACAAAAAGTGTCAGCTCCACCTCCTCTCAATTTTCAAGCAAAATGTTTATTCACAATGCTCTAGTTGTTCAATATATTTATGTTTTATACAGCTTGAAGTGGTCTCTCTCAAAAGGATCAATTATATGCCAGGTTGTTACAGTCCAGACTCAAAGTTATCAACACCTCTAACTTGAATAATGCATCAGACTATAACTGATCCTTGATTGAGAGATCACCCCTAACTCAATACTGTGTCCTTCAATACAATCAATGAGTCTCTAATTTTGGCATGGCTGTCTCCAACGTGTACAACCTCAGTACCAAAATCATTTTCAAGTTGTGCAATTCTATTCAAACAAAACCATCAAAATACAGTTCATTGTATTATCTTACAGAGTTACCTACAAAACAAAAACGGGTTTAGTCAGGTTAAGTTCTCTTTACATTAATTTCATTACACTTAGGAGTAAATCAAAAGAACTCAATGCCAATGGGTTCAATGGTGAGACAAAGAAATGTTAAAACACATTGTGCTGAACTCAGTCCTCAGTATCTACACATACCTAAAAATGGCATACTCCTTCTCAGTTGACTGCTTATACATTGACAGCCTCCTTTCTCTTACTTCAGACTTGAATTGTTTTGAAGGGATGCATCATTAAGCACCACTGACTTGAAAGAAGTGCTTACTGAGGGGTCACTGACTCTCCCACTGGGGGAGTCTACCACTGGTCCAGAACAGAACACATGCCATGTACCACAGCCATTTTCACGGGTCCGAAAGTATACACGGCTTTTCAATTTTATGTCCAAAAGGTGAACAACTGAGGTCACCAAACACAGCAAGAGAAAAAAAAAAAAAACACACGTAACATCCTTGTAAATTTGGTGAATTGTCCACAAATTCATACTCGAAAAGCACAGTCTTAAAGATCCATTCATTGCTTCTGGAACATTAAGAACCGAAAAATACTTTAACACGTAGCGGTTGAATTAGAAGGTCTTTTATGAATAAATAGGATCTGAAAAAAACAATACTGCAGGCCTTCTCTATGAAGTCTTTAATTCCATGAGAAAAGCAATGAAAGTGGTCCTTCTGGGCAAACTCATGTAGAATACAGTATGCAGGGAGTTCCCTATCTGTCTCAGTAGATCTCAAGAGCTCTGCAGGTCAACAGTATCGCTCACCTCAATGTCCATTGGCTCCTCACTATTCCGAACATCAGTCCCATTGGTTTGGTGGTTGGCTTGTGGTCCCTTGTTAGCTGAGTGCACTGCAAGCGCAGCACTTGTTTTTGCGGTCGTTTCTCCATTGTCTGTGCTGCCTGGCGTACTGCTAAAGTCTGTTCTGGGTTGCTTTTCTGCCCTTTCATCCACAGTCTTCCCGAGTCGTTTGGCAGGTGATGCCTCCCCTAAACATTGGGTGCCCTGGTTGGGTTGACAGTCTGTGGGTTCAGAGGGGCCTTTGCTCTGGCGAAGACTGCTTGGTGGTTCTGATGTGAGGCCATTGCCAGACAGGACCGTGTCGCCCTCTCTTTTTTTCTTTAGTGGTTTCTCAAGGTCAGGCTCGGCAGAGGCCATCTCCTGAGAATCAAGTTTGCTCTTGCCAGGCTCTTTGGTCACCTCTTTTGGTGGGCCACTGTCTTTAAGATCATCATCTTTGCGGTCCTTTTCTTTTGCAGGGCTAGCATCAGAGGAGCTGGACTGTTCCATCTCGCCATTCTCCCTGTTGTTCTTGTTGCCGTTAGGAGGAGGGTTCACCGATAACGACTCGGCAAGAACAGACTCACCTGGAGACGGTTTCTCTGCGTCCACATTCATTGCGTTGTCCTCTTCCATTAAGCTTTGAGACTCTGATGCATCTTCCATCAGTTTTGTTTCTCTCAGGCCAATTCCTGACTCTGTGTCCTTCACTTTCCCTCTTGAACGTCCCTCGTCTGTACCTGCACACTCGCCATTTCCTGCTGCGGACTCCTGCCGCTTTTCAGACTTCTTCTTAAAACGTTTCTGGATCCTTCTGGGACACCAGACAAACTTGTCCTTCGGTTCATAATGCTGGTAGGCATACCGAATGAGCTTCCTGCGCTCACGCTTATCCCGGACAGCAAACACAAAGTAGTCGAGAACACTCCGCTTCACGCTGCTTAGGTTCTTTCTCACCAGTGTCTCCTCGAGGAAGAACCGCACAAGAGGGGCCTGGTAGTGCTCAAATCCCAGCTCTCCGAGGCTCTTGAGTATGCGGGTTATGCGCAAGTTATTGTGCATATTCCTGGGGAATGAGAGAGGTGGCTGTTTAAATTACTGAAGCCAAAAGCATATCAGTACGTCCACTTGCCTAAAATGCACAGCGACATGAATGCAATTACACCACGGCAACAGAGAACAGTTAAGCCTTAATTAAGGACTGCTATTCAAAGTCAATTTCAGCCAGAGGCTTTTGAGATCTCTTCACAGGTATCAAGTAGTGTAATTGGCAAGCCAACATACAACATATGCACTGATGTGGTACAAGGATATCTGAGTGACTCTTCCAAGCACACATTAGAAAGTCTCATCTCAAAAGCTACTAGTTCATTAATGTCTTTCAGTATGCATACAAGCCTTTGAGCAGAAAGAGCTACGTACTAGTCACAAATTTACAAGTAGTGGATGATATAGGCCTCTAGTAACAGACAACTCAGTCACATGCATCAGTTGGCCCTGATACGCTGCACATTGTATGACTGCAGTGCATCTGAAAGGACCTTGATTGCAGTGTCTATTCACATATTAATTATAGCCTTTTCATCTAGCTCTCCATTGTGAAGGTGGCAGTATGAGAATCAGGACTAACCGCTCAAGGTTGGTGAATCTCTCTCTCCAGTTGTCGGCGCGTTTGACCTCCCCCGTCGTCATGTTAATCAGCTGGATGCCGTAGAAGCCCAGCATCAGCTCGTAGGAGTCCACCAGCCTGGCCTTGGCTTCCTCATTCTCCCTGAATGCCTGTGGAGATACCCATGAGCAGCAGGGGCATGGGGGGGGAGAAGTTCCTTCAGTAAAGTCTGCATAAATCACACTCAAACACACTCCTTTCCTTTCTCTAACTAGACCATACATAAAGTATAACATACATGAAATACACAAAGTGAACATACAATATCCCAAGAAAAAGTAAGCTTCATTCTGCTTTTCATAATCAAGGTGGGAACAGTCTCAAGGTGGAAAAGTCTTGAAGTAGTTCTTTTGTTTTAATTTTGGATTTTTTTTTCACCTACCTGAATTTCTTTCTTTGTTAGCTCTGATGCCATGTAATTAACCCCTGGTTCACGCAATGGAAAAAGCCTGAGTGGAAAAAAAGGTTAAAAAATATATTCAAAAAGGTTAAGATAGGTATTCAAAAAAGAAGAAAAATGTGCTACCATGTAACTACCCCTTGTAATAACTCAATAAAGTCTTTATTATTTAAAAAATCTACTGTAGGTAAAACCAATGTGCTTTTCTGTTCCTCTGCAAAAGTGTTTTCAGGTCAGGTCTTGTGTACCTGTTAAAGGTCCCCATCTAAGCTGGAGTTCCAAACTAACACTTCAGAACAGGGCAAAGCTTATGCAGCTCTAGCTAGACAAAACAAACTGACTTATTGTCTGTCTGAGCAAGGACAATGGACTGATTATGGTGTGAGAATATGTACTGCACCTAGTTCTGTACATCCTGTGTGTGTATGTGTGTGTGTGCAGCTGGTCTTAAAAGCTAGGATTGTTTTGTTACATTTAAAGTCTTGTGTTCATTTATGATGAAATGCAATGGTTAAGATTAAAATTTTGACAAATGCCTCTGTTCCGAGAATTTTCAGTTGTTGTGGTTTTCAGCCATTCATTTTCAATTGTGAAACATTATTTTCAAACCCATCACACTCATAAACTTCCACCTAAGCGTTTGAAAGCTGTTGAAAGTCACGCTTTGCGATGATTTTTGTGTCAGCTTATCAGTGAATATTACTGACCACTCAGTGAGTTACACATCTTTACAAACGAAAATTTTATGTGTTTTAGGATAGATTGCTCCAGGGCACTTATGCAGCCATTCTGTAGAGGGGGTGGGAGGGCCCTACTGCAACAACCAAAAACTCTCAGAGCAGAAGTATTTTTTATCTTAACCACTGTATTTTATCATAAATGACCAGACAACAAGGCTTTAAGAGTAAAAAAAATAAATAAAACCATCCTTTAACAGTGGACCATTACACTGCTTGTTCTTTGAAAGACAGTATCCAGTATACGGTATCCACTTTCACTGCTAATATCATGTTTTAAATGAGCAATAGAGGATACTGGCGAGACTTACCACTGAATATATGAATGAACCCGTTCCAATCTCTTGTAATCTATTCTCCATTCTTTATGAAACATTATTATTGATACGTCTGGGGAAGGGAAAAAAATCATCAAGGTGACATTCACTTATCTCACTGCCAATACCTCAGATCATGACAAGGAAAAACATACCCTAACAAGCACCTACCATCAGGAGAAGAGGGAATTTCATTTAGATAAAATTTCAAATTTGTCATCCTCTCCTCTGGGCATTCGTCATCATTGATATTCTAGAGAAGGAGAACAAAGTAGTGGTACATTACATTAGTAGGGTCACAGATGTTTGTTTTGACAGATGTAAAAAGATACAGACAATATACAAAGATGTAAGCAATGATTTCAACAAATATTTCACTCACTGGATATCCATGACGGTAGTTCTGCATATCTTTGGCTGCCTTTAGGTTTCGGGAGGAGGAATTAGGCCACTGTGATAAAAGAACAAAAAGAAAAAAGAAAATCGATCTGTTACATAAAAATATGTCTTATAAAAGTACTCCATCCATAAGGCCAGATGGTAAATTTCATGGAAGTTAAATGTTGTGGTGACTCAAATGTTTGGCCAGCCAACAACAGCATGAATCCAGAGGAAGTAAACGAAACTCCTTACTATTTGCCCATACCTATCATTCTCCCCTTCACGTGCTACATTTCTATTTGCAGCAGGGCTGCTTAGACGGAGCAAAGGTCATTCCATCAGCATCTTACTTACAACTACGGAAGCTCTGTAGTATTCCTCTAACCCCACACAGACCAAGTAACTGAAGTAATTGTCAGTTGCACTAGTGTTGTTGTCACAACTTGTTACCGTACACAAAGTCCTCAGTTGAAAACTATTTGCACATAAGACTGTATGTGGTGCATCATGACGTACTTGGCGCGTTGCGCATATGATGGTGCAGCCAATAAGAACCCTTTCATCGATTCGTTCCCATTTTATTCAACTGCATAGAAGCACTTGATTGACACACGATGTCACAACGCAGCAACTAAGCATAAACGATGATATTGCGAAATTAACATAAGTTATTAAATTAAAACATTTCACAATTAATATCTTGTGTGGTTACAATTGCATATGCTACATTTCTTCCGTGGTGTGATGTGGTAGGCTATGAACGCAGTCTAGTCTATGGGTTTACTACTCCCCAGCACTTCGATTTACAACCAGACTCATATAGACGAATGCACCAATCGTGACCAAATGAGCCGGAGCGATTCCTCATAAACCCAAATGAGGCGTGAAACACTGTCAAAGCAGACGAGTCCAAACGCTTTACAAAGTCTATTCGTGCAGATTTGCTTTCTGCTGAATGAACACTTCCGGTGACGAGTTCCACCAACTCCAGTGGTAAATGGTGGCTAATTGCTAATATGCTAGCTGATGGAGACAGGACAAATTAACGCGTGCCAAAAGCAAGTAATTATTCGATGAATTAAAGATGCTAGATCAATTTAGCAAAAAGACGTTCCCAGGTAAATGTAATCTGACCATACAGTACTCAACCAGTATTGCAACAGCGACTAAGCATTTCGCTACCTGACTAGCTTGCTAGCAAGCTATGTGGCTGTGTAACCAAGCCCCTCAGTTGACAAACAATAATTCAACTGCAAGGTGGTCCACATTTGCGGTAATATCGGTTTATGAAACATAACCTACATCTCATAGCGCTAATGTTGAGAATAAACCAGTGATCGCGATCATTCATAACAATATTCATAAGTACCATTCCGAACACAGTACCAACATGAGCCTAAAATATTGAAATACATACAAAGCCCGTCTTGGGTTTTTTAGTTTTGTCCTGGCTTGACCGCCGCGTTGTGTTTTCTCCAAAGTCATCTCCATCGCTTTCAGTGTCCCAGGTCGAATCATATTCGCACACCAAATCGTCCTCCATCACTGAGCGCAGCTTTTGTAGAAATTCAGAAAACTTGTTTATATGCACAAAATCAACTTTTGCACGATACACATCTGGTTCTATATGCGAAAAATGACCACCCGGTCCCTCTGCAGCAAATCCCCGAAAATTCCATAGCCGAATGGGCAGTGCACAGAGTAAAAGTGATGGAGGAGAACGTGGGCCCGGTGACAGTGGCTAATGCTATGTTAGCACTAGCATGGCCAGAGCGGGGTGCCCTCTTGTCACATGGTTCTTAAAGAGGATGTAAATGTAACGTCCGGGTTTCATGTTCGGTTACATGTTGCCTAAAACATCAGGAGCTTCGACAGGCAATCTAACACAGACGTCTGGTCAATAAAAAGATCAGTATAGCCTTTTCATTTTTGTTTGACACTATAGCACTATAGAATGACAGAGATGGACATTAACCAAACGTAGGCCTACAGCTTAGTTCTGGGCTTATTTAATTTTTATGACAGATGACTCCACTACTAGCCTACAACTCTCCTTTTAGAAGCATATATTTGTTAACATTATAAGGACATATTAAATTATATCTGCAAATTACCAAATTAGTAAATTGAGAAAATACAACATAAAGGTAATGAATGCAAAATAAACTAATGAATTGAGGTTGAAAAAAAAAGCAACAGATGAAAAACAAGCTCACATACACTTGGTCAATGTCAAGACATAGCTGTTTCCAAAATGCCATTCTATCCTACAAACATAGGCCCGTGGCTTCATAGGACACCAGTCTTGGCTGAAAAGTTAACCTTAGTTAAGTTCAATAGGCTATCAGTGGCCTATGAGGTAGGTCTACAGAATTTCAGACACAGCCCATCACTTAACTCTAAGGCATTCAAGCATTTTAACACACACCCTGGAATGCAGACATATGCAGAGAGGGAGCACTGATTTAAAGATGCATGTTGTGTGCTTGCTGCTACAATTCCAGCAACTTATCTGTGTGGCTTGATGTCTTTAAAAATCCTTGATGTCCAATTCTCCCTTGCAAATGTCATGGTGGTTAGTCATTTCCAGAGATCTGTGTTATAGCCACATAGCAACAATTGACAAAAATGCAACTGTCAACACCAGGCATTTTGTCCCGTTTGTGACAGTCATAATCTTAAGAGGAACAAAATCAGAGCTGCAGTTTTATGGAAATAAGACAAGCATGATTCATGGTTGCTGAATTCACTTCTTTCTTTCTTTCTTTCTTTCTTTCTTTCTTTCTTTCTTTCTTTCTCTCTCTTATATGAATATGATTGACCCATTATTTTAGTTTGGGTGAATCCAATTGAACCTGCAAGTACATTCAAACTGATATTTGCCCAGACTACCATCATTTTATTTCTGCCACTTTCTCGCTAGTACTTAAGAGCTTTTAGACATACCACTTCAATATGTACTTCCCCACAGCCACTCTGGATATTCCTGCAGTTGGAATGCCTGGTGTACTCCCTCAATACTTGTGACATCAGTGCCGTGTGATATGATAGGGGTAATGGCCACTGAGTTGTCCTGATATGTTGAAATAATGGATGACCAGTGGACAATATATTATCCCTGAAACACTTTAGAGTGCTTTTGATTCTGACCAGTCCAAGAGACATCAGCACATTAATCATTATTTTTAATTATTATTATTTGAAACATTTGAAACACATGTTGAGTGAACGGATCATCTTGGTGGGGGTGAAGTGCTAAATTACAAAGATTTTAAGAATTTTTTTAACCAACAGTTAAGAGAACTGAGTTTTTTGAGTATGTAAGAATAACTATCACACTATTTCAGTGCATAAAAAAGGAATAAAGATAGTTTTTTTTGGTTTTGGACAGAAAGTTTGGGGTATTTCAGCTCCTTGAAGCTCACTCCTGTTATGGGCACTTTCAGGACACAGCACTGCTCAGAATACCCATCGCCACGGGAACAGAATATCACTGGAGGCATGACGCCTTTACTCCGTCAAAACCCACATCACCAAAAAGCTTTCACGTCTGCAGAATGGCAACTCTCTCATCTCTGTTTTTAACGTCACACATTTAACTGCTGATGACGGTGTCTGAGGGCTGCTCTAAGCCAATGAGGAACAGGTTAACAAATGGATTTAGAATATAACACTAGAAGTGGAGATATCCAAAAAGAACATGGTGTGAGAATATAATTGGGTTCCTCTCACAACAGACATATGCTCTGTTCATTGTAGTGACATTAATTGGATGGTGAGGAAGCACATCCATGTTTCATGTTACACGCACCGGCTGAACCATGAAAGGTTATAAATAGCATCGTTTGCCATCAAGGGGACTGTGATGTTGAATGCCCCCCTGCTTTTAGCTGCTATTTTTAGCGCTAGTTTCCATGGAAACAGTGGGGTAAGGAGGAGGGGGCACCAGTCTCCCCTGTTTGGGAGCTTATTTTACCATCTCTGTAGCTGGGCTTCTGGCAGAGTCTGTAACTTCATAAAACTGAGTCTTAATAGACTGATTTAAAAAATCAGCTGATGCAGAATGAAGTGCAAAATTATTAGTGAGTGACTAAGTGACATGTTATCTCTGGGACCCTGATGACTGTATTTAGCTGTTGGGGATGGAGGCTCACAAGGTACAGTGATCATTCCCTGTTTTAACTGTAGAAATTGCCTTTCATCTAAATATTTGTCTGCCAGTGTTATTTTTGAAATTATTAGATGCTATTATGTTGTAGTATTGGTTGGACTCTGGCATTTTTCAGTCCCCTAAGGATTTCTAATGGGAATGATTATAGATGGGCATTTAACATTGCAAACATCTCATTTATTTGAATAGAATGTTTTAGATATAGCATGAGTTAATGGAGAAATCCTACAATCCATTACCAAATATTTACTTAGTTGTTCCTTGTAGTCCACTTTTGTCAAGCTGTGCTGTTGAAGTTGTGCCAGTGTCTAATGGTTTACTAGACTATATCCTATTCTGTAAGCTGCACTGTATGTGGTTCTCCCCTCTGCCTCCTGGGAGATTTTTAGCCTGCCTTACAAGTAATTATAGCCTGGTGCATTCTAAATGCCTTTCCCATATGAAAGCAACATCAGTCCTCCTACATCCTACATCCCATAATTCCTCATAGTGATGTCATAATGTGTCAGCCCTCTGTGCGCATGCTAAAATGGAGTACTGTGCAAAATAAAGTAACTCAGTGTTTCCATGATCATAGTTCTGGAGGGATCTTTTCTTTTTGTTTTTCTTTGACCCATTGCCACTGGAGCATAGATACTTCAGAGTTTGTCCCAAGATTTCCATACACTTCTTTTGAAAAACAACTTTAGCTTGCTGTGCTACACTGTGACCCAGGTGGGATGACTTGTGTCAGTTGTCTGTTTATGACGAGCCTATTCAGCTGTTGAGATTGGAGAGGAATTTCTATTACACCCTGTTGAAACACAGTTTCCTCATGGGGGGTTTGCAGTTTACATGCAGAATCACTCTCCACTCCCTTGATAGTCATAGACAACGTGATATATCATACTTCTGGGTCTTGAGTGTGTGAAGGCCCAAGATGGCCGTCTAGTTTGTCAGCCAGTGATGTGGCAGGACGAAGGATGCAAGGCCGGCTGAGGGTAGCACAAAGGCTTTTAACACACCAGCTCGAAGAGCATACTGCTCTTGAACATCAGATCAAGTCAGACATCACAGAACAAAATGAAGAGTTATACTTACCATGAGGCAATGAATGTGTCATCCTGGGAAAAGTCGAACTGCTTCAAATGCAGACACATACAAGTACAAATGCACAGTACTTACTATATTCTCTTACTATATTCTCTGCACTCAGATATCTGCTCTGAATATCTCTGATGCTTTTAGACAGAAAATACAGAGTGACTTGAGAAGGAATAATGTTAAAAATACATAAATGGCCAATAATAATAAATAATAGTCACTGCAGCCTCTTCTGACCTAAGTAGTCTGTTTTTTAAAAACGTCTGTAAGGAAAATTTGTAAGTATTCTGTGGTGACTGCGCAGTTGAATGATGAGTTTACACCATAATCTGATTTGTGAACAAACTCAAAGTGCCTCTGAAGGGTGTGATTTCCCCCTGGCCCTGGAGAGTGAGATTAAACCGACACTTTCTCTTCCACTTGGTGAAAAAAGAGTGAAAAGAGAAATGCTACTCACTAAAGAAGAGGAGAACGGATGAGGGTGAATGGGTCAAGCCTATGATTGGAAAGAATATAAGACATTGGCTAAATCACAATGTGGAAAACTGCTATATAAATAAATGATAGCTTTGGCAAAATTGTCTAAAATAAATCAAATAGGCTTGTGAAAGGGGAAAGGATAGTGGAGAGGACGATGTTCACTGACTCTGAGTTATGGCTGTCTCTTCCAAAAGACTTCTATCATTCACAGCATGCTTATAATCCAATGTGACCTTTCACAATGTGTCTGTGACTATTAGTATAAAACAAATCTGTCACTGAGGGAAAATATAACACAATTCTCTAAAGTACAATAAGACAATAATTGCTCTTTGCGAGAAATATTTATTTTCACTCTCTAGTTGAAGAGGCAAAGTAAGGTCAGCTTGATTATGATGATATTTTACGGTTTGAAGGCTGTATTTACTATATAACAGGCAAGTGTTTCATGGGGAATGATTGGTACGTAGGTCATGCTGAAAGTCAGTTATGCCTTGGAACCAAATAAATCCCAAAACAACAAAGTCACAAATCGGTGCTCATTAATCTATTCTGTACCTGGACCATGTGTAAGTGACATTTATATGATTTGGGACTATATTTCCAGGAGTCTCCATGGCAACTGTAAGGGTATTGGTTTGGCTGAACCAAAGGAAAACTACAGCCTGAGTAATAAGGCTGTTTAAATAACTCTAAAAATAAATAGACACACAGCCAAAACTAGGTGAAGTGAGTTTTATTTTTAATGATCCATTTTCGATGTGTTGGTGCAATATCTTTTCTGTTGTCATTTCATATGTGGGGAGACAGATTCCAGAGACGCACAATGATTGTAGACACTGCCACGCTCACTCCAGGGCAGCGTCATTGTGTGTGCATGGCAGGTTTCTTTTTCTTTCGGTCTGGATGGCAGCTGCTAAATTAAACTCCTTTATAAATCAGAGAAAGAAAAAAACTTCCAAGTTCCCAAGACAAATACATGGCCTTTTTTAGAAATGTACACACATATAAATAAAGAATGAAATATTTATTTCCCTTATGGATTGCCGTTCCACTAATCTCCAGAGACAGCAGTGAGGACAGTGATGGCCACTGAGAGTATGTGTTATGTCACAAATAGAAGTCAGTGCAGTGTAAGCATGGGGGGAAATGGAACATGCAGGACTAGAATTATGGCCCTGTATGATTTTGTAAACCAGGTCAAGGTCAGGCTACCAACATTTCTGTGTGCTTCAGTGACCTTTCACCTTTGCCAACCAATGTGTTATCAGTTCATCCTTGAGTACATGCATTGATACTTAATTGGAAGAATTTCCATGGGGTTGTGTATATACTGTTTTCCCAAGAACATGAGTTGTGTAAATTCAATGTGCAAGAGAACAGGTCAATGTATGTAGCCTACAGAAAGACAACCCTCCAGCCATACACTGTTTACATTCTATAGTTTATTTGTTTCCTACAAGTGTGACAGAATAATATTGTAAATGCTATTGTAACATTTCATCTTTATTTACAGTCAACAAATTTTGTGTGGTATGCACGTTTGTTGTGCTTGTTCAAAGAATACCTGACAAGAATAAAAATCTGTTGTCAGAAGAAAAACTGTTGCTTGTTTGAGGACCGTTGTTGCTCCTTCGGATCAAGTGGACATACAGGTGTGTGTATTATATAATTATGGCTGTGCCTAACCACATCATGTTTTTTGTCACCCAGCATCAAGGCATAGTGTGCCCATGTCAAATGTGTCATGTGTCAGAAAAATAAGAGGTCAATAAGAGGTCAGTAGTTTATTCTGCATAAGACTTTGATGGTGCTAAAAAATGCCATCTAATGGCAAAGGCAGCCCGTGGCTTATTGGCTTTAACGACACACGTCATAACAAATCAAAGTCAATATGCCCACACAACATCTCATCTCCCCCCACAGTCGCACAGTCTGCCGCGGCAGTGGACGCGCGTGTGTGTGCAAAAGTGAGACGTGTGTGTGTGTGTATGTGTGTGTGTGTAAGAGTGAGACACAGGGATATGTAAGTAGAGCCTCGTAATTACAGGACATGAGTCATGAGAGACGTGGAAAAGCAGCTTGGTCTCATTTTTGCTCTTCTGTTTTTCTCTGTGTGGTTTTTCCATGTTCCATCTCTCTCTCTCTCTTTCTCTCTCTCTTTCTTTTCCTTTCTTTCTGGTGGGATGATGCTATTGCCCTCCTCCTCCACTCCACATTCTAATTTAGTTAGACTCCTCCGAGGGGGCTTAATTTTCAAAGCACTTTCTTCTGCGTGAAATTTGCATTTCTATCCAAGGTTGATGGATCAGCTTTGCTTGGAGGAAAAATAATGCTGCTCTCCTCTTTCCCTTCTGCGTGTCTGGTGCCAGTGCACTCTTATCTCTAGGTGGGAAAAGAAAGCATGACGTGTTGAGATTCACTGGGTCGTCGGTGCTTTCACAGGGCCTCAGCTGAAAAAACAAATACTGCAAAGTAACTCATTTTGCAATTCACATCCAAAGTGGAAACATGAATGTAATTGTTTTAGACATAGCACAGCATAATTGTGAAAATGACATTCATACTGAGAGAATGTTTTGCCTCTGGAAGGCCTTTAGCTTGTTAAATAAAGAATCTCTTTGAAAGACATTCGCAGACAGTCCTGTAAATTATGTGTTTTTTTTTTTTTTAAATGACTAGTGTGCATCATTAAACTGCTCTTTTTAACTCACGGCAAGGCACTTGAAGGAAGCACTTGATTGGTTGTGATCCATATTTCATGTTATGATGACTTTATGTCCTTGTCTGAGACAGACTTTATTAAAGTTTGAATAAGTTCATCAAAGCTAAGCCCAGTGACCATGAGGGATGGTTCAGAGCAGTAGAAGGATTTATTGGATGGCACCGTGAGTGTAAAGTGTTCTATCCTACCTGTGGCGCAACACAATAACCTCTTCTTTTCCTGTTGCTCTTTCTCTTCCTGGCTTCTCATTAAACAAGCAGGCGTACTTAGTCCATCGATTGCCTTTTGATCATTTAAGGGGCACTAGCACAAATGGTACAGCTTTGCAGGTGCTGGCAGGCACATTCGGCTTTGTGCCTGTTTGATGGAGCATCTTGGGTCTAATGACACTTTGATTCTCCCAGCCCCCCCCTGCCCACACACACACACACACACACACACAGATGTATGCACGTATGCACACTCTCTTTGTGTGCTCCTGTTGTGTCTGTCCTGTGGACAGATGAGATCTTATTCACACTCGCTGACGGCCCCATCTCTGCAGTCTCCAGGCCCACAGAAGTGGGTAGAGGGGAGGCGGATTGATGGATGGCCGTTACTGCGGCAGGTACCGCCAGTTATCAGTCGAGATGTAATTGATTTAGTCGCTGCTGGTTTGGATCACGGCGGAGGCCCGAGTGCTCATCATTAGGCACTTAAGCACGGAACATAAAAAGCCCAGGAGAGGATTAGGCCATACTCGAGAACCGCGCTCAAGAGGATACAGGAGAACAATCCCAGTTGCCATCTCCCAGGAACAGCACTGAGGGATGAAAATTTGTGATAATTTTTCAAAACAATCTAAAATGTCTATTGATAATGGAATTCTTATTTTCCTCTCATCCTCAGCCTAGCAAAAATGCTTTCAGTAAATTTAGTACTACCTTAGAATGGCATTTATATTTTTTAGATCGAGATCTCACTTTCTGATGGTTGAAGAGTAAAGCAGCTGCATCAAAAGACTATATATCCTCGTGGTAAATTATTATTGCATAATATATGTTGAAACCCAGTCTTTATGGTTACCTACATTGTGTGTGTGTGTTTGTGTGTGTGTGTGTGTGTGTGTGCACGCGTGTGCACAGGGGGGTTTCAGACAGTGTTTAGCTAAAGCTGTGAGACCCAGACATGCAGTTATAACATGAGCATGACATAGCACTGTTTTTTTCTGGATTTTGGCACAATCTATTTATATCCTCGCACATTTTTTCAAATCTTTTTTCAGTAGTTCTGTACCTTGTGTTTAAGTAGGATGATAAGAGTGTCCTCGTGAGTTTTAAAATAGCACCGACTGCAGCTCTCTCACTGTGCACAACTTGTTGTTTGTCCTATATGGGAAACTGGTTCAACATGAAAATGTAACTATCACAGCAACTTTTCAATCACCTTAAAAATTCTTCCATCTACAGGAGGCCTGTTTCATAAATTAGCAAATAGTAGAAAAAAAAAACCTCTCTATCTTCAAGATAGCTATGTCAGCAATGATGTTCCAGGATGCACCCCTGAAAAGCTACATATTTCCCTGACCTCACTGACTACCTGCATTTTTATCCATCTGGATCTGGCTGTAAACTAACATATTACAGCACAAGACTAATGGAGAGAGCATAAAGGATGAAAGCATTTTCATCCAGTCTTGATATAGACATGCACTATCGTATAAATAGACAAAGCCTGACATTAAGGCATGCAAAACGTGTCACCCTGCAGATAAATGGGCCTTCTGTCACATCTTGTGTGCCAGATTAATGTTTGAAGGGAATCTATGGTACCATGTATATTTTTAAGAAAGGATTAATGGTAGGTTGCTACTGACGTGTGTAGGAGTCAGTTGGAAGAGGTAGGTTTTATGCTAGGTTTAAGAGGATTATAATTTCTACCTCTGAAAGAAATTTGGAGGAGACATTTTTAAGGTTTGGTCGCCCACCATGTTTGCAGCACCACAGCAAATTTATAGCAAGTTTTTTTTTATTTTTTTTACGAAAATAAAGATGTGCTAAGAAGAAGTGAGGATTTAAGTATTACTCTGATTCAGAACCTGAAAGCTAATACTAACATTCACCTGTCGCTAACCCCAGGTGACTCATATGAGACCACCTCAATATCCACGGAGAGGTGAGTTACATAAACTCTCAGTCGCCCACCATGGACTACATAAAAAGGGCGAGTTAGTGAGTTATACACATGACTGCATGCATTCAATATTGACGAACCGACCATGTGAGAATGATCAGCACCATGGCCAGCGACACATGAAGGCGCGTCTGAACACACGTGTACGCTGCCCTTGCAGACACCATCTGAAATGCCAGGCATGTTTCTTTTCTCAAACGGAGAAGTATGAGACGGACTAACTAGAAATACATATGTAACAACGTTCATGAAATTGTACAATTTGATTATGGATAGGAAACGTCATAATCACCTAACACACTTGCTAAATCAGTTCTGATATACTGTTAAATCGGCTTTGATTATATCTTCTTAATTGTCTATTGCATTATTGTTGAGGAAAAGAAACTGGAAGCGTTAATAAAAGGAAGGGACCAGAACTGGGGATCGAAAGAAGACCTTTGCTGAAGACGGGGGTGTTTTTGTAGCCATAAAAGGAGGCTGGTCTGTACAGTAGTCACCTTATGCTTAAAATATCCTTCTCAAAAGAGCAATGATGTTACTTATCATATTTCGGGGGGTTAACAAACAAAGACAGCATTACTTTTTAGATTTAAAGTTTAGCTTTACAGACATCGTATAGTGGACCAGTCTGTGATAGGCTACTTTTCACACCACAACAAAGGGAAACTACACGGAGGAGTGGCGTAGTTAGTTCAGCGTGAGTACAACAAGTGTCATTGCACCATGATATCGAATTCAGCGCACATCACCCTTCTTTTAGTTCCCTCTGGACTTTGATACTTATCTGATTGTCTGATACTTAAAGCACCGAGAATCGCGTAAGAATGAATTCCGTTTTGCTGCTTATTTTCTGACATCATCTGACTTCTCGGTCCACGCCACTGAATGTAGCCCCCGTGGCAGCTTACACGCATGAGAAACAGCGATGCAGTGAATTGTACCCCCTGTTTCGAGTAGAACCCCAAGCTACATTTTTTTGGTTCGTTTTAATGTTTCGTCTTCCTCGCCGCATGGACTTCAAGCGTTCATAAAGGCACGATGAAGAAGCAGAACGTTCGGACCCTCTCTTTGATCCTGTGCATGTTCTCTTACCTGCTCGTGGGGGCTGCGGTGTTCGACGCGCTGGAGTCAGAGTCTGAGAGCTCCAGGAAGCGAATCTTGGAGCAGAAACGCAGCGAGATGAAGAGGAAGTATCGCTTTTCCGAGGATGACTACCGGGAGATCGAACGAGTGGTTCTGCAGGCTGAACCTCACCGTGCCGGCAGACAGTGGAAATTCGCTGGATCCTTTTATTTTGCTATAACCGTGATCACAACCATAGGTAAGTTTGTCTTTTTCAGATGATTATTTTAATTTAAGTAACACCAACACCAATTCACAATTATGAATAAGTACGTGCGAACAGTTCATTCACTTTTTAGCTATTGGGTACTTACTGTAAAACAATGGTATACCTTTTCTGCAGATACAAGTCTTATAAATATTGTGCTGTAGTATGAAGGGACAAATGTGTGTGTCCATGCAAGATTTTAAACAGTAACCATAATATATATTTTTAATGCTAGCTCCATAATCATTTTAATATGCTAGCTCCATCCATACTGTAGGAGGTTCTTCCTTCAAGGATGCCTGTCTGGCTTGTCTGATAGATGTTCTGTTGGCTTTTGACATGTGCCCCCAGCCAAGCGCAGAAGCTAAGCACATTGTTTCCTTGGTGATACATCTCTCTGCAGGTTACGGCCACGCGGCCCCAGGCACCGATGCAGGAAAGGTCTTCTGTATGTTCTATGCCGTACTGGGCATCCCTCTCACACTAGTGATGTTCCAGAGCCTTGGCGAACGGATGAACACCTTTGTGCGCTACCTGCTGAGCAGGGTCAAGCGTTGCATGGGCATGCGTCGCACCGAGGTCTCCATGGAGAACATGGTGTTTGTGGGCTTCCTGTCCTGCCTGGGCACGCTGTGCTTTGGTGCGGCTGCATTCTCCTACTTTGAGGCTGGACCTTCTTTCATGCCTACTACTACTGTTTCATCACACTCACCACCATTGGCTTTGGCGATTTTGTGGCACTTCAGAAGAAGGGCGACCTGCAGGAGAAGACGCCCTACGTGGCCTTCAGCTTCATGTACATCCTGGTGGGGCTGACGGTGATTGGAGCCTTCCTCAACCTGGTGGTACTGAGATTCCTTACCATGAACACAGAGGACGAGCGCCGCGATGCCAAAGAGCGAGCCTCTCTGAAGAGGGGTCGCCAGGCGGACACGTGCCCCCTAGGGAGCGGAAGCGGTGGTGGTGGTGGTGGTGGTGGTGGTGACAGTCGGGACAGGCACTCTGCCCGCAGTCACAGCACCCTCTTCCTCCCCATGGAGGAAGGCACCAGCCGTATCAACCTCATCCCCTCACCGGCCGATGATCAGGACGACTCTGAGCATGTCCAGCGTCTCCACCTCTACCACCACTCCCCACAGCGTCCGCCCCCGCTACCCTTGGCTCGGCCCCAGAGCCGCTCGGGCCTGGGCCATCTCTGCTCCTGTCTGTGCTACAAGCTGGGGATATGTGACAGCCCCCTACCCTCACCGCATGGGCAGTCGGGGGGGCACATCAACTCTGTCTATTACAACTCCATCTCCTACAGGATCCAGAGTGGGACGCCCAGTCCCAGGGACAACACTGGGCTCTCTTCCCCTGGAAGCACACTCTCCCCTGGGCACAGCTTCAGGGAGTACCCACGGTCACGCAGGAAGTCCATATAGCTTGTTTGCAGTGCTGCATAGCTCACTGCACTGTAGTGTTATTAGGTTTGTATGTGTGCGTATGTACATACTGTTTGTTTTATATACTTCACTGTACATATCACTATATTTTTAATATCCAGCAACAGATATGGAATGAATCCAATGTATAAGTGAAAACAAACAGCCAAATACTTTCCATTAAGCTGTACTTAACAGTATTTAACAGTATTTATTTTCTTCCAACTTCCAATTGTATTCTTCCATGCATACATGAACATATGCATTTATGTTTTACACCAATAGGTGTCAAAGACGCAAGCAAAATACCTTTTATTTAAAGGGGTCGCTCAGAGTCCTCTCATAGCCCTTTTGTTCAATGTTGCCGAGTGCTGTCGGTTGGAATGACAAAATTCGGTACAACGTTGTCCAATTTTCCAAACAGCTAATGCTAATGCAAACTGAATGGGGCATAGAAAACTTAAACTGATGTGTGGTTTTCTTGTCCTCATCAGTTAGCCTTGGCTACTATTACTATTTTGTTCTTTAGTCTACGTTCAGTTTTCTCTAATTACTGCCGATAGCACTCTACAACCTTAAACAACAGGACTAGGAGTTGATTAACTCCGGACTATTGCTTTAACGCAAGTTAGACTTGTTGATCTGGGAGAAATGGGTGCTTCATACCACAATACACACCATACATGTGTTTCCCTTTCGAAAAAACAAAATCAACAAATACGGTACTCTTAGCTGTACCGTATGTGAACCATCTTCATCTTCCTGTAATAGAGATATCATGTTATAGTATAACAGCCAAAAGAATAGCTTCTTCCATCATTTCTATCTCCTTGGCACAAGCTCTAATAGGTGGTGACTGGGGAGAGTCTTCCTTTTCAGGCTAAAAAGATGAGACACATCGCATCACCATGCAGCCCACTCCTGTCAGAAATCTGTCCTCTCATATTTATGAGAGGACTCTATGAGAATATTAAAGCTAAGCCACGGAAATGGCTTTAAATTAGCCTTCCACTCCAAGCACTAATTAATAACTTATCCTGACTTCTGATTTTTCATTGGTCATGAAGGCTGCCCTGCCCCAGCCGTGCATGTTAGCGTGGTCTCTTGCACTGATCTGCTGGTCATATGCTGATAGTCTTCTTCACTATGTTATTAATGGCCACTATGTATTGATGTGCTTTCAGAGATTAGTTTGTGACTAAGCAAATGCTGCATGTGCTCGTTGTTATTAGATCCCACACACGCACGCACATCTTACGTTACTGGACGAGTTTGCAAATAGAACACCTGCCAACTTTCATAGCCGAGCTTGCAGCAGGCTTGTAGCACCTCTGAAACACAGATGTCGTAGATGCCATGATGTGCTGTTCATTTAAAATGAAACACCCTTTGTAATGGAAAAGCTAAACATATCACAAAACTGTCCTCGGATGTATTAAAATAACAGCGGTGTCAATAAACATCCGGTCAAAAATAGAAAGCTCTCCCCCAGCGGGGTAAGAGAGGCTTGTTCTTGTTATTGCTCCCCTCAGATGATGATGCTGAGAGAGTCATTTCCAGCCCGGATGACGCCCTAAAACAGTTGGCACCCGGCCCCCTGTGTGGCACTGCTGCCTCCCTCACCTGCTGTATTATTCTCACTGAAGAATATTAATGAGAGAAAGGGTGTGTGTGTATGTGTGTGTGTGTGTGTATGTGTGGGGGTGTGGGGGTGGGGAGCACTATCAAGTCCCTAAGCAGTGCAGCTGATGCTGGCGAGTCACCAAAGGAGCCTTTGCCTGTGTTAGAGAGACAGGTGGGGCTAAACAGGCAACTTCCTGATGAAGAGGAGAAGCAGTAGAGTGGTACAATGTATGCGGCCCCAAAGGGAAGTTAAAGGGGAAATCCGGTGTGATTCAGTCCATAACTCTGTTGTTTGAGGTCACCAAGTGCTGTCTGTAGGAAAAACAACAAGAAAACTGAATGGGGCATAGAAAAATGAAACTGAACGTGGGTATCTGTGCCCCATTCAGTTAGTGTTAGCTGTCAGCTCACTATTCAGTCTATGTTGTATCAAAGTTTCTTCGACAGCACTTGGAGACCTCGGACAACAGGGTAATGGATTGATTCACACAGGATTTCTCTTTTAAAGGTGTAAGTGTAGATGATGTCATTAAGATGGAGCTGACAACCTGTTTCATATCCAATATTCTTGGGCAGTTCTGATGCTTTATTCTCAGTGTTTTTGGCTTGTGAGATTCACATCGATCCTCAGTGCAAATTAAGATGGCCACTTCTTGCTATTGGTCATGCAGACGCGTAGCATTGTTGCTAGTGAGGGACTGGACCTTCAGAGAAACAGGGCAACATGTATCTCTTTTTAACTCTCCAGCCATTAACTGAGGCATTGACTCAGTGATGTTCCATTTAGGATGAAGGTCTACATTTTGGAGGTTACACTAAGCACAGTGAGAGTATTCTTTTGTGCACACATCACAACACAACAAAGCAAGTTAATCACCAGTCATTCTAATCTCGAATGTCTTGGATCTGCACTCTAATATTTGCCAGCTACAAATTTTAAGTCAGAAAAAGTAAAATTACAATATATATTTCCCAGGATTAGAAAAAGGGAACCAACATGGCTAATATGAGAGAAATGCGTTCGCCCTGTGCATGTGTGTGTATGTGTGTGTGTGTGTGTGTGTTTGCGTGTGTGTGTGTGTGTGTGTGAGAGAGAGAGAGAGAGAGAAAGAGAGAGAGTGGATGGGTGGGTGAACACCCATGCCTTCATGTTTGTGTGTTTACCTCTGCGAAGGTAAAAATAGAACAGAGTACCTGATTGTACAATTATTACATCTGAATAAATCTTTCAGAGAAATTGTACTGTGCGTTGCTCTAAAATGAATCATTCCTGATGGGGAGACTGTATTGTTTTGCATGGTTGGTTTGTTTCAACACAGGGCCAACAAGTCAATGAGATTGGATGGTGTTCAACATTCCATTTTCCCTCTCTCTCTCTCTTCACTGTTTCTTCTCTCTCTTCTTCACATCATTCCTTTTTTTATTCACCATTTGTGCATAAATGCAAAAGATGTGTGATGTGTTTGACACATACTAACCTGGAAATATTGCCACAGACATGCACCAGACTCACATACTGTTCCACTTTTATTTGAATATACCAGCACATAGTCACACAGGCATTTTGAATAAAGACTGCACTTTAAATTCTGAATGCCATATCTGCTCATTTCAGACAAGTAGCCCTCCAAACACCATATGAGCCTTTTTATGACAGAGTAGCAATTTATTCCAGTGCAGATGGAGGCTTTAGGAACATGACAGAGGGACAGTCTACTTATTGACTTCTCAGTGAGGACATAACAAATCATATTGATTATACCATCTTCAATAGCGATGAAGAGGCAGAGAAACTGGCAGCTGCAGAATGAGTTGCATGATTCCCTTGAAATTCAGAGCTACACTCTGGTTTACTGGGGGAAAATAGAGGCTAGTGATGCATTCATACATACAGTCCATTGGCCAACAGTCCTTGTCACTAGCTCTGCCACGCTTTAGAGCTTAACATGATTTTAACATGATTTTAACATGTTTTTTACATTGCCAACTGGTTAAAACCAATTTGAATAGTGCTACTAGTAGTGTTTTTAGATCAAAGCCTCCACAAATGACCTAGAACAGAACGTGAAGAAACAACTGTAATGATGTAATATCAAAAACACCCAAGCATCCTCTGGAGTCAGCATGCTCTCTTACAGTGTCACGCTCTACCACATGTGGACGCTGAATTAAATTCAATGTGATACAAAGTGAATGCAAAGTTGCATTCAAGACTACTTGCAACTGGAATTACTGCCTATATGCACAGAGGATCTTAAGGATGCTCACTCGTTTCTGGTAGAACGTCACTGAATTAAGGCAGCATATTCAATTTTGAGAAGTGTGGTAGGCTAGATTGATATTAGGTATAACTATTAGTTGTATAGTGTAGTTGTACTAGTGTAATATCCAAGATAAGCCGAACGAGAGTCTACCAGTATACCCTGATAGAGGAGGTACTATATCTCAATGAGACCTTCCTTTTTAAATAAAGGGTAAACAAACTAGTAAGCTTCCTCAGATTCCTCAGATTGCCAGTTCAGGGTTCATTTCGTAGTTAGATCAAGACTATAGCTGCATTTCCATGCAGTTGTATATCAATATAACATCTAATAATCGGAAGTGGTCCTGCATTCTTAAGTGGCTCTGTGCATATGGGCCAGTCCATGAAAATGACACTTTGCAGCATTGAACCATTGAACCATATTAAACTCTAAAAAGTGGCAAAGCTAACATGTGACAGAGCAACCCCCCCCCCCCCCCAACCTTCACCCCACAGCCCCTTGTCTTCCATGGAGTGCACCTATGCCATTTTCAGATGTCCGACACAACAGTTGCTTCAAGTCAGGACTGACCACAGCTCTGCTTTTAGCTCTGGAAACGATACAGCCGAGCCCTGAAATATAAGCTTCCCCCGGGGCAGTTTGACTTCGCCATCTGCCTGTCTTAATAACAATTTATGTGCTTTACATGCTGAGATGGCAAGCAGAATACGGAGCAGAATCAAAATGGCAGATCACAGTTAGTCTTCATTTGTACATTATACAGGGAAGCAAACACTAAACTATTCTGTGCATTAAACTTTAAAAGAGGCCGTAGAGCTAGCATGTTGTGTTTGGGGAAAAATGAACCGTTAACTGCGACTGCACATTATTTGCAGTTACTGCAGCTTGGTTTCCTTGGCAACATGCTCCTAGGTTAATGCCACTGGATGCCACATGCATGGTGTGTGTACAAGTGATTGAGAGAGTGTGTCTGAGTACACATAACCACAAGCATGCAAAAATATTTGTTTAAGTAAAAAAAAAAAAGAAGAAAAAAAACAAAACAGGTGTAGGAGAGATAATGATATAAATTTGTGCTGCTTGTATGGGTATGCTGGTTATTGTGTATGAGTGTATGGTAGAGGTGTCGGCTTGTTGGAGGCGCCGAGCCTTCAGCTCCTCTCACAGCGGATTAATTCACAAAGACAAATCCTCAGGCCCCCTCATGTGAGTGGGTGTTGATCCAGAGAAGAGCACAGTGAAGCTGTGCTACAAGAGTAGCCAGATGTGCACACATACACACACACACGCACGCAAACGCACACACACACACACACACACACACACACACACACAGAGGCACACACACCTCATGCCTAGCATGAGATAAGGGCTCTCTCTAGTGGTTGTTTACTGTCCTGGTGCCTCCGCCTCTGCTGAATGGTAATTTTCGATTACCACCAGAAGGAGGCAGTATTGTCCCACACACACACACAGAGACACACACTAAAGGCTCTTCATCCTCAAAGCTCATGCCAAGCCTGGCATGCTTGCTTTGGCAAAGCTGCTTTTCTCTGCAAATTTAACATGTCTGAGGTTTCAGCAGAAACCCATCTATCAGTGAGCGCCATTTCATTTATCAGTGAGAATGGCGAATCTCATAATCACCTTCTGAAAGCTGCGGGCCTTGATGGGGCCTGCTTAGCTTCCTGACTCTCGTCTCTGTCACTGTCGCCTCATGGCGGCGTGTCATCGGGGGCGTTTCATCATCTACCGGGGTCAGACGAGGGCCCAGACTTCGAGCTCATCAATAAAGAAGTCTTCGGCGGATGACAAGAGATCATTATCGAATGTTTCGCACCTCTGGCTCCGTCCACGGATCAAGTCTCCGCAAAGCCAGAGACCGAAGTGACCCCTGTGAAAGACAAATGTGAAAGCGTTATTCACAATGAACCACTAATGGCATGGCGCTCAGCACAGACACGGACTATATTTCACAGAGTGTTTGAGATGTTGGAACATGCTGTGGTAATGTCTGACTCACCCTCCTCCACCAAATGCTAGGAAGTCCTTGCCACCCTTTATGAAGTAGGTATTGGCATATGTCCATCTGAAGACCTGGAAAAATAACAAGGCTTTAGGAAAATGATTGTTTAAAAAAACGTTTAAAAGTTAACTTATTTACATTTATTTATGTTTAACTCAAGTGCATTAAAAACACATTTAACCCTTGTGTGGTGTTAGGGTCAAATTCTGAAGCGAATGTTTTTAATTGAAAACTACTGTAGTTATTTCAAGTTTAATTCAATTTGATTCAAACATATTTAAGATGAACAAAGTGAAAATGAAATGTGGCATCCCCTAGAGTGGCCCTTCAGAGGAGTGTTGAAGGGCCGTGTCATGGAACTATAATTAGGGAGAATCACCTGCAGGCATGGGGAAAAGGAGAACAGGAAACCTTGTCCTGTGCCATAGAAGGATGGGCTGACTTTGAGAGGAGAGGAGCAGAAGGCGCCAAACACCTGGGAAAGACACACACACACACACACACACACACACACACACACACACACACACACACACACACGGGGAGACAGACGGAAGGAGCGAGCAAGAATAGAACAATACAGTTATGTTACTAATCCACTCAACATATATAAAAAGTGATGTGTCTAACCAATAAAATGATGCATTTTATCCACAAATATCCAAACATTATAGTTGATTGACAAGTGAGTCTGTAGCCTGTAGTCCTACCTGCCCGTGGCTGTCTCTGATGAATACTAGCACACAGCTGTCCCACTTGGTCATGTTCCGGTACAGTGTGCCCAGGCAACTGCCATGTCTGTGGGAGCTGTAGACCAGTGACCATGTGCACACTGTCATGGCTGCTGGAAGGTGTCTGGAGATCTGACCCAAATCACACAACACGCAAGAATTACTTACATAGTAGTTTTCTTTTTCTCTCTGTGCACAAGCGTTCAAAAATATTCAAAAGGTGTCAAACAAACCAGATTTCTGTTTTTACTTGCTTTGACTGATATATGCAAAGCATGGAAAGAAACTAAATGATGTTTCCCTCATTTAGCGATGACCCTGAAACTTAATGGTCTCACCAACTATAAAGACATCCATACATTTGAACATCCAAAGAACTCTTGACTCTCTGAACTAAGTTTCATGGGCACTGAGGACAAACCTGCCTGCGGGGCCTGTGTCTATTGTCTCAGGTGTTTTGTAATGGCAGTACCTGCTGGATATGATCGATGCGGAGCAGCCGACTCTGGTCGGTGAGGGTGATCTCAAAGGAGGTCGCCCTGTCCCGACCCAGCCGGTATGGGGAGTCCCAGGGGCCAGCGGAACCGCTACTCTCCAGGGAGTTCTGCAGCGTCTCCATGTCCTCCAGCTCCAGGATGTGGAAGTCTTCGTCATCGTCGTCATCATCTTCCTCCTCCCCTTGGACCAACCTGTAGGCTCGGGGCCGGAAGAGGTTGACCTGAGAGACAAGGGGTGAATAGGGGGGACTTGATGAGTTGAAGCCCCAGTAGCATTCATCCATTACTCAAACTCACAGCTTGTCAGTTCTGTTTTCATCCTCCTTAAGTCTCTCTCTCACTCTCTCTCTCTCTCTCTCTCCCTTTCCTGCTGTGGCATTCAGAGTTATTAACCTGTTACCACAGGTTGGGCACGCAGTGGAAGATGACTAATCCCTCATTCCCTCTCTATTCTCCTTCCATGTCTCTCTCTGTCTGTCTCTATGTTTTGATTTTCTTTCCTCCTGTTATGCAGTGGAGTGTGTGTGTGTGTGTGTGTGTGTGTGTGTGTGTGTGTGTGTGTGTGTGTGTCAGGAAATGAGATAGGCTTTAAAACCTTTCTTGCTAACACCCGTTATTTGCCTGTTAGTTCTCCATCCACAGAGGAGACCCAGTAATGGGCTTGTGTGAGAAAGTGTGTGTGCCTTTATGGTCTGGTTGTA
Source organism: Tenualosa ilisha (assembly GCA_015244755.2). Classification (NCBI taxonomy): domain Eukaryota; kingdom Metazoa; phylum Chordata; class Actinopteri; order Clupeiformes; family Clupeidae; genus Tenualosa; species Tenualosa ilisha. The sequence goes on from PYXC01000046.1 coordinate 1,874,754, forward strand.
AAAAGACAACACCACATCCATCACCACTTGAGAGACATGTTTCTACCTCTCTTGGGTAGAGAGGAGGGGTGGAGGAATGTGAGAGGGTAAATATTAGAGATCCTGAGGCGGATGCAGGCCATAAGAGGTAAATCCCTCCTTCGGTGAGCACTCTCTCTCTCAGTGTTCAGATCTGGACCCCTTGGGGAACCGCTTGCAAATGGCCCCCGGTATGGATCGGCAGCAAAGCTTTGTTTTTCACTTATATGAACTGATCTCTCTCTCTCTCTCTTGCTCTCTTTCTCTCTCTCTCCACCTCTCTACTCGCCTGGCCTCCTCACACCTTCCCGCTGGGACACATTAGGTCCTCTACAGCCTGAGTGTATAATCCATACCATGAATTACGTCTGTGAAAATGGCTGCCTGAGGATAAGTGAAAAGTGTATAAGTGGGGAGGAGGGTTTGAGGGCTGGTGAGACGCCATCAAGGAACTAACCTCCCCCTCTCCTAAAACCCACAAGCACACACACACACAAACACAGTCACAGTCATACACACACACACACACAAACAACACACACACACACTCACAAACACAGTCACATACACACACATGCACACACACACACACACACACACACACACACACACACACACTCACAAACACAGTCTCACACACACACACAAACACACACACACACACACATGCACACACGCTCACACCCCATCCCACACCTCTCTCCTACTCTCCCAGGCTGCAAACACCACCATACTGAGCAAATTTACACAAACTCCACTGCCCATTTCCCACGCAGACAGAGAGGAGTAGTGGGGGGCTGCTATGGATGGGCAGAGACAGACGTGCTAGCCCATCACGCAGTCAGCAATCCAGCTCATTTAGAGCCACAATATGTCTCTCTTGGCAGCGGACCGGAGGCCGACATGTCGAGGTGGACGCTTGCCAGTTAACTTGTGTCTGTTGTGCCTCTATTCCTCCTCTTGCTGCGCTGTGCTCACCCAGATTGGCAGAGAGAGAGAGATAAAATGGAAGGAGAGAAAGGCTGTCACCTCTATGGACGACTACAGAGAGTTCTCAAATGGATTGTGCTCTTTAAATGCCCCAATGAACAACTCATTATGAAACAGAAACAACCTAAACACAGGCATGCGCAAAACAACATGGCCGCTATGAGAATTTTCACTTCGGTTTATTGTTGTCCAAAATTTGCTTTCATAGATAAAAGCAGGCGTGCAGCATTGTGTGTAACTGTGTATGTAGAGCCTGGGCGGGGGATCTTACTAAGCAAAACGTTTGACAAGGCATTAGTCATCCTTTGTTCATCTGGCACCATGAGTAATGACCAGTCATTTTTTGCATGATAGTTACACAATCTGAAGTCAAGACTGCTTTGTTATGAATGTAATTACCAGACTTTCCATTATCCCGACGACTGGTTTGTACACTTTTAAACTAATTTCAACGAACACCTCCGGAGAAGAATATTTAACGCCATGCAATTAATTTACCTTATAATAATACTAGTTTCTAACTCATTCTGATGCCACACTTACATGCAAACCAGACAATGAAATGTCTGACATTGTACTTGATAGTGATGTATAATGTAGGATCATGAACCTTCCAGTCAGGTTTTCATTACCGTAACTGGGTGTTGTATTACCATTAATTGACACTGAATATTAAAACCAAGACGCACAAATATCAATTCTTCCATGGTGTTGCTTTAACAACACAGAAACTCAGAAACTCATCTTGCTCTCTGTAGCACTTCTACAGTCTAAAAACCAATTCCCCTTAATCCATTGGGTGATCAAAGCTGTTAATGCGATCAAGCAATCAAGTAGCATTCATATCTAGCAATCTAATCACTCTTGTCTCAGTCGCCTTAATCTGAAAGAAAAAGACAACCATCTTGGAAGGAGTTCTAACAATCTGATCTGACACACTGCTTTCAAGTAAGCGACTTAAAGTCAGATGTCTGATGGTGGAGTACTTGCAGGTTCAAGAAGACCAAACATTACTCTGGCTATTATCTGTATTAGTAGATAAAACCCTTTAGTATCACCATAAATCTCTTTAATATCACACACACAAACACACACACACACACACACACACACACACACACACACACACACACGCACACACACACACCAGCACACAACCAAGCAAGCACAAGATAAAGACAATCAACTGCAAAACAAATGAAGATCAGCAATTAGGCTGTCTCCGCATCAAGACCCCACAATCTACAAGTTTGTCTGCAGTTTTAAATCCCCTCTCTATTTTGCCCAGCAGGGGAATGAGAGAGCCACAAGTACCTCCCCACCATTAATCCGGCCATTCTTGCTGTTAAATCTGGGCTTAATTTACGTCTGTTTTTGCCATCTGCTCTTATCTGGTAAATAGGAAAACTGAACAGGGTTTCAACAGGAAGCCCCGCAGGCCCAGCTCAACGCACAGGAGATTTATCAGCCCCGACACTGTTGTCAGTGTAAATTACAGAGCAGGTCAGTTTGTGGACATGTATGCAATAAAGACTGGGAGCAAACACAGACACCCCTATTTTCTCCCCGCGGTGCTGCGGGCAGAGTTCAATGCAAATACGCACACAAACGTGCCCACGCACACACACACACACACACACAAACATACAAACACGCATGCACACACACACACACACACACACACACACAGTGAGAGAGAGAGAGAGAGGACTATTTTGTATTTAATTTTCTACTTTTGATATTGCTATGATTTATACAGAAAGAAACACAATGCCAATGATTACAATAGCTGTGTAAAGTAAAGGTGTAATCATTATTTAGGAATTACAATTTTTAAGAATAATTGTGAAACAATTAAGTGCATTTCTCTAACCCTAACCCTAACAACACCAACAAAAACCAGTTTAAGAAAACCGTGAAATAGGCTAATAAAGTGGAGACACTTACCAGGGATTGCGACCAGTGGGATTTCAGCATGTCTGAACAACCAAGTTGGTCTGATCTTGAGCTACTTCTCTGTGTGTGTGTGTGCTGGGGCACTTGACCTCAGTGTGATTATTATGAGTCCAAATGTCAGGATGGGAATGTCAGCAGTCCCTTTATTGGACACAGCCCCTCTACCTACCTGCAGAAAAACCAGACAGTGGACACACCCACTCAGCCTTACTGTTTTTCTCCTTCAGTGCTTCCTCACAGATCTGTGTATAGAATATTCCAGAATGAGAGCCAATACACTTCAAAAGAGTTTACTTAGACATTTATTTATCTGTTTGTTTGTTTGTTTGTTTGTTATTAGGAGTTCGCTCTCCACAAGGTGGCAGTGGTAAAAACTGGTTTAACACCCAGCTCTAAACTGTTGTAAAAAAACCCAAAAAACCCCTGCCATTTTCCCCAGTGATCAGGAGTCAAATCCTATGATGGAGAGACATTGTATACACAGTCATTTCCCTCCATCTCCGGGCCCTGCTGCTGCTACTGTGCCGCCTAACTAATCTGATTGGTGCAAACCCAGGACCTGGGGTCATAGCCATGGAGACAGGTATTAATGCACTATACTGAACCTCTTCCACAATCCACACAGCTAACCACAGACAAATGGCCCCCTGCCGCTGTGCAGTGCCGTTCCAGGGCCCCACTTTTGCCAGGGCAATGTACTCATGTTCCCTGCATAAATCTCTCCGCTGTGGCATCGAGTGGAAGGGTGTGGGGGTGTGGAGGAGGGGGTGTAGGAAAAGTGCAGAAATACATCAGCTCCGTTCTGCCATGTGGCCGTCCGTCATGCAGCGGGTCATCAGACTCTGCTAGTACCGGGGGAGGTAGAGTTGGGTTGGATTGGATTGGGAGGGGGGTCGGGGGCTGCTGGGAGCAGACTGTCAGTATTAACACAGTTCTCTCTCCCTCTCTCTCTCCGTCTCTCTCTCAGTCTCGTTGATCGCCACACAGCAGTGGAGGTGAGCTTAATGGACACAGCTGTCTGGTGGAGGTGACGCATGGGTCTGGGGTGCGTGAGATGGGGTGGGAAGCTGAGGGGTATCAAGCAAAAATGCCTGTCTCCTTAACACCCACCAGGGCCATTTGGTCAAATTTGGTGTCTGTTGTGCAAGCGTGTGATTGGTGTGTGTGTGTGTGTGTGTGTGTGTGTGTGTGTGTGTGTGCGTGCATGCAGAGGTGTGTGTTTGTGTGTGTATACATTCAACAGGACATGTAATGGTGTGTGTGATTGTGTGAGTGAGTGATTGGACTATTTGTAGGATGGTGTGGGTGTATGCTGCATTAGGCTTTTGGGAGCTAGCCATGCACACTGCTAGCATTATGTGCTCTGTCACGGAGTGTGTGCTGTCCTGCCCTGTGTTCTGTTGTATTGATTGGGGAGATTTACAGTGCCATGTAAAGTTATAGGAAGAGCAGAGTGGTGCCCCTCTCTCTCTGTCTCGGCCCAGGTTCATGTCTTTTTAGTAGTCCCTCTGATCAATCACTGGTTTATGTGGAATCTTTTTTTGATGTCTTCAGCAATTCAATGCTATACCTTTGCTCTTGCGGTATGTGTCAACATGTGTGTATCTGGTGTATGCAAGTTTGAGTGTGTGTGTGTGTGTGTGTGTGTGCAAACCTGCACGTTCAACCAATACAGCTGATGCACAGTGCACAGTGTTTTGATTACATGACAGTGTGTGTACGTGTGTGTACATATGTGTGCTTATCTCATACTGTATGTGTGTGTGTGTTTGTGTGAGTTTGTGGGGTGCAAAGCTATACGCTCAATCAACACAACTGATGCACTGCATGTCCACACAGCTGATATGCTTATCAAACAGTTTCTTAGGCAACTTTTCCACGACTGTTGGTCAGTGGCAGGAAAGAGTGGACAGAGTTCACCATGAAACACTCATTTTGACCTCATGAATCTGATAACAGACCCTGCTTATCACTGTGTCCACTCCTTGTGAATGTGATGTAACTGTCAGACAGCTGCCAATCAATACACATGCATGGCAAAGACAGTGATCGCAATGGTGGGCTGTTGCCCTTTTCAGACCAGAAAACCATTATGTCTCTGTGGCAATGATTAGTATATATATATATGAAGTATGTGTGTATATGTTTAATGATCACATATATATATATATTATAATATATACATATATATGAATATATGTATATAATATATAATATATATGATTAATAATATATATATATATGATTTAATAATCATATATATAATCATATTAATCTTCAGTCTTGTCTTTGACTTATGGTATTGATCATCTGTTCTATGCATCCATTAAACTCAGAGAAATGTGGTGTTTTACTTCTTCTATCCAAAAAATATTACAGACACATCAATCATGTATGGTCCCATCTATATCATATGCGCTAGGGAGAATATGATTCCTGTGCTGGCTAGAATAGGAATACTGCATCTGTACTTCTGCATGTATCTCTGATCAGTTTTAAAGAGAAGCTCAAGTCTGGGAGCAAGCAGTGAGAGACAGCAGGCACACATCTGTGTACTTTGTTTAAAAACAAATTAAAACTTGAGAGATTTTTTTGAGTGTGACCCATTGTTTTGAGCATGCTTAAGAGCTTTTATCATGACTGCAGTGCACGTAAACATTTGTTTGACTATTGCCATTGTTGGTGTTGCTTGAGGAACTGGGGTGTAGGAATAAAACACACATAATCAACAAACTATGTTGACAAACAAGGCTTAACTTCATAGGTTTTGGATTAGGTTTAGTATCATACTATGACTTTAGTTTTGATCTCAAGTAATTGTTTGCATTCAGGCTTACATGCTAAATCACTAGGTTGAATCACTGATGATTATCTCACATGGACCACTACAGTGAAGTGTGATCTGTAAGTATTCATTTTTTACGGTCGTTCTTAGCCTGTGTAAACACACAGGATTAGTGTTTGGTCTTTTTAATTGAACAAAAAAGTTCCTTTTGGGTCCCCTTTAAGAAAGCCCAACTGTATTAAGCTTGACTGGCCCACAATTTCATGATGTCATCACTAACTTGATAATTTTTTTTTTTTTTTGCCCAGATATTCACTTTTAGCCATAAGCTTGTTTAACCAAAATATGACCATGAAGGCTAAACCTTTCAATTATATTTTTTTCTGACTTAACTGTCATTCCAACATATGCAGAATACTTTTCTATGTGACAGAAAAGTACACTAAAACAAATAACTTCTTCTTTTATGCCCATATATGCATCTCCCTGTCGATCATAAACAAACATTGAAAAACGAACTGTCAAACAAAGAAAAACAAACACCAGATGCATCATGCAAACACATTTATGGACACAAAATAAGATTTTTTTTTTTTAAAACCGGTGTTTACCACTAACAAGGTCATGAGACAAGCACTGCAATTATTTATGAGACAGGAGCACAGCTACAACATAACCTCTGGGCCTTCGTATTTTAAAATACACTTCATGTTTGTTTATTCTTCCTGGAGGTGCTAATAAGTTGTTTTATTGCTATCATGTTTTACGACCTTTTACATATAAATGTTAAATAAAACTTCTTCATCTGCTTTAATAAAGAGTCTGTTTCATCCTCTCATTAATAGTTTTACATCATAAAACCCTCAGCACCACTCTTGCTCTTCCCCATTGCTCTCTCTCTCTCCCCCATTCTCTGACACACACACACACACACACAGACACACGCACATAGGCACATTAACACACAGACACACACACAAATGCATGCACACACGCACATACATACAAACACACACACATACAGACTAATGCACAGACACACACACGCGTGCACACATATACACACACACAATTGATCTTTCAATCAATATATCAATAGATAGATCAATATTTTCTAACTGTGGGTTTTGAGCATGTCTTCTAATGCGATCAAAAAACTTTGAATAATTCCCTCATGTCACACCTGCATGTGTAGCGTTCTGATGAAACCTTAAGAAGCTGCTATCATCGCCTCCATCTTGGGAGTTTGGGGCACATACAAGAAAAGAAAACAGCAACAATAGTATAAAAAAAGACTAAGAGAACGAAGAAGAAGGAAAAGCTATACACAGCATCTGGAGAGAAGCAAATGCATGAGAGCAAGAGCGAAAGAGTGTGTGCATTTGTTTGACATCAGCATCTGCCATAAAGGAAAACATCCAACAGTGAGGGGGATGCTGAAGGAGATGAGGGGCCTCCATGACGCCGTTTGTCGTGCCACTATAGATGCGCTTCATTACCCATGGAGCCGGCAGGGGTTGCGCGTGTGTGTGTGTGTTTCTGTGTGTGTGTGTCTACATGACATGATGGCAACTTGCTTATGCCTCCCTGAGTCCCTTACACAGAAGTTGAAATTTTGGCAGGGTGAAAATGATATGTTCACTGTATTATTTGGAGAGGAAGTTGAATACATAAAAAGGCATCTTTGTTTTTATACCAGAAAACGGTTTCATAATTGACTTCCATGTAGCAGTAGGCAATAAGAAAAATAAGAAAAATTAAGCTGAAAATGTTGTTACCCTCGAGGATGGAGAGGAAAAAGGCAGGTTGCAGTGATCCTACAACTACCGTCCCTTGACAAAACGCCAAACAGAAACAACACATAATCAAGAAACTATGTCGACAAACAAGGCTTCACTTCATAGGTTTTGGATTAGGTTTAGGATCATACTATGGCTTTAGTTTTGATCTCAAGTAGTTGTTTGCATTCAGGCTTACATGCTAAATCACTAGGTTGAATCACTGATGATTATCACTACATGAACCACTACAATGAAGTGTGATCTTCTGTAAATATTCATTTTTCCATGGTCGTTCTTATCCTGTGTAAACACACAGGATTAGCATTTAGACTTTTTGCCTAGGGTTAGATATTCACTTAAGTGCTCACTAAAATAAAAACAGAAACAACCATTCAGTTGCTGGTCCTTGGTTCGCCAAGCCTTATAGTTCAAAGGATGGAATGTATATACGCCTAGTTCTATGAGTCCTCCCTATGACTGACAGAGCAGACAGGAGTTGATGTGCACTTCCAATCATATATCACTTCAAACAACCCATATGCACTCAATAGCACCTTATGGTGTCGTTGAAAAACAGCCCCCTCAGACTTGAATAGTCGTTATTCATGTCTGTAAACGGCCTCTTCACAGCATGGGATTACATAAGTACGAAGACATAAAAATCATTGTAATTCACTCTAGCGGGTGAGATGTGTGGCTCTCCTTTCAGTTTTCACGATGACATGACCTCACATTGGTAGAAGTAAAGGCACTTGGGTCTGGAGGTACATTCCTTTGTGGCAAACTACAGGCAGCTGTCTGAAGTTTCAGCCACTGAAAAGTCAAGAGTTCAACTTGCAAGTGATTGCAGTAACTCCTTTGACCAAGATAATGTACCGGTATGTCGTGACTTGCTTAATTCAGAGGCGCACGCGTTCAGATCAGATATCATCCCCGTGCTTAAGTGCCATTAGATCAGTGTCCTTTACCTATGTTTGTTCTGCTGAACGTGCATTCCTTCCTGGGGTAGTGGTAAGATAAAAATCTAACCATTGTGATTGGAGTGTGTCACTTTCCTCAAGGACTCAAAGGCTGTCCACTCACCATCCGAATCTACTACCATCTGGGGATAAGCCAGTTGTTCTCACTACTTCATCAAACCTATGCTGGAGTCAACTCAAATTACTGTTCATTATGGAGTCCAAGGGAGGACTCACAGGCGAAATGATAACTTTGTTATTGTCAAATCTGAATGGAAGCCAAACAGTGTATATCAGAGGTCATCCAGTCACGGCTAATATACAAAAGTCAGCTGTTTTTGTACTGTTAAAAGAGGACCTTGAGGGTAGCGCATGGAAAAGCAGACTTGCTCTAGCATTGTTAGGCTGTAATAGATAGCTTTGTCTCAGAGTCAAGGCTGATTTAGCATTAAAATGCTCTCGTCATCTCCATGTACGACTTCTTTGAACATCCTTTTCAATAATGCATGTGTGAGGCATCCCTCATTCCCTCGGAAGGTTGAAAATCTTTTCTGACGTGCAGTTGCGCCCATTACACTGTGTCGGTAATGTGCGCCGCGGTTGTGAGGGTTTACAGGTAATTAGATATCAGTGAACAGTTTTGGGGTCTGTGATGTGAGAGTAATTGGTTTTGACTACTGTGCTTGTAGCTGCAATGTTTGTACAGGCGCAGAGGAAGAGACGGCTAATTAATGCTTGACAGAAGGGGCGCAATACTTGCTGTGCTCTACAGGTGGCAGTGATGTACTTTCTAGCTTGTGTGTGTGTGTGTGCGTGTGTGTGTGTGTGTGTGTGTGCGCGCTCCTCCCGAGCATCTTGCAATCAGTGCATTCTGTGACAGCATGGTGCAGGGACTCAGTCAGATGGGGAATTGAGTGGAGAATGCAGTTTACAGTTGTAGATGGGGTAGATTTCAGACTTTAAAAAGGGAGGGAGGGAAGGGAGATGCATCCCAGCCCTTGAAGCGCTGGGCCTGCATTGCTCTCATTTTATATCTGTCCTCCCCTCCACTGCTTAAATATGCAGGGGTCTCCCCTTCTTCTTCATATTTTCATCACTTTCTCTTCCTGCCACCCCCACCACCCCCTCCCTCACACACAGACACAGACTGAAGTTGTTCATTCATGTAGAACCAAACACAGATATTGGCTAGGAGATTGTTTCTTAAGCAAGCTTTCCAAAGCGAAAGCATCACAGGAGACCATGGTAATTAAAGTACACATTGACCTTTTAGGTTTTCTACTTGCAAGAAAAAGGATTGGCCTAGACTCAATTTACAACCAAAAAAAGTCACTTTTTTGCCATAATGATATTTCTTTGTCCATCTTCACAAAAGACCACCTGATATTCACTCCTTTGATCCAATACAGCAATCACCGAGTTCTCTTTTTTACACATAGACCTTGCCTGTCACTCAATGACACATGGAGCGGTTTGCTCCGGGAGCAAATGGTTAAGCAATAATTGGATAAAGACATTACTGTTCAGTTCATCCAAGGAAGCCCATTTAGACCCAGCTCTGCTCTGTGAACAACAGTGTGATGGCTTCAGATGCTCTAACCATGAACAGCTGACTGATCTGCTTTCGCTAATCAATAACTGCAGCTCCTCTGAGGTTGAGTGACTTTGATACATTGGACACATTTATTACCAAAACACAGGAAGACTGGATAGGATTGGAAGCTTGAGTTTTAAGTCATACAAGTCAAGGCTGTGATACTTTAACTACAGAGCTGCCTCCACAGTTACCTTTTTTTCATGACTTATACCAACATCCTAAATTCTCACCAACGCATATGTATATGTATGCGAACATAGGCATGCAAGCATTATAAAGGTGATTCACTGGTTACACAGCAAAGCCACAGCAAGCAATACTCAGAGTAACAACACACAAGTGATTACCACTCACTGCCACTAGGCGACTAGCCCCCTTCAGTAGGCTAAATGAACAAAATCAAAGAATTACAGTTACTCAAAAGGACGACAAGACAAGTAAATCAAAATCCATACAAAACCAAGACAAACCAAAACTAAACCAAACCAAGACAAGAGAAGACAGGACTTAGACAAGACTAGACAGCAGCACGACCCACATTATCAGCCAAGGTGGGAGTTGATTGAACAATTGGACTAAGCCCTGCCCCCTAACTGACAGAGGCAGGTGAAGGGAAGACCAGGAGAACAGAGAGCAAGCAGACAGGCTTCACCTGCTACACGAGCATGAGTAATGTAATGAGTAATGAGTCATTTTGCCATAAATGTGACGCTAAATTAACCTTGCCTGATATCCATTCAAGCTATCACATGGAGAAGCTGCACAGTGAACCATCAATAGTCTGGGATTTTCATGCTGGTTTTCTTTCCATAGCTAATGGCCAGGCTTGTAGGTATGCCAGATTTGCAGATGAGATAGAACATTCAAACTAAGCCATCATTCACGTAGAAGAAACTGCTGCCTGCACATTTCTATGCTTGCTCTTGGATGATGGCTCTGTGTCCATCATTATCAGTGACGTGCGAGAGTGGGAACACACTGCATAATAAAACATACAACATTCTCTCATTCCAAGTGGTCCTTTATGATAGCTAGGGAGAATACCGACAGAGGCGCTGAATTTTAAGTCATTGCTTGTAATTCAATCATAAGAGGTTTCACTATGGTTTCACTTCACATGTAGATTCTAATATGAATTCGTTGCGATGAATGTTCCGTCAAAATACTCCATCCCAGTGAATGGGTTTGGCTGATGGAATAGAACACAGAGACATAGCACATGGTGAAGTAAGTAATTAATTAAAATTAGACTACAGTTATGTGGTACAAGTCAAAGTCAAAAAGTCATGTTAGTGTTTTTTTTTTGCCATCACCTAATTAAAAGCCAACAAGCTATTTTCAAAGGTACCTTTTGTTTGTGCCGAGGTGACCAGCAGCAAGTGAGGGAAATAATTAGCAACTAGTGATCATGCAGCAGAGTGGCCATGTGAAAATGAAATAAAATAAAAAGGGTTACTCAGCGGGTTAATTGCAATTGGTCCACGTGTCCTCTAAATCAGTTGAGTCTCCTTTTCTTTGTGTTCAGCAGTTTCCTAATCGTTTTCTTTTGCTGTTGCCAAATATGGTTTGTGCTTCACAAAAGGGTCAGTTAATTGAATGGTAATTAACTAAATGCTTGGCTCATAATGTTTAGCTAAAATCTAAATTGTTTTCACAATGTGTAACCATACCAGAAGTTAGTTTGTTGGTGAAATATGCCTACTTGCAGTGGGATATGACTGAGTGGGAGACAATAGGTCAAAATGTGTGCAATGGAGCAAAAAAAAAACCTAGGATAATTAAAATCCAAGCATCTCATTGCTGTCTAAAGCTTATTCATGAGTGATTATACTGATACTGAGTGAATGTCAAATTATGTTTTACAAAAACACCCTCCGGCATTTTTTTATTACCCAGTTAGACTTTGCATTACAGATATCCGTTAAGGTGAACAGACACCTGAGTGGATTAGAAATGTATTTTGTTTATTTATAAGTGATCGTAGTTGAATGGCACTTCATAATGTTGTAATTGGTTAATAGTCCCTATACATTAGATAGTAGTCCTCATGCATTAAGCCCTTGAATTGTCAGCAATTACTACCTTTCAGTCAAATACACAGGATCAATTCCTATCTTAATCTGCTGAGCATTGTTCAGCAGAGAACAAAGTTAATGTGCCATCATCCACTTACAAACTCAATTTGTTAAAAACATTTTCCGAACAAATCAAGCCCATTCTGTTAAATCATGAATGCACGTAAGCCCCAAATCACATTAAATATGCATTGAAGAGTTTGTCAATAATGAAATATACTTAAAGACCCATAATTACATCATTAGATGGCATAGTAAAGTAGTTTTTTTCCCAATGATAGTGAGAATTTGATGCTTCCTGTTCTTTTATGCTCCTTCTTTGTGTGTCTTATGTTCTTCTGTTTCTGTGCAAAGACATCCACGAGCCTCATCAAAACACAAATCATTACCATTCTTCTCAAAATGAAGCCAAAACAAACAACAAAAACCTATAATTATAAGAGGGTACATTTTATCTGAATATCTGTTAACAATTTTGGTGGATTCATGACACATTTTATCATTAGTTAGCCTAACTACTTTACGGCAATGTCTCACCACTTTGTAAGAGCTTATCTTATCTTATGTGTAGCAAGGTATAATATAAATTGGTAACACTTTACTTAGGTTATCGACATGAGTCTCTCATAACATAACATGAGATGTACCATGATATATAATATTTGTGACTGTTGTCATTAAGTGTCATTCGGTTTTGTAATGTCTGCATCCCGAATAATGTCACCTTCCTTTGCATTATAAAAACAAAATGACACATAATGATAAGTCGTAAACATTAATGAAGCATCATAAAGCATATATACGAAGTACAGTATATATGCAAATTAGTTTTCAAGGCAAAATTCATCAGAGTTATAAGAGTTGTGTATAAGATTTAAGACATAAACAATTCTAAGATCCAACAACCAGCCCCTCTCAGTAGATCTGGACTGCAGAGCTCACTTCATTTCTGATTTAAAATTTATCCTAGCTAGCATAGTTAACAAATTGAGATAGAATGTACAGTCTGCCTTATCCTAGAGCAGAAACCTGCGGTAATTGTTCCATTTGATAGAAGGGAAAGCAAATTAGCCTTAGCACAAAGGTTATGTTCTTGTTGTCATTGCACACATGGAAACCTAGCTCTCTGCCGTATACAGATGATCCTCTGTAGAGGTCTAGTTTTAGCTGGTTGATGATCCCAAAGTACTTACTGTGACAGACATTGACTCTGGGACTGTCAGTGCTCTAAATACACAACCCACGTCAGACTGTGTTAAATGTTCCTCGGGGGCCACCCTGGGCAGTTCCCTGGAGTGCCCTGTAAGTAGCAGGTTGTATGTATACACAAATCCACCTATGGGACTCTTTGAACTGTCATAAACAACATCGACCAGCAGTTAAGAAGGAAAAAATGGCAGAAAACCTCTTCACCATAGTACCACAGCCAAATAATCAATAATGCTTGAGATGCTTAGACTTTATACTTGTACAGTGGAGATCTTCGAATTACATGGATTGCCAACAATACAGCACATGTGACAATCAAAGAATAGCAAAATCACCACCTTGGATGACTGGCGTCCTGTTCCACTCTTCTCATCGTGACTAAAAGTTTTGAGGGACTTGCGAGGAACATCAATAGCAGCATGAATACACCGACTCTACTCATGAGTTTGCCTACAGACTGAACAGATCAACTAACGATGCCATCACCGCCACACTGCAGTGCATCTGGGGAAGAAATATACTTATGTAAGCATGCTGTTTGTAGACTACAGCTCTGCATCTGACATTGTTCCCATTATACTTGACAGCAAGCTCAGGTGTCTTGGTCTATACTCCAGTCTATGCAACTGGGTCTTAGACCTTGTCAGAGTGATGTCAGGTGATGAGAATAGGCTCCATCACTTCAACTCCCTTGACCATCAACTCAGGGTTTTGTCCTGAGCCTTCTCCATTACTTCTTGTACACTCGTGACTGCTCAACTAGGGAAACCTGCCACTTTACTAGCTGTCTGCAATGGTGACTTACAGTCATGTGATCATCTCACTTTACTAAGTGTATGCAATGAGCATTATTGGCATGAGCAACTGGGCATTTGAAATGACGGTTAACAAATTGAAGCTTTATGATGCTTTGGGACACTATGAGTTGTAAAGGTTTACAAGATTGTACTTATACGGCATTATAATGTTGTCATGTGAATGGATAAACATTTATGAACACTAATGACATTAGTCATAAGGCTTTATGAATGCATTATAACCCTTTATAGTTTATAATGCTCTTGCATTATAAACTCTTATAATAATATCTTATATATATTATAAACTCTTATAATGCTATTGTGTTTAAAATGCTCTATGAATACTGGATTCATAAAAAGTGTTACCGAAATATTTATATGAGAAATATTGGAGAAATTCCTCTCAGTCTTTTACTTCTGCAAAATGTATCATGATATTGACATTATACCATATTTCAAGTGTAATTTGAAAGTGGTGCTCACAGTACCTTGCCTGGTTCTCACACATACTGATCTGCTGTGCATATCAGTTTGACTAGTAAGCCTGTTTTTGCTTCTTCCCGTTCACCTGAGATTATTAACCAACCAAGAACTGACTTTTACCCCAGCATGATGGAGACAGGCTTCACATGTGTTTTACTTCAAATTGTGATGCTCCCCTCTTTCTTTTCTCTGCAATCACTGGTCTGATTGGTTGTAGTTATATCCAATGCCTGCAAAAGATTTTTCATCTATGTCTGTTAATTCCGCCTTATGGAAGTTGGAGGTAACATGAAATTGGCCAGACTGAGATGCATAGCAGATCATTATGTGTGAGAACCAGGCAAGTGCCACAGTGCCATCTATAAGTGCAGACCTGTCTTTAGTACTGGTGGTTGTTATAGTGTACTGTATACTGCACGCCTTTGCAGAGACAGTCTTCTCGGTGATATTACAGTATGAACATGACAGACAGCACCCTCATCGACCTCAAGCATTCAGTCGACAAACAGCCCAGCCACTCCAACCAAGCCCATTTTCACTGAGATAGGCCTGTTTGTGTTTGCCAGGGAGGCCTGTGATACCGGCATTGTTGTCAGAGACTCCATATTTGACTGAGGTGTTTTGATGAGGACATTGTGCAAAAAAGCATGTCACACACCTGCCACCTTTCAAAGGCGACAACAAACTTTCTTTGTAAGTACCCCAAGAGTTTTTTTTTCTTTCTTTCTGTCTGTCTGTTTTTTTTTTTTTTGATTGTGCTGCACATTTGTCAACGGCTGTCATGTATGTGTTGGGGGTGGGTTAGGGAAGGGGTGTGATTGCTCTGATGTGGCTCATCAGCTGACGGGGACATGCGGCGGATGTCTGGGATGAAAGCGCGGGCTTTGTGACAGCGCAGCAGCCAGGGTGGCGCAGTTGATTGCGTTAGCGCTTAATCCCTCTGGCTCCTCCTGACTTAACAGCCGTTTTGTTTCCATACAGTGGCGGCGTGTTCCTGTCTCAGCCATCACAGACCCCCAGTACGAGAAACAATAACTGTGTAGTGGGAGAAATGAAAATAACATGAAATAGACACTCTTTTCCTCTATAAGTAGTAGCAGCATTTTCTCAACCTGAATCTGGCTACACTTGTGTCTGTGGATAATGATCTGTGTGTGTGTGTGTGTGTATGTGTGTGTGCGTGTGTGTGAGATGAGATGAGATGAATGTTTAAAAGAATAATTGTAATTCTAGAAGTTCTCGCAACCCACCTGTGATCTGATGAGTGAATGCATTTATTCCTGTGTTCATATATTTACATCTTTGTAATGCTTGGAAGCCACCATATGGGACACCTCTGTGTGTTAGTGTTACAATCTAAATGGGAATTTACTGGAGCTGAAATTCTGATGTAGCGTAACTCACTGAACCACACTTGCTCAGTAATGGGTCGTCTGCCGGCGACATGCAATGATTTTCCTGGGAGCGCTCAGACAGAAAAGGCATTGTTGCCAGGCAGCTCAACTGTCACATTCTCCATTTTTCTCCATTCCTCTTTCTCTCTCTTTCTCTATCCCTCCCTTCCTCCCTTCACAGCCGAGATGTAAGGTTCATTTACGTATTCTCTCTACCTCCCATTTTTCAAATGCCACATTTACACATGCACTGCACGCACTGGGAACTAAAAGAATATTCACCTGCAGTGCCATGGCACAAGGGCAGTTCCTCCCAGGCCGAGAGATTTGGCAAAGGACACTAAAAGGCACGGCAAGTCCAAAAAGGTGGCAAAGTGGCACATGGCTGGAACTCAGGCCAAGTTTAATTTGGTGAGAGCACAACAGAGTGGTCAGAGCAAAAGTGTAAAGTTTTTATACTCCATTCTGTTCACTCTGAAATCGTATTGTGCTTCAGTGCCCTTAAACTGACCTTGAAGTCAAAAAGTCACTGCATGGCATCTCACTGTAACAATGGCCTGGGTGGTACACGAATTGTAGCTGATAGCCCATGCATCTCAATACAGCAGGGTACTGAGAGTTTAAAAGAGTGTATTTGACTAAGAACAGTACGAAAAAAAAGAACTCACTTTTATTCGTAACTCTATTTTCCCCCTGGAACTCAATGTTGCTGTTGAATTCCATGCCTGCCTATGTGTTTCATGGCATTTTGAATAGTGCTGTGGCTGGCCTCTCATGTTGGTCTCGCCTCTCTTATTGTTGTCACTTCTATTTACACTTTCTAGCTCTCCTGAGTACTTCAGTGACTGTGGAGCTAATAAGCACTCGCCTACAGGAAATTGAATGCACAGTATTCATTTAAATGAACATATTAATGGTGGCACAGCTTTGTTTTTTAAGTTTCCTAATAGTAATGAATGTAATTTAGAGGAAGTAAAGTTATTGTATAAGGTACTAACAGAACTTAAGCTTCCTAAGAAAGCATTTCTAATACTATAACATACACAGCTTGTCACTGTCTGTTTCTCAGTCATCATTGTCTTCACCTGAGCTCACATTCTCTACATATATATATATATATATAGTAATTCCTTCCTCCAAATCCACGGTCTTGCTCCCGGGGACTCAAAGTTCTATGTGTGAATGCTTTTATTAAGGCTAATAAAAGCAGGGAGATGGCCTGTCGACTGGAGCACTGACACAGACGAGGTGCCCTAGACCTCTACTCTCGTTATTATCCCTGTCCCCTGTCTGTGGTTCAGGGTGGCCTGTGTGTGTGTGTGTGTGTGTGTGTGTGTGTGTGTGTGTGTGTGTGCTGGGGCTTTTGTCTCCTCCACTGATTCAAACTTTCCCCGCCACTGGGGGAGAGATGGGGAGGAGGGTTGAGGGGAAGAAAGAAATAAAGAGCCGGAGAAAATAAAGGCTCCTTTTGTTGGAACGGACGGCACATGCTGTGCTTGGAGACGAAGGAAGAAGGGGAAAAAAAGTCATATATTAAGAAAGTCCATTTTTAAAAGTGCTGCTATGCAAGAATTTGAATGGGAAAAAGATAAACCTTTAGCAGAGAGATAAAATTCATTAAAACCAAACCATTTCAAACTAGATAATACGTGGCCTTGCTTTCCTGAATCAGAGTGTTGGGAGAAGGGGATAGAGAAAGGACTAAGCATAAAAAAAAGAAAATATATATGCAGTTTATTTTGGTGTTTAAAATATTCATGATGCATTTTCTATCAGCTGGTCTTGTGCATTTGCATTAGGCTTTGTAAACAATGAGTGATGCACTTTTCTCAGCAAAAGGTTACCCCTGCTGTGCAGTTCGATTTGAATGAAAGTGCCATACCATTTAGGAGATATATGTTTAAAAATTGCATGCACACGAAGGTGCCTAATCAAATGACATTTGGACGTGACTGACATTGTTAAGAAAGCAGAATACTGAGCAATGTCACTGAGCAATGGAGAAACCTGGACAGTTTAGTATAGGGGGGGGGGAATTTCACTTAATTTCTACTTCTTTTTTTTTTGAAAATGTACATTTGGACCTCATTTCTGGCCCTGGAGAACACGTTGCATATATTTAGCACGACCTGTAGGCACCCAAAGCACTTTCCAGTGGAGGGGGAACCAACCAAACAAGAACCAACACATACAACCCACTTTGGTTATGCACAGATGTCATTATGTACCAGAGTGCTCAGTACAGGGTAGCTTTAAAGTGGGGAGTGAGGGGATGAGCCAGTTATACTCATGGAAAAATAAATTAGGGGGCCAGGTTGAATGAGCCAGGTTGGGAATTTAGCCACCGGGTAACCCTAAAACTCTTAGCGGTAAGTCCAATGGGATCAATAAGAACAGTTAGAAAGGCCTTCCATTCAATGTCTTATTTCAAATGTAGGACAATGGATTCATATGAGGACATGCAGAAGGGGAGCGCCGGAGGGTGGGGGGGGGGTTAGGATGATACTAAGGGCCTGGCACTTTAATACTTTACTATAATCAATGTTTGGGGTGGCACAAAATTACTTTCTGTTATAGGGGTCACAATTTCTGGTGGCATCCCTGACATACAGTATATGAGTTGAAAGATATCCAGTATCAATCACAGGCATAATCTCTCAACTGTGCAATGTCCAAGTTCGCAGCCTTCTGTTTGACAATGCTGCTTT
Organism: Tenualosa ilisha; assembly: GCA_015244755.2. Classification (NCBI taxonomy): domain Eukaryota; kingdom Metazoa; phylum Chordata; class Actinopteri; order Clupeiformes; family Clupeidae; genus Tenualosa; species Tenualosa ilisha. The sequence continues at coordinate 1,893,509 of PYXC01000046.1, forward strand.
TGGATATGGATGAATGGATGTAGATAACACTTGTTTCTTGATTTTTGTATTACTACAGATGCATAGCATTAGTGATGGTGGTTGTCTGTGTCGTGTTTCTCACCTGAACATCAACATTTTACATTTAACTTGCATTTTCAAGGCAACCAAAGTGCTTTAGAATGAATAGAAGATCTCTCTAAACACCACCAATGTGCAGCACCCACCCGTGTGATACACTGCAACCATTATCCACCAGAATGCTCATCAACCACTGGCTTGAGGTGGAGAGTGAACAATGAAACGCATTCACAAAAAAAAAGTTGTTTTCTTTTTTGTTAGTCACCTGGACATTCTTGCCATTTGCTATTTACAGGTAACAGAAAAAAGGCAAATACAAAAATACATCAAATAATATAGCTACATGTTGGTAGAAAACAGGATGTCAAAAGAGTAGAACATTTGTATAAAATACTAAACAGGGATGGCCTTGAAAATATTTGGAAATTGTTTCCTTTAGAGTGCTGCGATTTAATGGGGAAAAATATTTTAGGTTTACCAAACAGCTGTCATCATAAAGGATGCGATTCTGGTAGTTTTCTTCGACATTCCTTGCCCGGCTATTAAAACATTTTCACAGCTTGTATTTATGTTGTATTGCAGCCTTGTATCTCCAAGCCAACTGTTTCTTTAGTGTGAAGGTCTGATGCTGAAGAATAACACGAGGCCAACTAAATATTACTTCGGCAGAACATCACAAGAAAGTTTTGTGTGTAGGCGCTCTTTCGTTCTTGCACACAGTGAGGTACGAGTGGGCACTTTTTTTGTTTCTTGTTTTTTTCTTTATGTGAAATCCTCGAGCAAAAACACAAAAAAACCACTAATCACTGCTAAGGTATGTGACATAGACACATAGGGTGGGAGTTTAGGGTGGGGAGTAGGATACTTTGTTGGCACTGTGCTTTCCCCGTCAAAGTTTTCAAGTTGGACGTGAGATTGTGTATCCATAAATCACGGTTGGATTAATTAATGGTAATGAGTGAATCTAGGCTAAAAACACTTAATGGTCTCTAGAAATGTTGACGCAAAGCTATTAAGACCAAGCACTCTTGTATAAACCATGGATAATATCCACACATATTGAAAATTAGCATAACATCTGTGACTGTGATGGTTGCCTAAGTGCTTATTCTCACGTATCAGTTATTTGCTTTGTTAAAGCTTTTCATTTTCAAGTGGACCATCACTTTTAAAGTCGGCTGTGCAAATTTTTGGACAGATTAGTTGACGCCTCGGTCGTGTTTGAAACTATTTAATTGCAGTGGCTCTCACCAAATCGCTTCATTTAGAGAGAGACTGGCTAATTTAACGGGTCGTAGAATCCATTTTATGAAATGGTGCTCAGCGATAAAATTATGCGAAGGCATCATCTGACATGGAAAAAATAAGCTATTTTGCGAGCTTGCTCAACACTGGGCAAGCAGCGGGATGAGGTGAGCTCACAAACACACATTTATGTCCCAATTATTTATTGTGATTGCCAGCAGCTTTGCTCGAGTCGTCTGACTGCACCTGTGCAAAATTGTGTTTTCTATTTGCATGTTTAAAAGTTGTGTGTGTGCATCCTGGACACATACCTGTATCCTGCAGGTTAAACTCAGCTGTCAGCTAATGTACTCATTCTACTTCATTTTACACAGAAGGACACAACTACATTTCTCAAACCACTTCTCTCTACTAACATCTGTAAAGGCTTCTCTATAGCACATTATGTTACAGAGCCCTACACCACACCTTCACCAGTAACAGACTGTGTACCAAAGTGCAATACCATTGTAGATAATAGAAGTCTGTGTACTATACTAAATCTGATTGTTGGTGTGTTATAGGAAACATTTGTTACAGAATTTTGTCAACAATCATTTCCTATTACACTCGTCCTAAGAACTTGCAAGTGCATAAAATCCATATACCTTGTACATGGTGTTGTGTGGGAGGCTCTGTCCCACAGTTCACTACACTGTAGATCCATGGAACTAATGGCAGTGTAGTATGTGTTAAAATGTTACCAACTTCTCTTTAGGCAAATGATTAGGAGAAAGATGCTTTTCCTGCCTGCTTCGAAAAGCCCCTGATGGTTGCCATTAAATCTGACATCCTATAAGACATATGAGTTTTTATGATTTTATTTTTGTTATATATATCTCTCATTTTGCAAATATTCTGTTATATGAAATGAAACTTTGATACAACTTAGGGTACCGAGTTAATAGTTGTAGGTTAAGTTATTTTCAGAGGACAAGAAATCTATACTGCTTTTCAAGCTGTACACTGACTACCTTAAGTTGTATCAAAGTTTTAACTTTTATAGTGTTGTCCCATGAAAAGATATGCCAGAATATTTGCAAACATGTGAGGGGTGTACTCACTTCTATGAAATACTCTCTATATTTTTCTTTGTCATGATTTCTCCCTGTGTGATAATTTTCTATTCCCAAAAAAAGTCCTGTTTGGAAGTAAAAAAAAAAAAAAAATCCCCTGTTCATAGTCTAGTTATTGGACTGAATACCGAGGCTATGGGCACTGATGACAGCAATTTCATATGCCACTTCTTCAGAAGAGCTTGTGAGAGACGATATGAAAAAATCATTACTGTGAAGGATCAACACCACCAACCATGATAAATAGGACCAAAACAAAGAATTAAGTGATCAATGCAATGCTCAATGCTCAAACACTGAAGTTGTTTATATAGACCTGTCACAGAGATTTTCCTAGCATGAAAATAATCACCATCACAACCTTTCATCTGGTGACTTAGTATTCTCTGTCTTAGATAATTAAGTTTGTTGACATTCTCATGGGAATGATGGCTCAGGTTGTTCATGTGTTGCCTTTGTACAGAATGGTATCTCATACTCAACAGATTTCCAGGCCATAAGACCACTGCATCTTCCTTTCTGTTCCTTATGCTCAGCATTGATAACAGACAAAACTGTGTGTGACAAATGTGATTCTCTGACTGGCTTGAAACCTGTATTGTATTAAACTTCTACTCATGTAATTCGCTATTTCTTTTTAAAAAATATTGTAAATAGCTTAGGAGTTATATTCAAGAATTTGGGGTAAAAGGTAAAAACTAAAGAGATGACAATGACATCTGGAAAATAATGAAAATCTGGAAAATATGAATCTTGGCAGTAGTAATTGCCAGGTTTCAGAGCTAATGAATACAATACAAAATGAACACAGCTACACTATATCTAATAAGCTGAATAAAATTACACTACTGATTAAACTGTAAAAGTTTTTAAATAGTTCTTTATATAGTTTTCTTTAAAACCGACTGACAGATTCATGATCTTTCAGCTGTGGCACATAATCTCACATGATTGTATTTCATTAAAAGTTCAATCTTGTTGAAAAAATGTCACAAAATATAAAATGAACTCTTCTTGCAGACTTATTCCAAGGCCTGTAGCTGAAGCTGTTGGAACGAGACACGCAGGTGTATTCTGTATGCAAACCAAACCACCTCGCATTTCATTCTATGTGCAATTGTTTGCAGCTTTCTATTAATTGGATACAGCTGGATTTAGTCCAATTATCTTTCTGCAGTTGGAGCAGAAAACCCAGTGCTTTTTGCTTGGTTGGGCTGCCATACTCAACATGAGCCATAAATGTTACACGCCAATACGTGATGTGTTTCTCTATGGGTACTCTGTTTGTGTGTGTGTGTGTGTTAGCATATATGTGTAGAGAATGGACTTGGGAGAAAGGAACGTTCCAAAATAAACAAATCAAATATCCTGGAAATGACTGCAAATAGAGAAGAGAAGACCTTGATGCTCTGCAGTTTAACACAAACAGCACCTTACAGTCAGATTCATCGCCTGTCCACTCTCTCTCCGGCTCCTGGGGGACACTAGCCACTAGATTAGTGGAGGCAGTCCATGGCATTAGTCTTCCATGGCTTTGGTTGGGACAAAAAATTTGCCTCTGGGTACTTCTGCAGTGGCCTCCATAGTTATCAGCATGGCTGGCAAAGAGGAGCAGAAAGAGGAATAAAAGATCATCCTTTGGCACCAACCATCTGAGAAGAAAGAAAAAAAAAAAGAAGAAATAAATAATATGGGTAACTCTTTCTATGAAGACCAACAATGAAACATTATGATGAGGTGTGCTGCATTATAGATGCATCCATATGAACTTTACTTAAAGCACACATTGACAGCTTATGATCCCACATGGAACATTATAGCAACTTATGAGCCCTTACAACAGTTCATCCAGGTGTGTGCATAGAGGGGTATTAGTAGTCATAATGTATTATAAGCCCCATCAGCCAGCCTGTAGTTTATAACCAGTCATGAACACTCATAACACCCTTGGATTTATAAGGCATTATAAGCTAGATTTATAGTTATTTATAACTGTTGATATAATGCATCATTAAGCATTATGAGTGTAGTCATAATGCATTTTGAGTAATTATGATGCGCATTATAGTTTGTAATAATAATAATGCGCTATAGATATGGTCATAGAAAGTGTTACCATCATATGTTTTAAAAAAAGAAACACACAGTTAGCAGCTAGCATCTTTAGTATAACTACAGTATATAACGTATAACACTATACAACTAATATGCCTAATATCAAACTGACCCACCGTACTTCACAAAACTGAATCATCTCAATACAGTGATGTTCCACTGGAAAGGAGTGAGCATCCAACGTCCTCTGTGCGCATAGCACATTAAATAAGAGAAGCCAATAACTGTGGTATGTGGTTTGGTGAAAAATATATTATCTTAGTTTTCATTACAGCATAAATTGCTGTAAGAATGTCTTACCTTCAAGGTTGGATTTTTGCAACTAAAACAAAACATCAAAAGATGTTTTTTAAACCTCTATGGACGAAACTTTCCCTGGCCGGCCAATAAGAGGAGGACACTTTATTGCATACAGACTCATCGTCTTTCATAAAACACTTGTTCAGTTTGTCATAACAGGGAGTGCAAGTTGGCCTTCAAAACAACAAGATATAGACAAAGAAGTGTATAATTTCATACAACTGACACAGCTTTTACGTTTCAATTCAAGACCATCTTTGATGTATGCCTGCATCTACCTTTTGAAAAAGCACCAGAGTGGCAAGAGGTTGAAAGAGAGAGAGAGAGAGAAAGGAAAAATCAAATCCTTTTAAAAGAAAATATGTCCTTCCACATTGGTCAAAGACATTACTTGATCCTCATAGCTTTATCACCCAAACAGACCTCTCATCAAATCCCATCAAGAGAAGAACATCAAGTCTTCGATGATTCCAACTTTGATGCTGGACCAAGGCCACGATCTCACTCATCCACTTTGGCCCTTGGAGAAAGACTAGCACTTCATGAACTGAATTCAAACAAGCTGATCTGTAGCAGCCAAGCTAAAGCATGTGAGGATGATAGCATGCTGAGAATAGGCGCTTGGAGCTGATGAGGCCCCTATGGCTTTTTTGTGAAATTATTTAGCCTTGGATAGTGCAAAAATGTCAGCATTCAAGCCTATAGACCTTTTCAAGAGAGTTCATAGCTGTTCCCAAAGGAGTTCAATTTTCACAGTCCATATGGCTGTTTGAAGCAGAAGTAGTTTGAGAACAACATCGAAATTTAGTAATACATGCATCCAACTGCATACATTTAATCATAGCCACTGGATTTCAACAAGTGAGAAATCTTTGGTGTCTTTCATTTTGAAAATGTATACAACAGTTAGGTCCGGTCAAACTATTTAACAATTTCTGATTAGATGAGACACATTCTACGCATCACTGGGAGTGAGGATATCCCACGATATGCCACGGGTGACTCTTCACAGCTAATAATCCCTCCGCATTTTTCATTGAGAGAACTTCCAAGCCTTTGGATTAACTGTTGTGTTGCTTGGGAACGGGATATGCAAAACTAAGTTTAGAACTATTTGGAACTGCTGGAACTGTTGAAACTGTATAAAAGCAATATAACACTTGTGGTCATGAGGTTGTTCGTGGATATCCTCATGGGTATGGTTCGGCCCGAAGCTGAAGGCTTAAGTGTTCTATCAACAACCCTACTAAACAAACTGTAATGTATTTAATGTATGTTTATGTATGAGCTCTCTTCTGTTGCAGGAGAAGCTGCATCTGTGATATATAATTTATAATGTATACAAACACAATGCATACTATACACCAGATTTCACAGATACTCTAAACTTTGATGAGGTTGTTGCAGATGTGTAGATATTCAGTTTTTATCTTTTCAGCCTCCTGAGATTTTGAGTATTTCAGACACCTGTCTAAAAAGCATTGTGCGTCCTATTGGGAGAGAGGCGACAGTAGGTTTGTACTCCACGCAGTCTGTCAGCTGTGTTTCTTTCACCTCAAATGTCAACTTAGATTCTTTTAAATATCACTTCCTGTGATGTGACATTTTTAATGGAGTTCTCTGAATGGATGAATACGGCAGACCTTGAGTGGCGGTGTGTGAGAACTGCACAGCACTGGCATTTATCTTACTGTGCCTCTCTGCTCATGAGCTCTGTCTGTGCGTGTGTGTGTGTGTGTGTGTGTGTGTGTGTCTGTGCGTGTATGTGAGTGTGTGAAAGAGAGAGTTTGTGTATGTATGTTTGTGTGTTTCTGTGTGTGGCCTTCCAGCTGGTTGAATACTGGAAAGTTATCGAATTGCTGTCAATATCATCCGCTTGCCTGCTGTGCTCTCTAGATTGAGAGGATGCTGTGTCTCATGCTGTGCCCTGTATACAAAAAAACAAGCTTAAAACCAGTCACTGCATTTTACAGAAAGGCAATTAGCAGCACTTTCAAATAATGTAATATTGATTTATAAATGTTTATCTTAAAATGTAAATGTAAAAGATTAGTAGTATTATTTGTACCATTAGTACTATTGCCTCTATGGACATGTGTCCTTTTTAACAGAAATCCCTGCACACGGGTACAATATCAACTATAAAAGCAGTAGAGTGGACATTCAATGCCAGAGTGTCAGTGCTGAGAGGGAGGCTACTGTACTGTGCTCCGCAGAGGAGAGAAGAGCATCATTAACGCCCATGCCTTGTTTGGGATCCTCTTCTTACCCAACTGCATGGCCCCCGGTGTATTTAAAGGCCAAGGTTTCGATTTCAGAGATCAGAGGTGCTCAGCCCTTGCCCTCACCTACCACTCAACCCCGTCATTCACCTCTCTCACCACCTGAGCCCCTGATTGGCTTCTTTCTTTGTTCTCCCTTTCTCTCTCTCGTCTTTTCTTCCCCGTGTGACACGTGTTCAGGTGAAGTGGCCTCTGCTAGAAGTCCTCCTCTCCTGTATTTTTCATGTAACAAAAAGGCCGTTCCCGACCCCCCGTCACCTCAGCTCAGCTCGGCTTCACTCGTCTCTCCTCTCTGTCCTCTCCGTGGCCGCCCTGGTCTCCCGCTGAGCTCAATCACGGGGGGGCTGATGAGCAGCGGGTGTCAGGGTGCAGCTCCCGCTGAAAGACACACTGATTAAATGTAATGTGTGTTTGGAGATGCAGGGTAGCTGTATTACACATTTATTAACACATCGTCTGCTCTCTCATGGGAGAGAGAGAGAGAGAGAGAGAGAGGTAGGGAGAGAGAGAGAGAGAGAGAGATGAGGAGCAGTCTCCGATTCTGGCAAATGACAGTGTGTGAAAAAAAATGTCACGTGTGGAAAATATAGTTTAAATTATTTGCATTTAAAAGGAAGTTCAAGGGGAAGTGAGGCCTTAGGGAGCAGCTCCAAAAATACATTGTATACCTGCTATTCTCTACCTCGCGCTATTCCATATTAGTCCTCAAAATGTAAACTTGCTCCAGCATTAAATTAGAGTGTACTTTCAATTCTATTGAAGCTTATTTTCAAGTGTTCCTGGTATACAGATACAGGCATATACAGAGAGATGCTCATTAGTGTGTCGGCCTCCTAAGTCAGAGGCTCTGTTGTATCAAATCATTTGGGTGTGTCTGAGTGGGAAAGGGAACAGGTAATGGGGGTCCCTGACACCAATCTCCCTCCAAAGAAGAGGTTATTTAAGTAAACAGTCAACGTTCTCCTGTAAAAGTCACAGGATTCTAATTCCCTTGCACACAATGTCCCCCCTCCCCCGTCTCAATTTTCTCTCATCCGTCTCTCTCCCAGTGCACCATGGGTAATTCACATACCTTACTTTCCTTCAACGAAAAAGGAGTGATTTTTTCTCTCTCTTGCACAAACTCTTTCCTCCCAGGAGCTGGCATTAAAGGAAAGTATTTGATTTTAATCGCTGACAACAAGCACACTTAAGCTGATCTCCAGCATGAGGTCTGAAGTCCCTCTCTCCACAGGGATAGCGGAAAGAGCACAGTGTTCACAGCACTTATATATCTCTCTTTTTCTTCCTATCATTCTTTCTCTTTCTCTCTCTCTCTCTCTCTCTTTCTCTCTCTCTGTGCTCCAAAAATAATCTTCTGAGCTGGATGAGAGCAGGGGCTTGTTTTGTTTGTTCTCTGAGATCTGAAATGGGTCGTGTGGATGTCCTGCTGAAGTGGTGTGCGAGCAAGCACACGCCGCGCCCCCACTGCTCCATATCAGAGCCTGCCAGCAGCACAGGATGGATGAGGGCCGAGGAGGATTTGAGCAGGAGAAAGACAGGGAAATAGAGAGAAAGAGAAAGATAGAGAAGAGAGAGAGAGAGAGAGTCCCTTGATTAAAGTCAGGGTGTGTGCACATCACTGGCTTTAGAGGGTTCTCCTATCCCTCCTCCATGTTGTCTCCAAACCCCCTCCATCCCAAACCTCCCCCAAGTCAAGCCTTTCTCTCACTGATAGCCTCTGCTGCTACACGTATCTGTCCCACCACCTTATGCATGAATCTGTCTACTAGCATGTTTTTGCCTCCATATCTAGGGATTAGATATATAGAGACATTTGAAGAGAATTTATTTTTTTCCCCCACAAAATATGATTAGGCGCAAAACAAGTCGAATGGGAAGATGAGTGGCACAGAATGGTTATTTCTCTTTATCTTATTTATTTTCTTAAAGGTGTGCTTGGACCTTGTTCATCCTTGTTAATTTTCTCTGTCTAATCCCTTCCTCTTTAGTCTGCAGTGAAGGCTTTCTGATGTCCTCGCTGGGAATCTCCTTCACCCGCAGGAGAGCCCCCTCCTTGCTATTGGCTATCAGGTAATAAGACCGTGGGCAGAAAGCAGCTCTGCAGCCACTGCACAAGCAACACAAGCTTTTCACTCTTCTTTTCTTCACTGCGTTGGCCTCCAGCTCTGTCTCTCTCATTCCCTCGGTTACTCACAGCTGTGATTGAAGAAGGAGAAGAAGAAGAAGAAGAAGAAGAAAGAGAGGAGTGAAAGGGGGCTCTACAAAAGGAGTGAGTCAAATTGTGAGTGAGTCCTGAGTGAAATTCAGTGTAACAGATGTTCAAAAAAAAAAAGAGAAATGGTTGAAGATCAGAGACGGCTCAACTCTCCTACACTGCACTTCTTCCCTCTCAGCTAGATTTGTTCGGCCCACCTCACTGGCCTCTTGTAAAAGTAAACTATGGAGCAAGGCGAGAGAGAAGGTAGTGCTTGTGGAAGGTGAGGTCTTTTGAGTTCTCTGAAAGCCTTTGTAGGAATTATTACAATCGAACATCTCAGCTCCAGAGGGCCATCTCATCGAATACTAGGGCACTGAGTGGACTCTCTGATGGCAACTTTTGTTGTGCATGGGTCTCATGGTCCAGCACTCATTGAAAATTTTCTTTCTGCATCATATCATTCAAAAGAATGGACAGAGTTTCACTAGTTCACTTTTTCTTTTATTTCTTTTTTTTTTCTCTTGGCTTCTCTTTTTAAAATGAAGATCAGTGTAGATTGTTAGCTGATTTCAAATCACACGACTTCTTTTTATTCCTTTTGCTGTATTCAAACAAGCCTGTGTGACACATTGCTTGTGGTTGCATTTAGACAGCTTCAGTCTGAAGGTGGTTAAAGGTATCTCAGTAAAAGTCATTCGTTTTTGTGGTGGATAAAAAAAAGAAAGAGAGAGAGAGAGAGAGAGAGAGAGAGAGAACCAAGTCAGTCACACATAAAAAAGCAAGAGTATGTAGCACTTTGAAAAGCAATATCCATCAAGACAAACCAGGCACTGATAGTCTTATCGCAGAGCACAATAGACCCCTCTGAACATAAGTTTTTTCTGTTCGCTTTTTTTGTGTTACTCTCTTTCCAAATGAACGAGAAAGATAGATTAGTGTAGGGTGAAAATACAATCTGTTTCTTTCTTTTTCTCTCTATCTCTCTCTCTTTCTCTTGCTGTCTCTCTCTCCTCCTCTCTCTGTTGTATGAGTGTGCCATCGCTGTCACAAGTTTATGAATGCATCATCAAATCAGTGGATTCTGATATGTGCTGCTGCTGTGTGAGTGTGTGTGTGTGTGTGTGTGTGTGTGTGTTTGTGTGTGAGAGAGAGAGTGTGTGTGTTGTGGAGGGGGATATCTGTCTACGCCGGCTGTCACGAGACACAGAGACAGAGAAAGGGAGGATGAGGAGATGGCAGAGGCATCTGGAAGAAGTGTGTGTGTGTGTGTGTGTGTGTGAGAGAGAGAGAGCGAGAGTGTGTGTGTGTTGTGGAGGGGGATGGGAGTTGAATGAAAGACATGACATGAGGGTAGCTCCCCCCTCACTTCTGCAGTGACTTTCCTGTCCGACTGATTAAAGACAGAAAAACATGAGCCAGATTTTCATATTTCTACCCTTTCCGTCTCACTCTGCTCCTGTCATGGAACTGAGGAATTCTAGACGCTATTAGCATGACAAGGAAGCCTTTGCCACGTTTGGTGTTGAGCTGCGGGGAAGACTTCACCTAAGCCCTGAGTGCCAGGGGCCGACTATGGCCATGCGGGCGTCAACTCAGATATACACTTACTCATTCTCTTTCACTGTTTCATTCACTGCAGCTCCTCTTTCCCTCCATTTCTCTCTCTCTCTCTCTCTCTCTCTCTCTCTTTCTCTCACTGCTGTGACCCTTGTTACTCACACACAGCTCGATCAGCACAATTTGTGGTGAGAGGGAAGATGGAAGAAGAAGACAGGGAGGGCGGGGAGCTGTCGAGATGCTTTATTTGAAGACAAGGCTACTGTAGATGTGCACCCACAAAGCACTGTTAATGGAAAGGGTTTCAGGTGTGTGTGTGTGTGTGTGTGTGTGGTGTGTGTGCATACGTATATGTGTATGCAGTAAAGAGAATGAAGTAGGTCTGTGGTTTCGGAACGTAATTAGAGATATTGCCTGAATCAAAGATAGCTTCATAATCCCTTTTTTACCGTTTGATGTTAAAAAAAAAAAAAAGATGAATATGTCCTTCCATTTTTTTTCTTTTTTTTGTCCATTTGAGTCAGATGCTATTTTGTTCTGATGCACCATTGCTAGTTCAGGGGATAGGCTGGGCTACTTACTTGCTGCTTAATACGTTTGCTGCACAGGCTTACTTGAGACGGATCCACTGATTGCCTTGATGCAAAATGCATGGCACTCTTCAAAGGGGAGCGTGCGTAATAATAGCTGGAGCACCAGCTGTGGAAGGGGGCGCTGAGAGAGTGTGATTTGCACTTCCACTCCTTCTGTATGTCTCATCTTCATCTTTACGTCGTTTTTCACAGGAGACTCTGAATCTGGGAAAGAGGAAGGGGGATGAACAAAGAGCAGAAAAGTATGTGTGTGTGTGAAAGTGTGTGAGAGAGTCACTCTGCTTTCAGTGGTCTCTGAGTAGTCTCTCGAGTTTTGGGAAGGAAGGATTGAACAGAGAAGACAATGAACGCTATTAAATAAAGTTAAAAGTTTTATTCTGCCTGTAGATCGATCTTGTCTCATCACTATTTACACCAATGGTTCCTTTTGTCTTTTCTTCTCTTTGTTTCTTTGCTTGTTTCTTTCTTAACTTTCTGGCTGTTGCTCTTCTCCAGTCCTCAGTCTCTCTCTGTATTTTCTCCCCATACTGGATCTCAGTGTCCCAGCCACTCAGGTTTATCCTGGCTTAGCTCAAGCAGGGATAATGGTTGTGGAGAGGCCGTGAGAAAAAGAAAGAGAGAGAGAGAGAGAGAGAGAGAGCGAGAGAAAGGGAGCGGGAGAGACAGGAGGTGGGGGGAAGAAGAAGGAGCAGCAGAGAGCGAGATGAGAAGTGGGAGGGCCACTGAGCGTGTCGCCGCCGTTCTGCCGCGGCGGTCCGTGGGAGATAGAGGAGAATAACCTCGACTCGGTCCCATCAGGAGAACATTAATGGAAAAACAGCCGGAGCTGAAATGTCGCCCGCCGCAGTCACCGAGCCAGTTGGGCGTTTCAGGACTTCTTAGTGCTTAGTTGACCAGACAGACGGACTCAGATAATGCTGATCGTTGAGGGGAGAGGAACTCTAATAGAGTGGGGGTGTGCGGTGTGTGTGTGCGTGCGCGTGTGTATGTATGTATATGTGTGTGTAGTGTGTGGTTTTGAGAAGGGGGGCGGGGGGAGAGTAGGAGTGCGGAAGCCTGGAGAATGAGGGGGGTGGGGTGTTGATGGTGCTTGTAATGGAAGGCAGGAATGAGATCAGAGGGGTCTAGACTTCTAACCTTCCTTCTCTTCTGCAAATCGCAGATGCAGCCACCAGACAAGATGTCCCCAATCAGAAGCTCTTCCTCTGCCTCACTCTTTTCCCATAATGATGGAAGATTGGCAATCATCTGTGGACTGATTCATGGATGCTGATTCACTAGTGGTTAGTAATTGTTAGCGACAGTTGTCTTCGGCTGGCCATCTCCCTTACACGGTGATATCACTCTGCAGTGTGGCTTTGCCAGGGTAGTCAGCTAGCATTACTGTATTTTTTATGAAATATAAAGCAGCGTAATAATCTGAGTAGGGCTCTACATCATAGCGTCAGAAAAATCACCATTACAATGTCAATAAACAACTTAATTTGTTTTACATCCAGTTTAGTGTGTGGCCATTTAGTGAAGGAGGCTACAATGGAATTAAAGCCACATCATGACTACGCTGTTTATTGACACATTTGGTCGAGGCCTCTCTCATTCTGTCTTACCTTGCCGGGAGGGTACAGTACACATTCATTTCTGTGTTATCAGCGAACTGCAGGGTGTTATTGTCACAAAAGGCGACATTGGCATGAGCAGTGAAACCGTTATTGTCAATTTTTTTTTTCTCTCTCTGTCTCTTTCTCTCTCTCTCTATCTCTCTCTTTTAAATCACACTGTGTGTGCTGGGAAGCTGAATTGTAACCACAAATGGAAACCAGTCAGACACAGAGGAGTTTAACAGCATCACCTATGGAAAGGATCAGCGCTCTCTATCTAGTCCACCGAAACCTCTTAAAACTACACTCACCATGCTTAACACAGACATTACTACATCTCACTTACTGTGTGTTCACTCCATAAGCTACCAAAGCTATACAATCACCAGAAATTCACTTGCTATGGACAAGAGCGACATAAACAAAGAGTGACAAAGTTTGGGCACCTAGAACAACAAAAAAAAAAGAAAAAAAAAGTACTGTAAATTAGCTATGTGTTATGGCTGCAAATTAAATGTATGTCAGTGGTGACGTCATGAGTGTTTAGAACAACGTGAGTGAACGCAGATATTTAGCAGAGATGCTTTATGGGTAACAAAAGCTTCAGTAGCTCCTCATGTGAACGCACAGCTAGGGTCTAAAAGGATGTGATAGACTGAATCTCAATGTCTCCCCTTGAGCCCTGAGCCTTGAACCCTCATGATTAGCTGATTCAGGCCAATTTAGGTGATAGACCGGAGTGGTTCCAACCATAGCCCTGTTGTTTGAGGCCAGCGGGTGCTGTTGGTGGGAAAATTAATGAGAAAATTTGGTACATACACCGAAATAATGAACCTGTGACTAACACTGACAGAATGGAGGTATTGTATGCTCTGTGTTATTGTATATTGTATGTACAATGGTTAAAATTAGACTAAATTCTAAGGAAATAAATTAAAAAAGATTTATATAAAACCACAAGACGTTAGTTCATTCCAAACATTGAAGCAACAGACTTAAATGGGCATAACCAATTTCAACCGAATCTCATTGAAATCAGCCAACTGTTGAATATGTTTTTGATTGAAGCTCATTCATTCAATTCCCAAGTTTGCCGTACACAGGCATGGCAGGAACGTTCATTACATCACATGCAGAACATTAATAAACTCACTTTCATTAATATTTTCCTCAGCTCATTTCAGTTAGCATTAGCTGCTGGTTCCCTATGAGGTGTGTGTTGCACTAGATTTTCTCATTCTTTTTCTTAACAACAGCTCTTGGTGACCTCATACAACAGGGCAAGGGTTAGAAGTAGTCCTGAATATCACTTCAAGTCTTTAGGGCTTAGGGAGGACATTGTGCTTCAGCCATTATCTCTTCTGGTCCTCCGGTCATCTGCAGACTCTATGTGGCATTATGCTTAGCAGGCTGTTTCAGGCCACCTCCCCTCACTAGCCAAGTGTTATGAGAGCAGTAGTAGCTTTAGCAGACAAACCACAACACACTTCTCTCAAGGCTAATGACCAAGGAGTTATGGCCTCTGCTACTTCATGACAAAACTCTGATCTGTGCTAATGGCAGTAATTGCATGCTGTAGCGTGAAATCTAAGTAGACTTCATTTCCACTGTGTCCGTAATGGCTTTAGTGATGTATCTAATGCTCTTTCATAACGGCCATTTTACATTTCTCAGATGGGGATGGTGGCCCACTGGCACAAATGCCCTGTTGAGAATTAAAAGACAGGGCTGGAGTGATCTCCATTCCTGGGCACCTTTTTTGAGTGTAACCACTGAAGTTGTCATTTATTTGGCTAATCAGGTATGAATGAATGCTCTCTCTCTCTCCTTGTCTTGTTACTGGTAACTATTGTTCTCACAGACTGTATTTTTCACTCTTAAACAAAAGTAATCTGCCTTCTTTTAAAACATTTTTTTTCTCCCAAAGGTAGTTCTTTGTTCTAACAGAATGGCCCTTTATTAGAAGCTGAACAGGAGGCCTTCTTTACACTATTTTGCTGTTCTATAAGAGTTGCCATAAAGTATGGACCAATTGTGCTTTGATAGGACTTCATTAACCTCTTCCTAAATTGCCCAATCAAAGTTTTGTCAAGCCTGAAATTGATGTAATTAGGCAGAAAAAATTGTTTTGTTTCAGCAGCACATAATTAATTTCCTCTCTGGCACTTTAGACAAGAAAGTAAGGTCTGCAGTATGGCCTTTAAACAATATCACAAATTTTAAGGCTGTTGTTATGAATTACACTATTCATGAGGCAATGGAGTAAAAAAAAACATTTCATGTTATTACTTAAAACTACTCTTTTACTTCTCTGAGTATTTCACTGTTCATGTGCAAAGGTTGAAAGGGGCAACCTTTTTGGTTCCATACAGATACAATTATTCCTGGATTACATAGCAGGCTAATTGCAGTATTTTTAAATGTCTGTGTTTTTAGCCAAATGCTTAGAAACTTTATATAGTATCTTTAGTGGTTAACATTAAAAAAGAAACTGTCTTGACTCGAAAGTGTGGATGGATGTTTTCATTATTAAATCCAGTATTTGATCTT
Source organism: Tenualosa ilisha (assembly GCA_015244755.2). Lineage (NCBI taxonomy): Eukaryota > Metazoa > Chordata > Actinopteri > Clupeiformes > Clupeidae > Tenualosa > Tenualosa ilisha. The sequence goes on from PYXC01000046.1 coordinate 1,909,124, forward strand.
TCAGCAAAAGTGTGGTTATGTGAAGGTCTCTCTTTTGAGCCAGTCTCTACAAACCAATGTCTTTTCTGGAAGAATCTTTACATTCTTGCTTGTCAAGATCTGATGTGGTGTGCTGTCGAAAGCGGACAGCCTAGGTTTTGGCTGAGGTTGTTTATTTATTTCAAAGTATTTCTTGAAAATTGCAATATTTTGATTTGACGTATGAATGATATTTCATGCTGGTGTCAATTACACTAGTATATTTAATGACATGGCGTGGTCCTACGGGGAGAATAATCTAGTCTGATAGAACTGATGGTCTTTGATGATGGTTCATTGTGAAGACATCCATCATCCCTTTGCTCCTGTGCCAACGCTGTCCAGACGACTTTTAGACAAGGCATTTCCTGATGCACCGCTTCCAAGACACCACCACACTCGGCAGCTGGCCCACCCTAGCAATGCATCTCCATATTTCCTATCACTACTCGAGCGAGACAGAGAGAGAGAGAGAGAGAGAGAAAGACTTCATATGCCCTGGTGAACAAATCTTCACTTTCTGTCACTTCCTGCTCTCAATGTAAATATTAATTTCATGCTTTTCAATTTCAATATGCAATCCTTTTTCTCCAGGTCGGCCGCATGCAATTTCACTCAGCTGTATGGCAGAGATGTTTACCACGAGCAGCTCTTAGTCAGAAATATGCCACACAGCAAACACTGTTGCTAATTTTCTGAAATAAATCCTTTCTTTGGGAGAGAGGAAAAAGGCCCCAGTATAATAACATGTATGGCTCTTCATTGTCAACACTTAACTTGAGATAAATGGTTAGCCTCTCATTTTGCTGGGGTTAGGGATGATATGAAGATGTCAGGTGTTTCTATTTCACACAGTGCT